>JARQOC010000002.1:307980610-308140610 GCA_033576535.1 Allobates femoralis | reverse complement strand
CACCATATACAGTGCTAACCACTGAGCCACCATACAGTGCTAACCACTCAGCCACCATACAGTGCTAACCACTGAGCCACCATATACAGTGCCAACCACTGAGCCACCGTATACAGTGCTAACCACAGAGCCACCATATACAGTGCTAACCACTGAGACACCATATACAGTGCCAACCACTGAGCCACCAAATACAGTGCCAACCACTGAGCCACCATATACAGTGCCAACCACTGAGCCACCGTATACAGTGCTAACCACTGAGCCACCATATACAGTGCTCACCACTGAGCCACCATATACAGTGCCAACCACTGAGCCACCGTATACAGTGCTAACCACTGAGCCACCATATACAGTGCTAACCACTAAGCCACCGTATACAGTGCCAACCACTAACCCACCGTATACAGTGCCAACCACTTAGCCACCGTATACAGTGCTAACCACTGAGCCACCGTATACAGTGCTAACCACTGAGCCACCATACAGTGCTAACTACTGAACCACCATATACAGTGCTAACCACTGAGCCACCGTATACTCTGCTACCCACTGAGCCACCTGTATACACACAATTCATTTCAACGCACTCCCCTAACTATTAGTAAATAAACTATATATGGATTCTAGACTACCCGATTCTTTAGAATCGGGCCGCCATCTAGTATATATATATATATATATATATATACCTCGGGCAAGCCGATATATTTTTTGGGTTGATATTATGGAGTGGGGATTGTCATCGGGCCAACTGTGAGCTTCTCAAGTTTTATCCCCCTGCAGTGTGTGAGACTTTGTTCTCCATTCTGTCTTTCTCTTATTGCTCTCTCTATTGTTGTTTCTTTTTCTAGTTCATCTCTTTTCTTTTTCTCTTTATTTTCTTTTATTTGTTGTGGACGTAATCCTTTTGTTGACGGTCCACACGAGAGTTAGAATATGGTACATGGGGATGGTGATGAACGGTTTATGTGAATGTTGCTAGTTGGGGTGGGGGAGGAGTGGGAGGTGGTGGGTATGTCAAGGGTATTATGGGGGAACCTCTTAATTTGTCTGTGGACGTTACATTCAATCTTAATGATTGGCCTGTAGGGCATCCGGATATGTCTGTAAAATGTTGTATTTTTGATTATGTCTAGACAACTTAACATTATGTCTTGGAATGTTAGGGGCATGGGAGACCCTAAAAAAAGATTTGCTATACTTAAATACTTAAAAACGCACCAAAATCTTCTGGCGTGTATACAGGAGACGCACTGTAATGTGGAGGCGGCGGCCTCTCTTACTAAATTGTGGAAGGGGCCTGCATTTCATTCTACGCACAGTACATATTCTAGGGAAATGAGTGTGTTGGTGCACCCGTCGCTCCCTTTTAGTCTGGAAAGGGTGATCACTGATGGGGAGGGTAGGTATGTATGCCTGGTATGTAGAGTGGCTGGGTTACGAGTGTGCTTGATTGCTCTATATATTCCGCCACCATTTGCTGTGAGTAAATTACAACATATAATCCCTATTATTACGGAATATGCTAATATACCCTTGATGGTAATCGGGGATTTTAATATGTACCTAAATGCAGGATTGGATAAGTACCGGGGTGAGCTGGGAGGGGGTACTATACACGAAACGTCTCTGGCGAGGGTTTTGCAGGAATTACAATTAATGGATGTGTGGCGCATGAGGTTTCCCGATGTTAGGCAATATTCTTGCTATTCTGCATCTCACTCCTCGTTATCTAGGATAGATCTGGCTTTGGGGAATGGTGAAATGGTGCCCTTAATAGCCGGGGCTGAATATTGTACCAGATTGATCTCAGATCATTCTCCCCTCAAGGTGGTTATAAATGTGGACCGGGGTGCTCTATGTCATAGGGGTGGGTGGCGGTTCAATCCATTTTGGCTGGCAGTGTTTGATGGTAATGTCTCCATTCCCTCTATTTTGGAGGAGTTTTTTTGCAATAATGTGGGCTCGGTATCTATGTCCATGGCTTGGGATGCCATGAAAGCGTTTTTGCGTGGAGTCCTCATAAAAGAAATATCCAAGATCAAGTCTAAAACTAGAGACCGTATGCAATATTTGCGGACTGAGGTAGATACTCTAGAGCACACCTTTGTGGCGTCACCAACTGCCGACAATAGGCTGAAATGGACAAATGCCCAAGCTAAATTAAACGAATTTGTGTTACAGCAGGCTGAAAATAAACGTTTTTTCTTAAAGCAGCAATTTTATGCTGAGGGCGAGGGAGCTGGACATCTGTTGGCAACGGTTGCTAGAGCCCAGGCTGGGGCGCCACTGGTCTCGACTATCCGAGACTCTAATGGTGTTCTGGTTACGGATACTGGAGAGATTGTGAAGGTGTTTTTCCAATTCTATCAGCAGTTATACTCCTCCAAGCTCATGAAATCTAGTACCGAGTTGGAGCAGTATGTTCGTGGCATTCGGCTGCCTAAACTGACAGATGTCCAGAGAGTACAATTGGAGGCTCCTATTACAATAGAAGAAATGTGCGCTGCAGTAAAAGACTTCCAGAATAATAAGGCTCCTGGCTCGGATGGTGTCCCAATTGAAATTTATAAGGAATATGGGGAAGCTTTATTACCTAGATTGAAGGAGGTATTTGATGGGGCTATGAGTGAGGGGGTTCTCCCTGGATCAATGAGGGAGGCGGTGGTGGTTCTGTTACCTAAACCAGGAAAGGACCCTCTCCAGCCTGAGTCATACAGGCCTATCTCTTTGCTATCTATGGATGTAAAGATTTTGGCGAAAGTCTTGGCAACCAGGCTGATGGCGGTGATTACCCAGGTGGTGGGGGAGGATCAAACGGGATTTATGCCCAACAAATCTACGGCCATTAATTTGCGATGGGTGTTTCTCAATCTACAGTTGGCATCCTGGAGCGGGGGGGAGAGGGCGGTGCTCTCACTTGACGCTGCGAAGGCTTTCGATAGCGTTGAGTGGGAGTACCTCTGGGTGGTACTGCGGGAATTGGGATTTGGAAACCAGTTTATAAAGTGTGTGAAACTACTATATTCTGCTCCTGTGGCAAGGATTCGCCTCAATGGTGTCCTATCGGATACTCTGAAGCTGGAGAGGGGTACTCGGCAGGGCTGCCCGCTGTCCCCCCTCCTGTTTGCTCTCGCCATTGAACCATTGGCTGTTAAATTACGTACTAGTCCCAATATCCAGGGTTTCCGTTATGGGGCCTTGGAGGAGAGAGTGGCATTATATGCTGCTGATCTCCTGCTGTTTCTGGGGGACACGTCGGGCTCCTTAACTACAGCTATGGGACTTAAACAGGAATTTGGAGACTATTCGGGTTTAAAAATAAATTGGGATAAGTCTGTTATTATGCCCGTGGACACTATCTGCTGATACAAAAGTGGGAGATACTTGTCTTAAAGTGGTTCGGGAATTCAAATATTTGGGTATAGTGGTGTCTCCTGTTGTCTCTAATTATATCTCTTGGAATTTATTGGATATGTTGGGTAAATTTCAACAGAAAATTAATATTTGGTGTAAGCTTCCCTTGTCGGTGGTTGGTCGAACCAATCTGGTGAAAATTATATTAATGCCTCAGCTGTTATACGTACTTCATAATTCTCCAACTTGGATTCCCATGCGCATTTTCTATAGATTTCAAGCTTTATTCAAAGAATTAATTTGGAAAAAAGGTGTCGCCAGAATCTGCCTCGATACATTACAAAGGCCTAAGGACCAAGGAGGATTGGCGGCCCCTAACCCCTGGGCGTATTTTCTGGCGTCCCAGCTCCAACAGCTTGTTCTGGTTAGCGGGAATTTGGAGAAATTGGCTCATGTCATTACGGGGGGAATCTCCATTACCTCCTTTTTGGAGATTGGGCTCTTGGAGCAGGAGCGCAGAAAGTGTTTGCCAACTGTGCAGCTCATGAGGAAAATGTGGCAAAAAACTAAATTAATTTTAAAAGTGACGGGACATACTCCTTTTACTCTGCTTTGGGATAACCCCGCTTTGCCGGAGATTTACAAGCTGGATGGAGGGGGGATATGGAGGGGAAGTCTTTTCAACAATTGTCTGATGAATTCTCTGTCCCTCGAAACACGTTCTACTTCTATCTACAGTTGCGACACGCCTGGAAGAGCCAATCTAGACACTTGCAGAGTAAGATACAACACCACCTACTGTTTAATACATTACTTAGCCATAATGGAGGCAAAGGTCTTATTTCTAGGATCTATGGAATTTTGATGCAGCAGTTCCAATGGGAGAGGCCGCTGCTGGTCAAGGACAGATGGGAGCAGGATGTGGGTCCTATTGATAGCGAATCCAGGGAAGATATATTGGATAGTGTCCCGCTTCTGTCCACTTGTAAGGCGCAGCGTTTATCTCAACTATATTTATTACATAGGGTGTATAGGACGCCCAAATTTTTGTGCCAGACTGGTATTAGGGGAGATGACAAATGTCCAAAGTGTGGGGAGGAGGGAGCTGATTTAATGCACATGTTTTGGAATTGTAGGCAAGTGGCGGTCTTCTGGAATGCATGTATTAACTATGTTATCAATGTATTTGAGTCTGCTTTATCACTTACCCCGTTGGTGTGTGTTCTGGCATGTGTGGGCCCTGGACAGTATGATGTTAATGAAGAATTGGCGCTAAAACGCACTTTGTTCCAGGTTCGAAAAGTAATAGCTACTCATTGGCTCGACCCTCAACCATTAAGGCTACAGGAATTTGTGGATAAAATGAGGAATCTGATTAGATTGGAGGAGGGGGTATATAAAAAAAGAAAGGCACTACATAAATTCAATAAACTATGGAGTAGGTGGAGATACTTTCATGGCGATCATGTTATAGCCATGTTGAACATGATAGGGTCTTAGTGCTATCTGAGATGGTTTGACTGTTTATCCTGATTAGAAAATTCTTGCTAGACATATCGCTTATAAGTTTACTCTGATAATACAGCATAATTATTATTTGATATTATAAATATACTCAACCGTGGATGCTTATTCGGATATAAGGGGGTTGCGTCCAACTTTAATATGTGATAAGGTTCATTGGGATAGGGGAGGGGGTGTACTTGTACGTGGGCTGTACATGTTACTGTTAAATGTCTCTTCTGTATGTATTGTTTTCTATTGTATTGAAAATTTTCTTTAGTTTCAATAAAAAAGATCTGATTTAAAAAAAGAAACTATCCCCCTGAACTACTGAAAAAAGAATTCAACAGTGCAATAACCAACATTGACAACAGGGTGGAACGGCCAAAACCCCCAGACAGAATACCATTTGTCCACACATTCCACCCGATCATGGCTAAAGTACATAACCTAGTCAGAAAAAATTGGCCACTGTTAACCAAAGCACATCCCACGATACCAGCCTTTCAGAACCCACCACTTATGTGTAGTAGGAGACCTCTCAACATCAGAGACCAACTAGTCAGGGCTAACGTAGGATCAAACAACCAACCACTGACAAGGACCCTGATGGGAGAACACAGGACGGGTACTTTTCCTTGTCTTAATTGTATGTGTTGCTCAAATGTGATCAAGGGCACAGAAGTAGTCCACCCACGCACTGGTAAATCCTTAGATCCTATAACTGTGGATCTAAGTATGTGCTCTATCTCGTCAAGTGCCCCTGCGGACTATTATACGTAGGGGAGACCACACAAGCAATAAGGGAAAGGATCGCAAGCCACAAATCTACCATTCGCTGCGGCAAAACTTGGCTACCACTTCCACACCATTTTTTATTTTTTTTTAAATATTATTTTATTGAATTTTTTGTCAATAAAGCATTACAGCAATTCGTATTGGTCAGAAAATCAGTAGTCGTACAATATAACAAATACTTAATAAATCACTGTCACATCAACAAATGAGAACTTCCCCCCCCCATTCCACTGCATAATCTTTCCCCATTAGGAATCTATCAACTTTACTGTCTTGCTGTCCTCATCACCCTCAAATCACCCAACCACACCATTTTAAGGAAGCTAACCACAATGTGGCACAACTTAGATTCCAAGTTATAGAACAAGTTCCAAGACCACGCAGGGGCGATAACAATATCAAACTACTTAAGAAATGTGAAAGCTACTGGATATTACACTCTGGATACCCTAGCCCTGAGGGGCTTGAACAGAGAAATTGAATGATCAACGAAGCAGAATAAACAGCCGCACTCGCCGACAGTTGATCTTTATCCTTTTATTCCAAGTCCAAATCCATGTTATTTGGGCATAACAAGCAGGGAGGAGAGAGGGGTGCAGGAGAGGCGGACGACGGTCACCGTTTCGCGGTCGTGTACCGCTTTGACGGGTCCTCTACGGCGTCTGTCGTCATGTCCGGGATTAAATTACACCCGGGCATGACGTCACTACCGCCCGTAGTCAAAATCATGTGATATGCAATAAAACACAATTATTAGTTCTAAACTAATACAAACTAGAATGCAACATTTACCAATTTTCCCACATTACTATTATTCCTATTGTAACTCATACAAATTATCATTCCTTCTTAGTACTTCAGTCTATACACACTCTGCTTACATGCGCGTCCCGTAACCTAGGTGACCCGACGCGCATGCTCTTTTTGGGCTGGCATTCTCTTACCATTCTTTATGTCAGGTATCTAGCAACTGCAGTTCTTTTCTGCAGACTAGTTATCACAGAAATCGTTCCTCATAATTCATGCAGCTAAAAGCTACAATGAGGAGCCCAACATCTAGATCACTACCTTATATAATCAAAAGGGAATTACTACATAACAGGTCATTTACGAGTGTCTTTACGTCTCATATATCCACGTCAACATCTATCTATATATATAAGTATACATATAGGACGCCCACATACCTGGACATATAGATATTTGCACGTACGGCATCAAATTTCTATACCAACATAATAGAACATAATTCTGCTTATTATTTATTTGTTATCATGTCTGCTCTCTAAAATTTTCATTTGCCGCATCTATGTACATACGTCCCAATCTATGCGTTTCTATACACCCGGATACTTTTTAGCGAAAGTCCAAACCAAGGGCATTTTTTATTATTATTATTTATTTCTCTGTTTACTATTGTAGCTCATAGCCAAGCCTAAAAAACAGCTTGGTATACCTACATATGGTCCATAATCCTCAGTACCCATGTGGGTGGAAGATCATAGATCATAGGAAAACAGCTAGATCTTTTTTGTCATTAAGCCCTAGCGGGCCACAAGCTTTCAACTCAATTATCCATCTGCTTTCTTTTCTTAATAATGACTTATGTGTGTCACCACCTTTATTAGATGGTCCGACATGTTCAAGCCCTACAAAAGTCAAAACATCTGCATTACTTTCATGAGCTTCCCGAATGTGTTTTATCAACCTAGGGCTTCCTACTCCAGTTGATATTGATTTTTGATGTTCCTTAAACCTTTTAACAAGTTCTCTTATTGTCTTTCCGATATAAAATCGGCGACATGGGCAAAAAATTGCATACACCACCCATGAGGTTTTGCAGCTTATAAAAGAGGTTACATTATGTAGCTTATCTCCTATTTTTATGGGATTAGCTGTCTCATGATTTTTACAACAACGGCAGTTTTTACATTTGTAATTTCCTTTAGGTCTTCTGATATCTAGCCAGGTCTTTTCTTTTTTCGTGCTTATTCTATTTTTCACTAGTATGTCTTTAAGATTATTACATCTTCTATATGATAGTATAGGTTGGCCAAGACCAACCATATTCAGATCTCTGTCTCTTTCAAGTATGTGCCAGTATTTTTTGATGGCACCTGAAATTTTCTGATACATTGGGCCATACTTGAAGGAAAAAACAAACCGTTTTTTGTTTTCTACCTCTTTTTCTCTTTTCTGCATCCCTTCCAATGCTCTGTTTTTGCTTTCTTGCATTATGGTATCAGGATAGCCTCTGTCCCTAAAGCTTTTTTCTAAATTCATGAATTGTTCTTCACGGATATTTGATGTATTATTCATTCTATTAACTCTCAGGAACTGACTATAAGGTAGGGCTCTTTTTGTATGGTCAGGATGAGCACTTCTGTAGTGCAATAGTGTATTTGATGAAGTAGGCTTCCTATATAGAGATCTGACAAGTGTATCATTTTCCAGTTTTAATTTAACATCTAAGAACTCCAAGCTTTTATTTCCATACACTGAAGTAAACGCCATATTATATTTATTTGAATTATTTAAGAAGGCGACAAAGGCTGAGAAATCTGTCTCCTCGCCTTCCCATACGACAAATATGTCGTCTCCATATCTTATAAATAATTTAATGAACTTCAGGTAAGGGTTGGAGTTACTGTAGATTATATGATCCTCAAAATGAGCTAGAAAAAGATTAGCTAGGGTGCAAGAGACCGGGGTCCCCATAGCTGTGCCAGAGATCTGCTTATACCAGATGTCATTAAACATAAAAGCATTATGAGTAAGGATGAACCACAATGACTCACAAATGAAGTCTATGTTCTGTTCAACCTGATTCTCTATTTGCAGTATTTCTCGAATCACTGATACAGCCAAATTCTGTGGAATCCGGGTATAGAGGCTTTCCACGTCGATGGACGCCATACTATACCCGGGTTGCCACTCAAAACTATCAATACACTTAATGAATTCACCAGAGTCTTTTACATATGAGGGTATTTTTTTCAGAAGGGGTCTTAATATCCAATCTATGTACTGGGATAAAGGTTCGGTTACAGAACCGATCCCGGACACAATGGAAACAGCAATGCTTTTAGACATAGATTCCGATAAAATAGATAATGAAGGTGAAGAGAATGATAATACTACCAATAGCTTTTTTACTGGAGGAGTAAAATCTAACTTTTATCCACCTGTGTCACCTGGCAACAGTGTTGACCTATTTGAAGAGATGGTGTGTAAGGAGATAGAGGCATTGATTTACCCTAAACCCAAATCTAATTTATCTAAAAAAGAAAAAATAGCTTTAGATACCATTTTGAAATGGGAGGATACCCTAATCAAAAAAGCTGATAAAGGGGGAGGGGTAGTTGTGCTAAAAAAGAAGGATTATATTCAAGAAGCGATGAGGCAGTTAAATTCTCTAGACACATACATTAAATTAACAAGTGATCCAACTTATAAATTTAATAAGGAATTGAGGAACCTACTAAGGAAGTATGTCAACAATAAAGTATTGGGAAAAAAACAAGCAGAAAAATTAATTTTTGATTTTCCTATGAAACCATTTTGGTATTATTTACCCAAAATGCATAAATCAGTTACTAACCCGCCCGGACGCCCCATTGTGTCCGGGATCGGTTCTGTAACCGAACCTTTATCCCAGTACATAGATTGGATATTAAGACCCCTTCTGAAAAAAATACCCTCATATGTAAAAGACTCTGGTGAATTCATTAAGTGTATTGATAGTTTTGAGTGGCAACCCGGGTATAGTATGGCGTCCATCGACGTGGAAAGCCTCTATACCCGGATTCCACAGAATTTGGCTGTATCAGTGATTCGAGAAATACTGCAAATAGAGAATCAGGTTGAACAGAACATAGACTTCATTTGTGAGTCATTGTGGTTCATCCTTACTCATAATGCTTTTATGTTTAATGACATCTGGTATAAGCAGATCTCTGGCACAGCTATGGGGACCCCCGGTCTCTTGCACCCTCGCTAATCTTTTTCTAGCTCATTTTGAGGATCATATAATCTACAGTAACTCCAACCCTTACCTGAAGTTCATTAAATTATTTATAAGATATGTAGACGACATATTTGTCGTATGGGAAGGCGAGGCCACAGATTTCTCAGCCTTTGTCGCCTTCTTAAATAATTCAAATAAATATAATATGGCGTTTACTTCAGTGTATGGAAATAAAAGCTTGGAGTTCTTAGATGTTAAATTAAAACTGGAAAATGATACACTTGTCAGATCTCTATATAGGAAGCCTACTTCATCAAATACACTACTGCACTACAGAAGTGCTCATCCTGACCATACAAAAAGAGCCCTACCTTATAGTCAGTTCCTGAGAGTTAATAGAATGAATAATACATCAAATATCCGTGAAGAACAATTCATGAATTTAGAAAAAAGCTTTAGGGACAGAGGCTATCCTGATACCATAATACAAGAAAGCAAAACAGAGCATTGGAAGGGATGCAGAAAAGAGAAAAAGAGGTAGAAAACAAAAAACGGTTTGTTTTTTCCTTCAAGTATGGCCCAATGTATCAGAAAATTTCAGGTGCCATCAAAAAATACTGGCACATACTTGAAAGAGACAGAGATCTGAATATGGTTGGTCTTGGCCAACCTATACTATCATATAGAAGATGTAATAATCTTAAAGACATACTAGTGAAAAATAGAATAAGCACGAAAAAAGAAAAGACCTGGCTAGATATCAGAAGACCTAAAGGAAATTACAAATGTAAAAACTGCCGTTGTTGTAAAAATCATGAGACAGCTAATCCCATAAAAATAGGAGATAAGCTACATAATGTAACCTCTTTTATAAGCTGCAAAACCACATGGGTGGTGTATGCAATTTTTTGCCCATGTCGCCGATTTTATATCGGAAAGACAATAAGAGAACTTGTTAAAAGGTTTAAGGAACATCAAAAATCAATATCAACTGGAGTAGGAAGCCCTAGGTTGATCAAACACATTCGGGAAGCTCATGAAAGTAATGCAGATGTTTTGACTTTTGTAGGGCTTGAACATGTCGGACCATCTAATAAAGGTGGTGACACACATAAGTCATTATTAAGAAAAGAAAGCAGATGGATAATTGAGTTGAAAGCTTGTGGCCCGCTAGGGCTTAATGACAAAAATGATCTAGCTGTTTTCCTATGATCTATGATCTTCCACCCACATGGGTACTGAGGATTATGGACCACTAGCTGTGAGCCCGATGCAAATGCATCGGGATTCTAGAACGTGCATTAATTTGATTATAGTAGTTATAGCTACTTTTTGGGGGAGTCCAATACTTTTTTTGGGGGGTCCAATACTTTTTGGGGGGGGGCAATACTTATTGGGGCGCGTTTATGCTTTTTGGGGCGCGTTCAATACTTATTGGGGCGCGTTCAATGCTTTTTGGGGCGCGTTCAATGCTTTTTGGGGCGTGTTCAATACTTTTTGGGGGGCGTTCAATACTTATTGGGGTGTGTTCAATACTTTTTGGGGCGCGTTCAATACTTTTTGGGGCGCGTTCAATACTTATTGGGGTGCGTTCAATACTTTTTGGGGCGCGTTCAATACTTATTGGGGTGTGTTCAATACTTATTGGGATGCGTTCAATACTCTTTGTGGCGCGTTCAATACTTTTTGGGGCGCGTTCAATACTTATTGGGGTGCGCTCAATACTTTTTGGGGCGCGTTCAATACTTATTGGGGTGTGTTCAATACTTATTGGGACGCGTTCAATACTTTTTGGGGCGCGTTCAATACTTATTGTGACACGTTCAATACTTATTGGGGTGTGTTCAATACTTATTGGGGTGTGTTCAATACTTATTGGGGTGCGTTCAATACTTTTTGGGGCGTGTTCAATACTTATTGGGGTGTGTTCAATACTTATTGGGACGCGTTCAATACTTTTGGGGCGCGTTCAATACTTTTGGGCGGTTCAATACTTATTGGGGTGCGTTCAATACTTTTTGGGGCGCGTTCAATACTTATTGGGGTGTGTTCAATACTTATTGGGACGCGTTCAATACTTTTTGGGGCGCGTTCAATACTTATTGTGACGCGTTCAATACTTATTGGGGTGTGTTCAATACTTTTTGGGGGGTGTTCAATACTTATTGGGGCTGAGTGCTGGCCGAAAATAGAACCAGAGGCTCGGCCACAAAGTTAGCGATTTACCGCTCAGGCAGCGACTCGCAATGGCCGCGACCATTGCGAGTCGCTGCCTGAGCGGTAAATCGCTAACTTTGTAGCCAAGCCTCTGGTTCTATTTTCGGCCAGTGACTCGCAATGGCCGCTTCGCGCGTGGTGACGTCACAGTGTGACATAGCCACGGCGTTTTCGGGGGCCGACACGAAAATGCCTACGGCAATTATAGAGTAGATTTTTTTGTTTGTTTTTTATTATTATGTTTTATTTTATTGTGTATTATTTATATTATTTATTTATTTATTTTTTTAGTATTTTTATTATTATTAAAGTTAAAAAACCGCACTTGCTGCACCTGCCGCAAGTCCCCCTATACTTTCTATGGGGATTACCGCAACCGCTCCGCAACCGTTACACTTGCGGCGCGGTTGCGGTAATCCCCATAGAAAGTATAGGGGTACTTGCGGCAGGTGCGGCGGCTGAGGTAGCAACTCGCAATGGCCTCGCGGCCATTGCTCGCGCTACCTCAGCGGTAAATCGCTAAGTTTGTGGCCGAGCCTCTGGTTCTATTTTCGGCCAGCGACTCGCTGAGTAAAACAGCTGAGTGTGAGTGCTGAAGATCCGATACATTCATGAGCCTAATGAGCGGCTGAACGTGTGGGGATGAGTGCTTTGCTGGGCTAAACCTGAATGGTGCACAGGGGGTTAATCACATGTCAGGTCTGTGTGTGAGTGAAGATGTGCTGATTGACTCACTGGGTTGCAGCTGGGAGTGAGTAGGCTGGATAGGAACCTGCCAGGTGTCTGAGTGAGGAGAGGACGATTCAGAAGTTCAGAGCACTGCCATGTGAAGAGGTGCTGGAAGTGATCCGTCCTCAGTGGGTAAGTGATGGGAGCCAGTGTCCAAGGGCCAGGTGGTCACAGCTGACTTTGGGACATTGAGGGGGGGGGGGCTGTGCGGCCATTGAGGGTGGAGGGGGGGGTCTGTGCGGCCATTGAGGGGGGGGGTCTGTGCGGCCATTGAGGGGGGGGGTCTGTGCGGCCATTGAGGGGGGGGGGTCAGTGCGGCCATTGAGGGGGGGGTGGGTCTGTGCGGCCATTGAGGGGGGGGGTCTGTGCGGCCATTGAGGGGGGGGGGTCTGTGCGGCCATTGGGGAGGGGGGTCTGTGCGGCCATTGGGGGGGGGGTCTGTGCGGCCATTGAGGGGGGGGGTCTGTGCGACCATTGAGGGGTGGGGGGGTTGGGGGGTGTCTGTGCGGCCATTGGGGGGGTGTCTGTGCGGCCATTGAGGGGGGGGTGTCTGTGCGGCCATTGAGGGGGGGGTCTGTGCGGGATGATGATGATGATGATGATGATGATGATTGAGATTTGCTGTGATAGCGACTCGCAATGGCCTCGCGGCCATTGCTCGCACTACACAGCGACTCGCATGGATCCCCAGTCAAAGTATAAGGGGACTTGCGGCGGCTGACGTAGCGACTCGCAATGGCCTCGCGGCCATTGCTCGCGCTACCTCAGCGGTAAATCGCTAACTCTGTAGCCGGGCCTCTGGTTCTATTTTCGGCCAGCGACTCGCAATGGCCGCTTCGCGGCCATTGCTCACGCGTGGTCACTTCACATAGTGACATAGCCACGGCGTTTTCGGGGGCCGACACGAAAATGCCTACGGCAATTATAGAGTAGATATGTAGGTATACCAAGCTGTTTTTTAGGCTTGGCTATGAGCTACAATAGTAAACAGAGAAATAAATAATAATAATAAAAAATGCCCTTGGTTTGGACTTTCGCTAAAAAGTATCCGGGTGTATAGAAACGCATAGATTGGGACGTATGTACATAGATACGGCAAATGAAAATTTTAGAGAGCAGACATGATAACAAATAAATAATAAGCAGAATTATGTTCTATTATGTTGGTATAGAAATTTGATGCCGTACGTGCAAATATCTATATGTCCAGGTATGTGGGCGTCCTATATGTATACTTATATATATAGATAGATGTTGACGTGGATATAGGAGACGTAAAGACACTCGTAAATGACCTGTTATATAGTAATTCCCTTTTGATTATATAAGGTAGTGATCTAGATGTCGGGCTCCTCATTGTAGCTTTTAGCTGCATGAATTATGAGGAACGATTTCTGTGATAACTAGTCTGCAGAAAAGAACTGCAGTTGCTAGATACCTGACATAAAGAATGGTAAGAGAATGCCAGCCCAAAAAGAGCATGCGTGTCGGGTCACCTAGGTTACGGGACGCGCATGTAAGCAGAGTGTGTATAGACTGAAGTACTAAGAAGGAATGATAATTTGTATGAGTTACAATAGGAATAATAGTAATGTGGGAAAATTGGTAAATGTTGCATTCTAGTTTGTATTAGTTTAGAACTAATAATTGTGTTTTATTGCATATCACATGATTTTGACTACGGGCGGTAGTGACGTCATGCCCGGGTGTAATTTAATCCCGGACATGACGACAGACGCCGTAGAGGACCCGTCGAAGCGGTACACGACCGCGAAACGGTGACCGTCGTCCGCCTCTCCTGCACCCCCCTCTCCTCCCTGCTTGTTATGCCCAAATAACATGGATTTGGACTTGGAATAAAAGGATAAAGATCAACTGTCGGTGAGTGCGGCTGTTTATTCTGCTTCGTTGATTATTTATGGTCTTGCTTTATGCCAGCACCGCACGACTGGACTACAGGCATAGGTCACACAGTGACATTGGCTATTATATGCACACAGGTTGCTAGTGCCCAGTGTTTCTTTCGTTCTGGACTATAGAGAAATTGAATGGCTAACCTAAATCCGTTTTTTTCCTCTATATCAAACCGTAGTCACACTTCGCCTCCTTCCTCCTCACTCACTTTGGTAAGATACTATAGTAAGCCCCCCCTTTCCCCCTCCCCCTTCCTTTTTAACAAGTTTCCTTTCTATTTAATTTCCTTTACTCCTAAACCTCTGATAACATAATAATTGTGTTGCTTTGGACTCCTTCAGCATCATAACCTGTGACCTAAGTCGCTCTATGTCATTTAGATAGGATTTGTATAACCATTCTTGCGCATATGATGTACTACCTTTGTTGTTTATTCATCCTCCTTTGTCATGTTGCACTTAAAAACAATAATGTCCTTACTTCACTTCACTGTCTATACAGTCCCTCCTGATACCACCTTCTCCTTATAACTCTTTACCTATACCAGCTGCTCATTCCCCATACAGCCACACAGTTATATCAACAAAAGAATAATCAGAGTTCTATACATAATTCATAATATTCTATTGTCAGAAGTTAGCTTTCTACATCTCACCACATGGCCCCCCGCTACATCTCTGCTCTATTAACTCTGTTACAAGCGATACACACTAAGTGTATCCGTGACAACCACACAAACAAAACAGCGTAACGTCACTTCAGGTCGCGATGCTAGCGCTACCGTGCATACGCACCCGACCGTACGTCACTTCCTGTCATGTGACCGGTCGCGTAGTTAAAAACCGGCGGCGGCCAGCACACAGCGTCTTTCACAGCCAAAGGCACTGAAGGTCCTGGCACCCATGGACCACTAATGTGAGCGGAGCCCCCTGTACCACCAACGATCTATTCTAAGATAAGTACTTCTTACAACTTCTCACTTTCTCACTATTGATCTGTGCTTACTCATCCATAGTGACACTATCTTACCCTATACTGAACCTAGAAGGACCTTTATAAAACACTAGAGGATACACTGGGGATATTGAACATCTATATAGAAGGTAACAATCCACCTATTAGACTAGGGTCCCATTTGCGGCAGGGCACTGCGGATCCTGATCCGGTTTTGAGCAGTAAAAGTGCTCAAAACCGGATCAAAAACCACAGCCCATAGGAGCCCATTATAGTAACCGGATTGCACTACATGCAATCTGGTTACTGGCCCCGGTTTCGTTGCCTGCGTGAAAAATCATGCAGGCAATGTTTTTCGGAGCGGTATCTCTGCTGCAGCAGAATTCCTATAATGGGCTCCTATGGAAGCCCATGCGGCTGCCACAAGGCATATGTGAATGCCGGCGGCTTTGTTCATCCCTGCTACCGCTATTGTCGGCTTTTTAATAACATTTACATTGACAGCTGCCGGCTCCTGCAGCAGGACCAGTTGCGTAAGCACCACAGACAGCTCCTCATTGAGGATGCTGTTCTGTAATGTGCTTAAGCAAATTCCATAGTGTACTGGTCCTGATGCAGGAGTTGGTGGCTGTCAGTGTAAAAGTTATTAAAAAGCCGACAATAGCGGCGAAGGGGTTAATTATAGAATTAACCCCTGACATGCCGTCCTGTGTGGACAGCATGTCTCTAGGAGGGGAGGGCACCCCTAGAGACATGTTTCCAACATGGATTATTAAGATTTAACCCTTTGCGGCAGCAAGGATGAACAAAGTATAAAAAAGGAGTAGGAAATCCGATGCCACAAAAGATAAATCCTTTATTCTTGGGATAAAATCACATAGGAAGACACTGGACGCGTTTCGGGGAACACGTCCTCTTAATCGTCAGAAATAACACAATTAAAAGGAAACATACTTATACACACATAAAATCAACTCCCCCCACATCCCCACAATAATTAGGATATTAACCCCTGTCTCGTCTACCTCACAGTGCTCATGGAAACATATATGCACATGAAAGACATTATTTAGTTTTAATATCATGTAAGGTTTTGCTGCAATAAAACAGAGCACCTTTTGAGAAAGAGTATATATTATAGACCATATTGAGAGAGAAGAAAAAAAGGGATATTGACCTCTGTCTCATCTACCTCACCGTGCCCATAGAGACTCATATGTATGCCCATGAAAAACCTTATTTAGCTTTAGGGTCATTCCATGTCAAGTGATCCAAAAATGAATATTTTTTTTACCTGACGTCTTCAGATTTTTTAAATTTTTTTTCTATATTAACTTTAGTTAATTACAAAAAAAGTTTAGAATTTTTTTCTTTATCAGTAAATTCTTTACAGATTTTAAAGTTTTAAAAAAGTGCGAATTTTGGCCTGGTATGACTTTACATTTTCTATCATATCTCGGGCTAGAAAGAAGATATTGAAACAAAATAAACACTGCTTTACTCAGAACTGTACAGGTTTTCACCAGATACGTCACAAGAGTATCTTTGTTAATATTTTACCCATGCGATTGCAAACGCAAAATTTTAAAACGCATTTCTGAAAAATCGGAATAATTTAAATATTTCAAAAACTGCCCATATGTCTGCTGTGCTCTTAGCCACATCTGTACCAAAGTTGAAGTTGGGATCGTGATGGGATCATATTTTAAAATATTTACCATTATAGTGTAAATGAGTCATTCCATATCAAGTGATCTAAATATTAATTTTTTTTTTTACCTGACGTCTTTAGATTTTTTAAAAATTTTTCTATATGAAGTACTACTTTAGTTAATTACAAATTAAAAGTTTTGAATTTTTTTCTTAATCAGTTAATTTTTTACAGATATTTAAAGTTTTAAAAAAGTGCGAATTTTGGCCTGGTATGGCTTTACATTTTCTATCATATCTCGGGCTAAAAAGAAGATAGAGAAACAAAATAAACACTGCTTTACTCAGAACTGTACAGGTTTTCACCAGATACGTCACAAGAGGATCTTTGTTAACATTTTACCCATGCGATTGCAAACGCAAAATTTTAAAACGCATTTCTGAAAAATCGGCATAATTTAAATATTTCAAAAACTGCCCATATATCTGCTGTGCTCTTAGCCACATCTGTACCAAAGTTCAAGTTGGGATCGTGATGGGATCATATTTTAAAATATTTTACCATTATAGTGTAAATGAGTCATTCCATATCAAGTGATCTAAATATTAATATTTTTTTTTACCTGACGTCTTTAGCTTTTTTTACATTTTTTCTATATGAAGTACTACTTTAGTTAATTACAAATTAAAAGTTTTGAATTTTTTTCTTAATCAGTTAATTTTTTACAGATATTTAAAGTTTTAAAAAAGTGCGAACTTTTGGCCTGGTATGGCTTTACATTTTTTTTTATCTCGGGCTAGAAATAACATAATGAAATGGGAGAGGCATCATTTTACTCAGAATGGTAACATCTTTCATTTGATATGTCACAAGACTATGGTTTTTTATATTTTGTTTGGGAAAAATCAAATTCAAAATTTTGATGTGCAATTGTGAAATAACTGTTAGTTTGAAAATTCTGAAAAAATGCCTGTGTGTTACTTGTGTTCTTGGTTATATTTGTGCAGAGATTCAACTTGGGACCTGTCAAATTTATATATTTTTTATTTTATGGTTGTATGCGTTACTACAACTTATTGAATAAAACATGTATATGCAACAAAAAACAAACACAAAAAACAAATCCCGTAAGTGCCAGGATAAATATATCTTAATCATCAGAACACGACGCTCAGCATGTCAACCTGAATGCATTGAACAAGCCAAAAGAAAAAAGGTGATCATATCCTCTAGTTTGATTAAACAAGATTAAAAGAACCAAAAATGTTAACCCCCTATTTAGACATGTAAATTTGTTTTCTATTATATCACTAAACATGTCATTTATGAAGTGTTTAATAAGAATAGTACAGTAGTTAAATCATCGTTCTATAAAATATGAACTAATCAAACAATTAATAGAACATTTTTAAAGTGGCTTTTTATCATCAATTTGTCCCTTTTAAGTGGGTGAAATATAATCTTGTCCATAAGCGCTTACTAGCAATCGCCATTTCCTTTTGTGTCACAGTATGTACGGCCTGTCACTGAGTTATTATCTGACTTTTTCACAATCTTTGGAGAGTACAGTAGCCGCCACCAGCGCCAATCATATTCACATGTCACATATAGCCAGTTATGTCATCCATTGCCAATCTTGTGCCGCCTTCTACCACTTCATGGACTTCACTGTCTTTGCTGAATGAAAAAAATCCTTGTTTTTATTTCTGTTTCACTACATGGAATGAAAGTGTGGGATTGCTGAGTCACTTTGATGGGTTCTGCTTCCTGTAACCGATGTTTTAACAAACTCTCCTTGTTCTGTTCTCACTAAATGGACCGGGGGCTCATGAATTTAAACAGACAGCTAAACCTTCATACTGAGTCCAATGAGAAGACTGTGGTGAAGTCTGTGCTTTTATTGAATGTTGCAGTATATTTGTATATGGTAAAACTGGAAACAATCAGAATACAGAACAATCAGTGCATGGTACAGCAGAATACACATTATACATGGATATACAATATGCACGAACTAGTAACTAATCTAGATCATAACTGGATGAGCCAGGCTAAACCTAGAGCAGAAAACAACTAAAGAAGGCATGAATACATACCAGCAATGCAATCGCATGGGAACAGTAAAATGGAGTCTGAGCTACCAAAATGCATTGCAAGAGGGAGGAGAATTAGACAGAGATTAAATAGACTGCAAACATAGCATTGGCCGCTAGAAGGAGCCTGAACACTGCATATGAGATAAAGCTCATTCAGAATCTACAGCTAAACTATTTAATAACATTATGCAAAAACAAACATTGGAGATGAATTGGGTGTCGGAGACAGAACACTCCCCGTCTGGCATCACCGGATGTCACTATCCCTGTCTTCTGAGGATAACAGCAGGACCAGTTCAGATACCGGTCTGAGAAATGTCTTAGGTTCATTTCCCTTAGTCATTCTTAGTCCAACCTTGCGGACATTACCGTCATTGCTCGGGAATGTTGCAGTAACTAGACCAAGTGGCCACTGGTTCCGGTGTACTTGAGAGTCTTTCACAAGGACAAGGTCACCTATGTTCAGATTGGGACAAGTAGATTGCCACTTTGTCCGTGGCTGCAGGGTAGACAGATATTGTTTGCGCCACCTGTCCCAGAAAGTATTCGCAAAACTTTGTACCTGTCTCCTTTGGCGCTTGTAGAGGTCCTTGGCATCGAATCCTCCTGGAGGAGCACTGGACAGTCCCATTTTCTGGGTAAGGAGGGTAGCTGGAGTCAATAAGGGCTCCTCAGGGTCGTTGAAAACTGAAACTAAGGGTCTTGCATTGATTATGGCTGTGGCTTCTGCCATGAAGGTGATTAGGCTTTTGTGGGTAATTCTCGCTGCTCCTGCTTGGAGAAGAGTAGAATCGAGGATTCTTCGGACTAGACCAATCATCCGTTCCCAAGATCCTCCCATATGCGAAGAGTGAGGTGGGTTGAATGACCATGTGCAACTTTTGTCACTGAGGAATCTCTCAAGGGTCTTGTAGTCCAGATTTGAAGGTATTCCCGATTCCTTTGCTGCACCGACAAAGTTGGTACCTCTGTCTGACCGTATATGCTTGATAGGACCAAGGATAGCGATAAAACGTCTGAGAGCGTTGATGAAGCTTGACGCGTCGAGGGACTCGATGACCTCTATGTGGACGGCTCTGATTTTCATACAGGTGAACATGACAGCCCAATGCTTACTATTAGCTTGGCCGCCTCTCGTCTGTCGTGTCACAACTGACCACGGGCCAAATACATCGAGACCAACACTGGTAAAGGGGGGGTCTGGGCTGAGTCCGTCTATGGGTAGGTCGGCCATCTTTTGAGTTTGAGCGGAACCACGAAGCCTACGACAGGTAACGCATTTAAAGATGACACTACTGATGAGCTTCTTTGCACCGACAATCCACAGACCGGCAGTTCTGATGGCTCTTTCTGTAAACAGTTTGCCTTGGTGCTTCACAAAATTGTGGTAGTGTTGTACGATCAAGTAGGCAACATGACATTTTCCGGGAAGTATAAGAAGGAATTTCTCCACAAACTCCATTTTAGCTTCTTTCAGTTGGCCTCCTACTCTCAGCAGGCCACTGTTGTTGATGAATGGGTCGAGTTTTCTCAATACGCTGCTCGCTGGTATTGGAACTTTGTTAGTAAGACATTGGATTTCTGTAAAGTAGGTTTCTCTTTGAACAGTAAGGATGATGTGGTTTTTAGAGAAATCCAAGTCAGAAGTAATGTAGGTATTTTTATAAATATGCCGGTCTTTACATTCTCCTGTATCACACGTTCTGGGAGTTCTGAAGGAGCAAGCTATGTAGCTCAAGCAGGTAATGGCCCGAACGAGTGACTTCCACCTTGAGAATTTGACGAACCTGTGAGATCCAAGCTGGGTAGCAGAAGTCTTTGTATGAAGTGTAGACACCTGAGGGTTGATTTCAGCATCTGCGTCCTCTCCTACTAGTTCAAAGGTGTCCGTAAGGTGTTCTTCAACATATAATAGTTTTGGTTCTGAAAGCCACGTTGTAGCTAACTTGCGTTAACTGCCCTGGTTGCGTGTGCAAGCTTGGTCTTCCCCATAACAAACCCAATGTGGCTCTGACATTTGGAGTCTTTAAGGTAGGTTTTAAGGTAGGCAACAGCAGCGATTGCTTTGACAGAAGCATCCGCAAATATGTACAGTTTTTGGCTTCGTATTTCTGTTGACGGTACAGGGGTGTATGGTCTTGGCACGTTCAGGTTGGAGAGGGTAGCTAACGAGTTCTTCCATCCTTCCCACTGGATTCTCTTATTGGGTGGCAGAGGTGCATCCCAGTTAAATGTTTCCCTAGTTAAGTCTCTTAGCAAGGCCTTGCCTTGTATTGTGACAGGAGCTGCGAAACCCAGGGGATCGTACAGACTATTGATGGTAGACAGAACACCTTTACGAGTAAAGGGCTTCTCTCCTTGGTTGACTTGGAAGGTGAAAGCATCTGATCGTAGATTCCAGGGAAGCCCAAGGCTATGTTGAATTGGTGCGGGGTCTGACCCCAAGTCCAGGTCTCTGAGGCTGAGGCTGTTACAAGGTTGAAACAGAGATGGGCATCCTTCTTCCAGCGTCCTTGTCAGCATGCTTGACACAGAAGGGGGCGTGCATGCGTTCCAGGCATACGCCTCCTATTATGACCCATCCTAGGTCTAGCCTTTGGGCATAGGGAGCATTGTGGTGTCCATTGATATGACGTCTCACTTTATGCACCTGCAGGATATCTCTTCCCAACAGCAGGATTATCTGGGCCTGATGGTCTAGTTCCGGTACGAGGTGAGCTATGCGTTTTAAGTGAGCGTGGTGGGTTGCTACATCTGTCGTAGGAATTTGAGATCTGTTGTCTGGGATCTGGTTGCATTCAATGATCGTGGATAGTGGTAGGCAGAATTGTCCATCTAAGGACTCGATTTGATAGTCAGTAGCTTTCCTGCCTGCTGTTGTCACAGTACCTGCACACGTCTTTAATGAGTAGGGAATGCTTGGCCCTTTGATGTTGAATAGGTCAAAGAATGTTGATCTAGCCAGGGATCGATTACTTTGATCGTCCAAGATAGCATACAGTTTTATAGCTTTGTCTCTGTGGCCCTTTGGGTACACTCTGACGAGGCATATCTTAGAACAGGACCTACTGTCTATTGTTCCTTTGCAGACTTCTGTACATTGTGAAGTGATCTCTGGCGTAGGTGTAGCAGTGTTCCTTTCCTCCCCGCCATGCTCACTGTCAGCTGATGTGTTTTGTGTATTCCATGGAGCTGGGTCAGGGCGTAGAGCTGTGTTATGGTCTGTGGTGCCACACTCTGTGCATTTTACACTGACCTTGCAATCCTTGGCGAGATGAGCTGTGGACGAGCAGCACTTATAGCAGATACCGTGTTCTTTCAGGAAGCTTCTGCGATCTGGCATAGATTTTCCTCTGAAGCTTCTGCATTCGAGAAGAGGATGAGGCTTCTGATGGAGTGGACACTGCTTGTCAGGGTCCTGCATCTTTGTCTCTGATTAGGAGTAGTCAGCAGACCTGTGATTGGAATCTGGAGAAGAAACATTAGTCTTGTGTACAGCCACAGACGTTCTGCGTGGATTTGCTGCTGGTGGCGGTGTGGCATACGACATTGTAAAGTCGAAGCTGGGATCATTTCTAATTCTTGCTTGTTGGTGTATAAGGTCTACAAAAACAGAGAAGGGAGGGAATGGAACACTGTGCTTGTATTTGTATGTGGAACCATGTGTGAGCCACTTCTCCTGCAAATTGTAGGGTAACTTTTGGACTATAGGGTTCACACCTCTGGCTGTGTCGAGGAATGCATCTTCATATTTGGCAACTTGGACTTCCATTAGCAGTTCGCTAAGTTCTGTAAGTTTCTGTAGCTCTTTGTTAGAAATTTTGGGGAAGTCATCGATTCTTTTGAACAAAGCTTTTTCTATTACCTTTGCTGAGCCGTAACGCTCATCCAGCCTCTTCCAAATATCTCTGAGGCCAATCTCAGGGTGGTTTATATTAACGTCTCTGATCCTTATTGCGTGTTTGACTGACTCTTCTCCCAGGTACTTAACTAAGAGGTCTATCTCTTCCCTGTGTAGCAACCCCAAGTCTCTAGTGACATTTTGGAAAGAGGCTTTCCAAGCTCTGTAGCTTTCAGCTTGGTTGGTGAATTTCATGAGTCCTTTGGCAACCAGCTCACGTAGCGTCAAAAATTTAGCAAATTCTGTTGTGATAAGGTTGTCAGCAGGGTATACTAGTGATGGGTGCACCAGTAAGGGTAAGTGGTGTGAGGTGTGTTTGTACCTGTTAGTATCCTCTGGGTGGCGCCAGCCGGTGTCATGTTGCTTCGGTCTGACGTACGATGTGTCAGCAAGGTGGTTTACGTTGGTTACCTGTTGAGGGGCAAGGTAGTCATTAGCAGAGTTATTTTGTGCAACATTTTCGAGTTTGCGTCTGTTCTGGAGCCGAGGCTCATGATGGCTCCTGCTTTCTTCACTGGAGGTGTCATGTTCGCGTTTTGGGTCCAGATCAGGATTGTAGTTTGGATCAGGGAGTTCATTAACGTACTGAGATGTGCGTTGTGGGGGATCTTGCAGTGGAAACTCCAGACTCAGCACACTGTTTCGCGTATGCAGCTCTGGGTTTTGTGCGGCTTCTAGTGACTCTGCTTCTGCGATGGCGGCTGCAGCCTCCCTTTTCACTACTAGATTTTCTAAGGCGGCATCCAGGCGTGCCTTCTCTAACTTAAGTTGCATCTCTTGTTCAGCAAAGCTTGCTCACATTTTGGCGGCTTCTGCATTTGCGCAGGCAATGGCAACCGCACTGCTGATGGATGTTGTCTTTGAGGAGGTGGAAGTAACGGATCTTGTCCTGTGTGATCTGAAGGACATGGTGTTCTTGGCTGTGCAGAGATTGCTGTAGCTGTACAAAGTCTCTGTGTAGCTGGTGACTTGTATCCGACTATCTGGATGGCTGCTGCTTCACTGTTTCCCAGTAGGATCTCTGCCGTTTTACTGTTCTGTTCTCACTAAGTGGGCCGGGGGCTCATGAATTTAAATAGACCGCTAAACCTTCATACTGAGTCCAATGAGAAGACTGTGGTGAAGTCTGTGCTTTTATTGAATGTTGCAGTATATTTGTATATGGTAAAACTGGAAACAATCAGAATACAGAACAATCAGTGCATGGTACAGCAGAATACACATTATACATGGATATACGATATGCACGAACTAGTAACTAATCTAGATTATAACTGGATGAGCCAGGCTAAAACTATAGCAGAAAACAACTAAAGAAGGCATGAATACATACCGGCAATGCAATCGCATGGGAACAGTAATGCTGAGTGTCTTCTTCCTTCCAGATATGAAAGTAAAATGGAGGCTGAGCTATCAAAATGCATTGCAAGAGGGAGGAGAATTAGACAGAGATTAAATAGACTGCAAACATAGCATTGGCCGCTAGAGGGAGCCTGAACACTGCATATGAGATAAAGCTCATTCAGAATCTACAGCTAAACTATTTAATAATATTATGCAAAAACAAACATTGGAGATGAATTGGGTGTCAGAGACAGAACACTCCTCCTCTTCGTAGTCCTGGTTTGTACAATATTCAATACAATATTGTTCATTCTCAGGTTGAGCCCTAACAAAGCTTTATCCTATATGTCCTCTCCTGCTTCTAAGCTGTAACATATCAAAATAATACAGTAATGTCTAAAAATCATGGATTATTTGGCAAATATAGACCCCACTCTTTTAGACCACAGGCTGAACAGATCTGAATTCAAGATTTTCGAATTGACGCTATAATACCCAAATTTTGGGCTGAAAAACTCGGCTTATACACGAGTATATACGGTAGTTAAATATTTTAAAATATGAACCCATCGCGATCCCAACTTGAAATTTGGTACAGATGTGGCTAAGAGCACAGCAGACACATGGGCAGCTTTGGAACATTTTAAATTATGCCGATTTTTCGGAAATGAGTTTTAAAATTTTGCTTTTGCGTTCGCATGGGTAAAAAATTAACAAAGATACTCTTGTGACATATGTAGTGAAAGCCTGGACAGTTCTGAGTAGAACAGTGTTTATTTTGTTTCTCTATCTTATTTCTAGCCCAAGATATGATAGAAAATGTAAAGCCATACCAGGCCAAAATTCGCGCTTTTTTAAAACTTTAAAAATCTGTAAAAAAATTTAACTGATAAAGAAAAAAATTCAAAACTTATTTGTAATTAACTAAAATAGTACTTCATATAGAAAAAAAAATAAAAAAAATCTAAAGACATCAGGTAAAAAAAATATTCATATTTAGATCACTTGATACAGAATGAATGACCCATTGATGCTATTAGTAGTAAAATATTTTAAAATATGATCCCATCGCGATCCCAACTTGAAATTTGGTGCAGATATGGCTAAGAGCAGAGCAGACACATGGGTAGTTTTTGAAATATTTAAATTATGCCGATTTTTCGGAAATGCGTTTTAAAATTTTGCGTTTGCTTTTGCATGGGTAAAATATTAACAAAGATACCCTTGTGACATATCTAGTGAAAGCATGTACAGTTCTGAGTAGAATGGTATTTATTTTGTCTCTCTATCTTATTTGTAGCCTGAGTTATGAGGAGAAATGTAAAGGCAGGCAAGACCGAAATTCACACTTTTTTCAAACTTTGAAAATCATTTTTTTTTTAAATAAATTTTTTTTTTTAATTTTCTCTTCACATTTTGCATTGTCTGACATGCTATTATCAAATAACAAAATCTCAAAAGAATTAAAAATATAGAGGTAATAATCATTGGTTCACTTGACATGGAATGGCCCTTTAGTATCATGCAAGGTTGTGTTGCAATAAGACAGTACACCTTTTAGGAAAAGGCATCTTATATATAAATACCGGAGGGATTTGTGACGGCACATCCGTCACTTTGTCCCAGCGTCCGGTTACTCTGCCCAGAGGTACACCCGCTCAGGGTGACCCAAGATGGCGGCCGTAAGCGGCAGCCGGGACTCATAGAGCCCGCAATGCTTACGGCCGCCCTTAACACACACAACACACACACAACACACCACAGTCGGCTATACTTACCACCTCTCCTCCGTCTTCTCTGCCGCCGACATGTCGCCGCCCCTGGAGAACTGGATCCAATATGGCGTCCGGGAAGTCTCGCGAGACTTCCCAGACGCCATATTGGATCCATGGCTCCAGGGGCGGTGACATACTTTCTCCAAGATGGCGTCCGGGAAGTCTCGCGAGACTTCCCAGACGCCATATTGGATCCACAGCTCCAGGGGCGGCGACATGGCGGCGGAGGAGGATAGAGCTGGATTGCGCCGCTGGAGCCTGGAGAGGTGAGAGGGGAGCACCGGGGCATGCAAGGGGGAGAGCAGCACTGTCACCTCTGTGTGTATAGCACCAGCAGCACCATTGTCACCTCTGTGTGTATAGCACCTGCAGCACCATTGTCACCTCTGTGTGTATAGTACCTACAGCACCATTGTCACCTCTGTGTGTATTGTACCAGCACCATTGTCACCTTTGTGTGTATAGCACCTACAGCACCATTGTCACCTCTGTGTGTATAGTACCTGCAGCACCATTGTCACCTCTGTGTGTATTGTACTAACCGCACTATCATCTGTGTCTATACTACCACCAGCATCAGCACTGTCACCTGTTTGTATAGTACCACCAGCACTGTCACCTGTGTGTATTGTACCAGCAGCATTGTCACCTGTGTGTATAGCACCTGCAGCACCATTGTCACCTCTGTGTGTATAGTACCTGCTGCAGCACCATTGTCACCTCTATGTGTATTGTACTAACCGCACTATCATCTGTGTGTATACTACCACCAGCATCAGCACTGTCACCTGTGTGTATAGTACCACCAGCACGGTCACCTGTGTGTATTGTACCAGCAGCAGTGTCACCTGTGTGTATAGCACCTGCAGCACCATTGTCACCTCTGTGTGTATAGCACCTGCAGCACCATTGTCACCTCTGTGTGCATAGTACCTGCAGCACCATTGTCACCTGTGTGTATAGTACCTGCAGCACCATTGTCACCTCTGTGTGTATTGTACCAGCACCATTGTCACCTCTGTGTGTATAGCACCTGCAGCACCATTGTCACCTCTGTGTGCATAGTACCTGCAGCACCATTGTCATCTCTGTGTGTATAGTACCTGCAGCACCATTGTCACCTCTGTGTGTATTGTACCAGCACCATTGTCACCTCTGTGTGTATAGCACCTGCAGCACCATTGTCACCTCTGTGTGCATAGTACCTGCAGCACCATTGTCACCTCTGTGTGTATTGTACCAGCACCATTGTCACCTCTGTGTGTATAGCACCTGCAGCACCATTGTCACCTCTGTGTGTATAGCAACTGCAACACCATTGTCACCTCTGTGTGTATAATACCTGCAGCACCATTGTCACCTCTGTGTGTATCGTACTAACCGCACTATCATCTGTGTGTATACTACCACCAGCATCAGCACTGTCACCTGTGTGTATAGTACCACCAGCACTGTCACCTGTGTGTATTGTACCAGCAGCATTGTCACCTGTGTGTATAGTACCTGCAGCACCATTCTCACCTCTGTGTGCATAGTACCTGCAGCACCATTGTCACCTCTGTGTGTATTGTACCAGCACCATTGTCACCTCTGTGTGTATAGCACCTGCAGCACCATTGTCACCTCTGTGTGTATAGTACCTGCAGCACCAGTCACCTTTGTGTGTATTGTACTAACCGCACTATCATCTGTGTGTATACTACCACCAGCATCAGCACTGTCACCTGTGTGTTTTGTACCAGCAGCACTGTCGCCTGTGTGTAAAGTACCAGAGGGGTGTGGCCCCCTCTTGCCGCCACCCACTGCGGTTCCCTGTCTCCCTCCTGCCCGAACCTGGCTGCTGTTCCCCGGCCCCCTCCTGCCCGCACCCGCCTGCTCTTCCACAGCTTGCTCCTGCCCGCACACGCCCGCTGTGCCCTCCTGCAAGCAATCAAAGATATTGTCACAGGATTTAAACCCAGCTTCACTTTGCATTATTCTTAAATCTTCATAAATAAACTACATACATAGTCTAGAATACCCGATTCTTTAGAATCGGGCCGCCATCTAGTATATTATAAACCATATTGGGGGGAAAAAAACAAAACAAAAACAAACAACCTTTCTCTCCTAAATCATATGGAGGTGGACTGATTACGCAGCATAAACCCTGATAGCATATCATAATGTATATTCATCTTGATCATCTCATGCTATGTGAAAAAACTTTGCATGGCTTAATAAAAGTATAGTAAATCAGACCTATAGTTCATACCATGCGGTATTCTAGCTTCCAAACGTAATATCCTTAATTTTTCCTTATTATGTAGAATTCCCTACCAATTTCCACCTCTAAGAGGGCGAAAAACTCTCTGTATGCCCTTAATCTTAAGAGCCCTAAGATCTCCTGAATGAACCTCTTTGAAGTGTTTAGACAAGCCAGATATTCCCGTGCGAACACTTTTTGAGTTTGGGTTAGTCGCAGTTATATGTTCAGAGATTTTGGTTTTCAGGGCTCTTGTGGTGCAGCTGATGTAGTACTTACTGCAATCTTCACATATAGCCATATAGACAACATTAGAAGTGTTACAGTTAATATATGTTTCAATACTATAATGTTTACCAGTGCAGTTATTTGGAAAAAATGCACGGATATCCACATATCTTAACATACCACAACCGCCGTCACCACACTTGAACATTCCCTTGTAATTTACCCAGGTTGGTTTATTGTTAATTTTGTCCTAAAATGTGCTCGGCGAAATAATGCTGCCCAAATCTTTCCCCTTCCTTGGTACAACTCTGCAACCTGACTCCAGAATATCTGAAAGGTTATTGTCCTGATATAAAATGGGTACATTTTTCAAAAACAAATGCTTGATCTGATAGAACTGATTACTGTATGGGGTTGAAAAGGTTAATGCACATTTCCTATTGAATGTCTGTTCTTTTTTCTGCGACAATAGAGAGGATCCTTATAGCGGCTATATTGACTGCTCTGTTTACCATCCACTTTTTTTATCCTCTAGATTTTAATCTGTGTGTCATTAAATGAGTTTCATTATTCATCAAAATCAGAATCGTTCATGCAGTTGCACCTAGCTCTTATCAGCTCCCCCACTGGCAAATTCCTGATGACATGTTTAGGATGACAGCTTTCCGCTCTCAAAACTGAGTTTCCACTAATGGACTTGCGGAAAAGCTTGGAGGAGATTTTGCCCGTTACACTATCACCAATGAAAAACACGTCCAGAAAAGAGTTGTACATTCATGTTCCTCCATTGTAAAGCTGAGATTATATTCATTGTTGTTAAAATACTGTAGTAATTGGGTGCATGGTGGCGCGGGAGGCACAGTCGATGACACATCCCAGATAAAGATCATATCATCAATGTATCTCCTGCACCACCAAATACACCCCTTAAAGGGATAGTGTTCCGAGTATAAATAGATTTTCTCCCACTTTTTCATATATAAATTAGCCAGTGATGGAGAAAACCTTGAGCCCATTGGGCAACCGCACAACTGTAGATAAAATTTGTTGTTGAAAATGAAATAGTTACTTTTGAAAAGGAATTCTAAACTCATAAGGAGAAATTCTTTAACATTGTCTGCAAATACATTTGTGCTAGATACGATCTTTTGTATAACCCACAAAGCTTTTATATGGGGTATTGTAGAGTAGAGCTGCACTACATCACATGTGAGCCACTTAAAACCATTCCGCCATTCCATGGAGTCAATGGCCGGCATAAGATGCTTAGTATCTTTAATTAACCCTGGAGTGCCCTCCAATAACACCCTCAATTTTGAGTCAACCCACCCTGAGAGCCTCTCGTGGAGAGAATCAATCCCAGCCACGATGGTCTCAGGGGTGGGGGAAACACGTCCTTGTGGGTCTTGGGGAGAGCATGAAACACAGGGACAACTGGTTTATCAACAAACAAATATTCTTTGTTTTTTTTGTCAATGGCTCCAAGTGAAACTCCCTCTTCCAATAACCTGCTCAAATCAACCAAAAAAGCACTAGTAGGATCCGATGAACAAAGTATCCGGCAACTGGATTGCACATTCAGAGCAATCTGGTGGCCGGATTCCGGCTTAGGGACACAAAATGTGTCCAAATTGTGTGTGAATTCAATTGCGATTACCGCATCCGGATGTGATGCGGTAATCGCAATTGCACTTCCAAGTGTGACCCTAGCCTTAGAGTACTACTTCACACCCTATTACTATACCTCAATGATCATAACCCTATACCTACAGGCACAACCTGGGATCCACTCAAAAAGACCTTTACATGGTTCCAGACTTTTTCATATACTCAAACACCCTAAAGCCCTCGTCACACGGGGCGACATCGCCGCCCATTACAGAGGCGATGTGGGGGCGTGGCCTATCGGCGGCGACATCGCCTCTACGTCGCCTCGTGTAAAGGGGCGATGTCTGCGGTGCCGGGCGGTCGCCTGCTTTCAGAGTAGTGCTCTGAAACCAGGCGACCATCATGGGTTGATGTGCACACATCGCCCCATGTAACCGGGCGTCAGCGACATTTCAGGCGATGGGAGCCATAGGCTCCCATTGTCCTGCATCGCCGCTGGGGTTTCCATACACCCCGGCGGCGATGCCGCCTGACAGCTCGCCGGCGCGGGGCTGGAGGTGTCGCCCCGTGTAAAAGGGGGACGGTGACGCTGGCGGGGCGCCAAAAACGTGCGCACACCCGCCAGTCGCCGCCATCCCCAGCCCCGTCGCCAAGTGTGATATGGGCTTAACAGTGGGTGCATCAACAGAATTTGATAAGCTCTGGCCATATCAAGGATATTACAAATACAAACCAGAATCCAGGTATACCTACTTATATACAGTACAGTCCAAAAGTTTGCACACACCTTCTCATTTGAAGAGTTTTCTTTAAATGAAAATTATAGATTCACACTGAAGGCATCAAAACTATGAATCAACACATGTGGAATTGTTGGCCTAATGCATATTGATCTGCATGTATTGCAACAACTATGGTTTGTTTAATATGATGTGATTTTATGTCTGCATGCATATTGTTCAGATGTCAACAAAGTTAAACAAAAAAAAAAGTCCTCATTCAGAGACAGGATGTTTCCTCCCCCTGCTCCCAGCATGTACATTCTAGCGTGGAACTGGAAGCTGAAGGTCACAGCAGATTTCTCTCTCCTTCTCCAGAAACCAGATTGATCATATTCTCATGTTGTAAGCTGGATGTTATTAATTCTCTGTTGCTCACTATGGAAACCCGCTGATTAACCCGCTGCTAACAGGTTATGGGCCCAGGAGTCACAGAAGTCCCAAACCTCCAGAGCACAGAGATAGACAACAGCGAACTGAGAAGAAGTAAAGATGGCCACCACCAGTAGCTCAGCAAAGTTTACAATGCCAAGCCTATATAACCAGAACTACCAATCCTGGAAATTCAAGGTGAAGATGCTGCTGATAAGAGAAGGTACGTGGAAATACACTCAGGAGCCCAAGCCTGACCCAGTACCACAGGACTGGTTAGAGATGGATCAGAAAGCACAGAGCACCATATCACTCAGCATAGAGGATGATCAGATCGTGCATGTGTGTAAGTGTGAATCTGCAAAGGAAATGTGGGAGCAGCTGCAGAAAGTACATGAGAGGATAAATCTAAGTAACAAACTCTATTTAATGAGAAAGCTATATCAGCCTAAGCTACACAGTGACCAGGACATGCAGGACTACATTAGAAGCACTCTAGAGACTGTAGAGCGCCTGCGGGGCATTGGGGAAGATATGAAGGACTTCCATGTAGCAGCACTACTACTTAGTGGTCTCCCAGAAAGCTATGACACACTTGTAACTGCACTAGATGCACGCCCAGATGATGAACTTACATTGGAGTATGTCAGAGGAAAGCTTGTAGATGAATATAAGAGAAAGGCAGAAAGTGTGAGCAGCAAAGTATGCAACAAGGAAACTGCTTTACAAACACAGGATGTGCCCACCAGCAGAAAAGAAACACGTGAATGTTTTGTATGCAAGAAGCCAGGTCATTTAAAAGCTGAATGCAGAGTCTGGACAGCTAAAATGAATCAGCTGAAGAAGCAAAACAGTAAACAAAGAGTTAAGAGTGCTATATTTGAAAATAATGATCCTGTAAATACTGAGGCTGCATTCACATTAGTCAATGCGTTTAAATCAAAGCATGCGTGGTGTATAGATGACCAATGACAGAGACTTCTTTACTAAGCTTAACCAAAGCAAGTCAGAGAAAGTGATAATGGCGAATGGTCAGTGTATGAACTCAGAAGGCATAGGAGATGGTTATATTGATTGTAACATCTCTGCAACACAAAACAAAAGGATTCATGTGAAGGATGTGCTATATGTGCCTAGTCTTGAAAGTAATGTATTATCCATGAAAAACCTTACAAAACAAGGGAATGAAGTTACGTTTAAGCACGATAGCTGCATCATCTCAAAGGGGGGTCACACACTAGCAAAAGGAAAAATCAAAGAAGAACTGTATCAGTTGAAAAGTAAAGAGTGTGTATGCACAGCTAAGCAAGAAATGCACAAGAACTGTATTCATGTATGGCACAGACGGCTTGCACAGAGACCCAGAAGCAATAAGAAAGTTATTTCAAGAACATTAGCTGATGATATTACAATTGATCCATGTAACCAGACAATGAGGTGTACCAGCTGTATCAAAGGGAAAATGTCCAGAAAGGCCTTTCCTAAGAAAAGTACTACAAGAACAGAACAGCCACTAGATTTAATACACACAGACATCTGTGGCCCAATGCGTATTCAGACCCCTGGAAAGAAGAGATATTTTCTTACATTCATTGATGACAATTCAACATACACAGTTGTCTATCTACTTCACAGCAAAAATGAAGTTCCAGAGAAACTTGAAATATATCTAGCTGAAGTATATAACAAGTTTGGGAGAATGCCAAAAATTCTACGTGCAGATAATGGGACTGAATATACAAGTAATGAGACACAGAGCATTTTAAAGAGAAATGGAATCATATTTCAGACTACTGTACCATACAACCCTGAACAAAATGGTGTAGCAGAAAGAAGGAACCGAATATACTGTGAAAGCGGAAGGAGTATGTTATTTGATGCAAATCTGGCTACAGTATATTGGGGCGAAGCTATTATGACGGATTGCTATCTTCAGAACAGACTACCAGGTAAAGCGACAGAGAAAACTCCATTTGAGCAATGGAATAGTGCAAAGCCAAAACTACAGCACATAAGGATTTTCAGAAGCAAAGCATTTGCACACATTCCCCAAGAAAAACGAACTAAGTGGGAATCTCACGCTAAGGAAGGTATTCTGGTAGGTTACAGTGAAACCCAGAAAGGTTATAGAATTCTACACCCAGAGACAAACAAGGTCACAATAAGCAAAGATGTAGTGATTGATGAAAATTTTATGTCACCCAAGTTTTGTGATATTATGCCAGTAATCTCAATCACAAGACAACGAAAGGGAGAATGTAGAAGTCTGGCTAGATTCTTCAACCACTAAAAAAACAACAAAAGGCCTAAGTGAACCTGAAATCAGACGATCGTCAAGATCAAACAAAGGAATACCAGCTAAACGTCTATCCTACATTGTCAAGACACTACCTGAGTCAGAGCCACAGTCATGGGATGAAATGCAAAAACTACCTGCTCATGAAAGAACAAAGTGTATCAACGCCAATGGAATCATCCTACCTGAAACTGGAAGATGACCTGTTGCCTAACAATGAGAAATATCGACAGGCAGTGGGGGCACTTCTAAACATATTGACTATGACTCGACCAGATATTACAACAGCAGTTGGAAATTGTGCAGATATGTGGAGAAACCGTGCCAAAAGGACTGGAATGCCGTTAAGAGTTCTCCGATATTTAAAAGAGACACAAGGGGTAAATTTAAAATTATCTGCAGCAGGAAATCTAAAACTCACCGGCTATGCTGACGCAGATTGGGCTGGTGATTTGCATGATCGTAAATCCACAAGTGGATACGTATTTAAACTTGGAGAAAGTTCAAACTCCTGGTCTAGTAGAAAACAAGTATCTGTTGCTTCGTCATCCACAGAATCTGAGTATGTGTCCGCAGCCTATGCAAGTCAGGAGATCATTTGGCTAAGACAACTGATGGACGATCTTGGTAAACCGTTAACTCAGCCAACGGTGATATATGAGGACAACCAAGGATGCATTAAACTTGCATGCAGTGAGAAGATCAGTGCTAGAACTAAGCACATCGACGTCAGATATCATCTACGTGATTTGATAGATCGTGGCATAATTCAGTTTGTTTATTGTGAGACTGATGAGGTGTTAGCTGACATTTTGACCAAGCCATTATCACGACCTAGGTTCCAAGAATTGAGAACCATTATGGGACTAACAATATGCATGCAGACATCACGCCGATTAACCTGCTGCTAACAGGAATTATATACTTAAAGTGTGAATCAACTGAAAATATGTCTTCTTCAAAGTAGGCACCTTTTGCTTTGATTACTGCTTTGCACACTCTTCTTATAAGGCAAAAAATCCCACATATTAAACCTGACAGGGCACACCTGTGAAGTGAAAACAATTTCCGGTGACTACCTCTTGAAGCTTATCAAGAGAATGCCAAGAGTGTGCAAAGCAGTAATCAAAGCAAAAGGTGGCTACTTTGAAGAACCTAGAATATAAGACATATTTTCAGTTGATTCACACTTTAAGTATATAATTCCACATGTGTCAATTCATAGTTTTGATGCCTTCAGTGTGAATCTATAATTTTCATAGTCATGAAAATAAAGAAAACTGTTTGAATGAGAAGGTGTGTCCAAACTTTTGGTCTGTACTGTACATAAACTCTGCTATAAGTAACAGCAGGTAATAGGCTCGTTTATTCTCTTTCTCTACCCTACCATACATCTCTCTAAGGCTGGGGTCACACACACAGATATCTAGGCAGATATTGTTCACAGATCTCTGGTTGCAGTGAAATCATGGACACATGGTTCCATTTTGTGGCTGTGTACAAATGGAGCAATCTGTCCATGATTTCACTGCAACCAGAGATCTGTGAACAATATCTGCCTAGATATCTGTGTGTGTGACCCCAGCCTAATGATCACCAGTTCTGGATTTTTGTCATGTTATATATTACCATCCATGATCACCAGCTTATGGAACGTTTATCTTGACTAAATACCTGCACGAGACTGGTTTCCATTGTAAATTTTGTACAATGTTGTATATATTTGTTCTACACACTTGTATATACTTCACAATTTTCTTATTGTAAAACATTTTCTTTTATGCATAGTGACGTTGTGATCAAGGGCTGTTTGAAGCCGAAACATTGAACTGCTTGTCACCATTCTTCACCTGTGTTTGAAATAAAATCACCTTGAAGCATCCGAAAAACTGCATGAGTGCTTAGATTCTATAGTTCTATACATTGGGGATCGCCTGATCCTTTCTAATAGCACCATCAAAAAGATCACATAGTGAGTGCTGGTCATTAAACATATTGAACATACTCTGCATACTCGAGGGGAGTCAGTTTTTTGATATGTAGGAGAACCGGTTTGAAAAACTCACCACAATCATTGACTCAGAGGGGCGACGTGTGTATACTGTGCAAAACTTAATAAAAGGTCTATACTCATATCTGTATATGTTCCACTGCCATATAATAATAAGTTGCTCCCCAAGATATTGGAAATCATTGCAGGCTTCCCATGGATCCCATATCTGGTGATGGGTGACTTTAGTAATGTACCAGATTCCCATCAGGACAGAGGCAAGGGAGAGGTAACTGTACTCTGTTTGGTGTTCTGTTAAGATAGACATCCATAACTCGGGTGTGCATAGTTCTTGTGCTTCTCAATGACTTACTCTTCACTGTCAAGGATCAACTTGGTGCTAGGTGATGATCAAATCTTGTGACGGATGTGGGATACTTGACCAGAACGGTGTCTGACCACTCCCCAATGTACGTGATACTTGGTGATCAAGATCAGCTGCCGAATAGTACAATAATAATAAAAGAATAATAATAATAATAGTAGACCTCTTTGGCGATGAAACCCCTTCTGGTTACAGCTCATTGATACGGGAGGTGATTTAGAAAGGGGACTCTGAGAATACTTTGAGATTAATAGTGGTACAGCACATGAGGGGATTGTCTGGGAAGCTATGAAGGCTTTTTTAAGAGGGCTTTATATTAAAGGAATATCTAGGGTTCCAAAAACTAGCAAGCAGAAAGATTAGTTGGTATTCCAGGAGTTGGAGGAGGCAGAGAAGGCACTGACCTTAGATCCATCCAACCGGGCGCAGGAGAGACTTAAAAAGGCTCAGGCTGGAGTTAGGCTGCCTTCACATTTGCATTTGTAAACGCAGCGTTTGTTGCGTATGCGCATACGCATGTCAAAACACATGCAAAAGCAGGCAAATACTGCGGATTTTGTCCGCATACAGATGCGCAAACCTTAATTAAAACGCGTTTGCTTGCGTATGGTTGCGTTTTCTTCATATGTACACATTTTTTGTGTGCATGCGTTCCAAACACTTTCAGAATTTCGACTTTTCATCACATTATTTTGAGAGAACACGCCCCTGGGGAGTCGCTTGAAGTGCACTGTATAAATAGACCCTGCCCAGTGTCAAAACTCTTCCTTTGCAGCTCTTCACAGAGGCAAGATGGATCTCGGCTTTGCTAGCTTCTATGCTGATCTGGATTTATCGATGAACATGGCATTTTCATTCGCTGTTGCTTGTGAAGAAGAACGTCGAAGAGAAAGAGAGAAGACGACGTCGTCGTTTCTGGCAACATTCCATCGTAGAACTTCGAGAGAGCCGTGGAGTCTACAACTCGTTGTACCAGGAACTCAGAGAGAACCTGGAAAAGTTCTAGGACTTCACCAGGATGTGCTAAGACAGCTTTGATGATTTGCTGTGACGTGTCCGTGGATCGATCACCAGGCAGGACACACAGCTTTGTCGATCCATTCCAGAGGAGGAACAGCTTTTGGTGACCCTGCGGTACGTTCATTTTTACAACCAAACACCTGTAAAACGTATCATTATCATTTATTCATTAAAAATAACAAAATTAATTGCCTTTTTTCCCCTTATTTTTGGTCAGATTCCTGGTGACCGGAGAGGCTTTAACTTCGCTCCATGTTCAGTTCCGGATAGGATTGTCAACGCTTTCTGGGATAGTTGAGGAGACCTGCCGGGCAATATGTGATGACCTCGGCGAAGAATTCCTCCCTCACCCAACCACACAACTATGGCTGGAAAAAGCTGCAAGATTTATGGAGATTTGTCAATTTCCTAACTGCTTGGGGGCTGTAGACGGCAAACATGTTCGGATCCTGAAGCCGGCGGGAAGTGCTTCTGAGTACTATAACTACAAGAAATTTTTTTCTATAGTACTGATGGCGATTGCGGACGCTGTTGCTATAGATGTTGGCCAATTTGGACGATCTAATAACTCAAGATCTTTCAAAGACTCGGACATGAGACAAAAACTGTATGGCAATAATTTCAACAGTCTACCGCCACAACCCCTGCCGAACTGTGATGGACCACCAATGCCATTTGTTGTTGTAGGTGACGAGGCATTTCAGATGTGTGCCAACCTTGTCAAGCTCTACGCCATCCGTGACTTAACTAGGATCAAAAGCATTTGCAATTACAGACTGACCCGAGCTAGACGCACAGTCGAGTGTGCATTTGGATTGCTGGTATCAAAATAGCGCATTCTTGGAACTACCATCAATTTGAAAACCGACAAAATCGATGAGGTTGTGAAAGCTTGCGATGTCCTTCATAATTTTGTACAAGTGAAAGAAAAACACCGCTTTGACCTTGATGAACCTGTTCCAATCAACTTTAATGAATACCAAAAACACAACCTGAGGACAACAGTTGAAGTCGCCAACATGAGGGACAGCTTTGCATCGTATTTTGTGTCTGAAAATGGACGTCTATCCTGGCAGGATGAAATGTTGTAATTATGTTTCATTACTGTATATTTACTGTACAGTTACACTAGATATGACACGGTTTCATTTTCATTATATAATTATTCTTGTCCATAACGTTGTTTTTGGATTAATAAAGCTATCATAGCCCATAAATCCTATTCCTTAACATAAAGTAATGATATACCTGTTTTGTATTAGCTAATTTTTTATTGTGTTGTGTTTGTGTTATCTATATATACTACATCGTTGATTGGTTTTTCTAGAACTTATTATTCCACTTATTTTTATTGACATGCATGCTTGTATTTCATTTGTTTTTATATTCAATTGGTACTTGAGTTTTATCCAGGATATTTATCGGACTCAAATTGAAGTGTAGGAATAATTTTTTTTGATCCAACGTCCTCAATTGGCAATCTTTGGACCTTGGATTTTTTTTTATAGAATTCCTCTGGATAAAACTCTTTTGGTCCAATCTGTTTTTATTTTTATACAGGTCATACAAATATGCATACAGTATATTACAGAACTTCAGGCTGATCACTTGGTCGCACAGGACCGACATTGATGATGTAGGTTGGTCTTTACAGCGCTTCTTCCATGGGCTTTGTACCTTACTACCTGTGGGAACCTATAAGTGGTTTCGGGGTAGTGTTGGCATAGGTGGTGGGGAGGTAGTAAGCATGGACGTGGTGGTCACCGTCAGTTTGATTGGTTGGTTGCCTCGGCTGCCTATGTGGAGGTACTCCGATAAAGAGGCATTGCGTTGTCTGAGGCCTTGTTGGGTTGGTCGCATGTGTGGTGCCTTGTCAACTAGTTTATGTTGGTCATGCTTTGGCTCGATCTGGTGAGTAATGTGACCAATTGGTGTCTGACGGGAAGGATTGTGTTGGAGCCTATGGGGGCAACTGACTCTGTGTGGGGTGGGGGCTTTTGGGTGGGTTGAGTGTGGCGGGGCGAAGCTAATAAGGCAGTTTGGGTGGGGTATGTGTGTGGTGAGGGGTGCGAAGGGTATGGGGAGGGTGGGTGGCAGGGGGATTAATGCCGCTGTTTGGGGGGGAATTGAGGGGGCGGGTGTCTGGGGTGCTGGGCTGTTTACCCAGGCTGGTGCTGTCTGGTCTGGAGGGTCTTGTGTGAGTAATCTGGAGGAGTCAGGGGAGTACCAGTGCATTATCCACTCCTCCCAGACCGTATTGAAGTGGTCCATTGATCCCGTGCTCTCGGCCGCCAGTTCCTCCATCCTGAAAATGTCCATCATCTCTGCGTACCACTCCGCCAGTGGAGGTTGTTGTGTGGATTCCCAATATTTTGGGATGACAGATCGGGCTGCCGATAGGCAGAACAGCAGGATGTCTTTTTTTGATGGATTTAGTGGTTCCTGGGTATACCGACAGCAGCGCCATTTCTGGTGTGCCAAGCAGTTGTTTTCCGGTTATGTGATTGTAGGCGCGGAACACTCCCTCCCAGAAGTTCTTGATTGCCGGGCATTCCCACCAAATGTGGAGCATAGAGCCAATGTCTGCTCTGCAGCGCCAGCATATCTCTGAGACCGAGGGAAAGATAGCATGCAGCTTGGCTGGGTAGCGGTACCATCTAAATAGTACTTTGTAGTTTCTCTCCTGGGCTGCACATGTGTTTGCCAATTTACGGGTGAATAGGAAGCTTTTCCGCCAGTCTGCTGTGGACAGATTCCTCCCCAGTTCCTTTTCCCAGGCTGACTGGAAGGGTCGCCTCCCGGTCGCCTTTTCTCTTGTGATGATGCAGTATATTTCGGAGACTGAGTGTAGGGGAGGGGAATTCTGTTGGAACAGCTCCTCCAAGGGGGATGGGTGGGGTCTGAGCTCAGCCGATTGGGCTGCTGAGGAGAGAAAGGATCGAAGCTGGAAGAACTCGTACCAGTGTATTGGCTGGGGTGGTGAGTCGTTTTGTAGTGACTCGAAAGTGGGTGCTTCGCCTTGGTGTAGTATTTGCCCCAGGTGTACGTCCTCTTCTCTTGTCCAGCACAGGAAGGAGTTCCTGTTTATCCCGGGTGGGAAAGCTGGGTTTGAGAAGAGGGGGGTGAGTGGGCCTATTGTCCCGCCTACTGGGGATCCTTTAACATATGATTGCCAGGTTTTTAGTGTGCTTATGGTGAGGTTGGATGGAGCGACGATCTATTTTGGGTCTACGTGGTTTATCCATGGGAGGTAATGTAGTGGAGTGGTTATGTTTTCTTGTTCCAGGGCTACCCATTGCTTGGCTTGGGTTTTATATTGCCAGTCAAGTAGTCATGTCATCGAGGTTGCGAGGAAGTAATTGAAGTCAGGCAGACCCGCTCCACCCAATTCGGCTGGTGTCGTTAGGGTCTTCATGCTCACTCTGGGTCTCCCCCCTTTCCATATGAACCTCCTTGTGGCAGTTTGGAGTTTGGTGAAGAAGTTTCTGTGTGGGCGTATGGGGATTGTTTGGAAGACATATAGAATGCGGGGGAGTATATCCATTTTAATCACGTTCATCCTTCCCATCCAGGACAATTGGAGGGTGCCGTAAGTGGATGTTCGTGTTTCAAGTTGGGATAGGAGGGGTTGGTAGTTGAGTCCTTTGGGGGTAGGGTTATATTTAGCGCCTCTGATTTGGTGTAGTTGATTTTAAAATTGCTCAAGGAGCCGACTGTCTCGAATTCCTTCCATAGCGATGGGATCGAGATCCTCAGTTGGGAGATGTACAGTAGCAGGTCGTCGGCGATCATTGCCAGTTTGTGGAGGGATGTGTGTCTGTAGGCCCTGTATGCTGCCGTTACCCCTGATGGCGTTGGCTAGGTGCTCCATGACTATTACGTAGAGGAGAGGTGAGAGCGGGCATCCCTGCCTGGTCCCGTTCCTGATGTTGAAGGGGGCCGACAGGACGCCATTTACCCTTACCCTGGCGGAGGTGGTGGTGATAGTATTTTGTGTAGGAACCTGGGGCCTAGGCCAATCTGTTTTAATGTCTCCTCCATGAAGCCCCAGTGGACCCTGTCAAAGGCTTTTTCAGCATCTACCGCTAAGATGCTGAGGGGTATGTTAAGAGCTCTGGCTTTGTTTATCAGGAGCAGGGTCTTAATGGTGTTGTCTCTAGCTTCCCGGCCTTTGATGAAGCCCACCTGGTCTATTTTGATGATGGAGGGGAGTAGGGGGACCAGGCGGTCTGCTAGGATCTTGAAGTATAGCTTTATGTCGACATTTAGGAGGGAGATTGGACTATAGTTGGTAGTTACTGTGGGGTCCGGGTTTGGGGAGAATACTTATGTGTGATTCTAGTGATTGGGGGGCAAAGTCGGTGCCATCTGAGATGGAGTTAAAAGTTGCCCACAGTTGGGGTGTCAGTAGGTCTTGGAGCTTTTTATAGAAGGTCGGGGTGAATCCATCTGGGCCGGGGCACTTGGATGTTGGGGTCGATTTTATGGCCTCTTGGATTTCCTGTTCAGTTATCTCGGCTACTAGCGTCGCAATGTCTGCTTCCCCTAAGGCTGGGAGTGCCGTGGATGACACATATTTATGTATTTTCCGTTGTATCTTGTTTGGTGCCATGTCTGAGAATTTTCCTTTAAGGTTATACAGGTTTTCGTAATATGTCAGAAATACCTCCAGGATTTCAGAGGGATTGTAGGTGTTTGACCCGGTGGTGGTCTTAATTTTGGGGACATAGGTGTGGTTTGTCCTTGGGTGGAGCAGGCGTGCCAGGGGGCGACCGCTTTTGTTGGATACCCTATAGTAGTAGCATTTAGTTTTTTCTGCCTGTCTCTTGAAGGTTTGTTTCAATATTCCCTTGAATTCCTGTCTTTTTAGAATGAGATCCCCGTATGTCTGCTGTGCAAGCGTCCGTTTGTGGGCAGTCTCTAAGCTGTGGATTTGGGAGAGAAGATCAGTAATCTTCTCAGTTCTGATTCGCTTGAGTCGGGCCCCGTGCTTTATGAGCGACCCTCTAAGGCATTTCAGGGCCTCACATTTGATGGGCTGGGCAGTTGGGTCGTGTTTATGGACCTGGGTGAATGTCTCAATGTCATTCTTCAGCTCCGTCAGGCATGTATTGTCTTTCAGGAGGTTACTGTTGAGTCTCCAGGTCCAAGGTCTTTGGGAAGTGTCTGGTAGTGTCAGGGACAGAAATGTTGGGGCATGATCTGATAGGAGGATGTCCCAAATGTGGGCCATGAGGTTCCATGTGAGGGTATTGTGGCTTACCAGGAACATGTCGATGCGGCTATAAGAGTTGTGTACTTGGGAGTAGTATGTGTAGTCTCTCCCTTGGGGATTGAGGATCCGCCATATGTCGATGAGTTGGAGGGTGTGTAGTTGTTTTTTTTCAGTAAATATGTTTATTATTTTTCAGATGGTTATGAAGGAGAAAAATATAACAATTCTAATAAAAAGAATTACACAGTCATACATAGTCCAGGATGTAACAGAAATCACATTCCATAGCCAAGGTTAGATCCCAGCATCAATCTCTAACGGCCGTGACACATATAATTCTCCAATTACCGTATATACTCGCGCATAAGCCGAGTTTTTCAGGGAAAATTGGGCTGAAAAGTCCCCCCCTCGGCTTATACTGTAAAGCAAGAGATCATTATACTTATCCCTGCCGCTGTCCCGCCGCCGCAATCGCGCTCCTCCGGCTTCATCCGGCTTCTTCCGGCCTCCTCCGGTGGGCGCAGGCAATGACGTCATTGTCTGTGCGCCAGAGGAGGAAGCCGGATGAAGCCGGAGGAGCGCGATGATGGCGGCAGGACAGCGGCAGGGATAAGTATAATGATCTCTTGCTTTACAGGATTGCGGCAGCAAGGGAGGGGGCCTGTATACTGATGAGGGGGGACTGTATATACCTCTGGGGCTGCTGTATACTACCACTGGGGCTGCTGTATACTACCACTGGGGCTGCTGTATACTACCACTGGGGCTGCTGTATACTACCATTGGGGCTGCTGTATATACTTCTGGGGCTGCTGTATACTACCACTGGGGCTGCTGTATATACCTCTGGGGCTGCTGTACATACCACTGGGGCTGCTGTATATAACTCTGGGGCTGCTGTATACTACCACTGGGGCTGCTGTATACTACCACTGGGGCTGCTGTATATACCTCTGGGGCTGCTGTATACTACCACTGGGGCTGCTGTATATACCTGTGGGGCTGCTGTATACTACCACTGGGGCTGCTGTATACTACCACTGGGGCTGCTGTATACTACCACTGGGGCTGCTGTATACTACCACTGGGGCTGCTGTATACTACCTCTGGGGCTGCTGTATACTGCCACTGGGGCTGCTGTATACTACCACTGGGGCTGCTGTATACTACCACTGGGGCTGCTGTATGCTACCACTGGGGCTGCTGTATATACCTGTGGGGCTGCTGTATGCTACCACTGGGGCTGCTGTATATACCTCTGGGGCTGCTGTATACTACCTCTGGGGCTGATGCTGTATACTACCACTGGGGCTGCTGCTGTATACTACCACTGGGGCTGCTGCTGTATACTACCACTGGGGCTGCTGCTGTATACTACCACTGGGGCTGCTGCTGTATACTACCACTGGGGCTGCTGCTGTATACTACCACTGGTGCTGCTGCTGTATACTACCACTGGGGCTGCTGCTGTATACTACCACTGGGGAGGCTGCTGTATACCACACTGCTGGGGGCTGTATACCTGTGCTGGGGTCCACCCTCGGCTTATACACAAGTCAATAGGTTTTCCCAGGTTTTGGGGGCAAAAGTAGGGGGGTCGGCTTATACACGGGTAGGCTTATACACGAGTATATACGGTATATCACCTTATAATGAAACATGAAATTAAATGGAAGTAATTTCTCGCTGTACAATAGCCAACTAAACATCGCCAGCATCCCTGCGGACCTTAAGAGTAAGGAAAGAAGACAAGAAAAATAAAGAGAAAAAACATAGAAGGGGGGAACAGAAGGGAAGTAGGAGCGGAAAAAACAGGGTGAGAGGGTGGGAGGGAGGGGTGGCCTGGTTGACCAAGTTCAAGAAGGAACAGAGGACCGAAACAGCCAGTCCACAAACTCCTGGCTCTCCTTAAAAGAATGCCAGAGAAACCATGTGCTGCCCCTGTCCCATCTAGTGCCGTAGTCATCGGCCATCAGAGATTCAATACGACATAGTTTATTCATCTCAGCTATCCACTCCAGTGCGGAAGGGACCTCAGTCGACCTCCAATGTCTAGGAATAACAGCTCTAGGCGGCAATAAAGAGAACTTCAAGATTCCTCTCTTTACTGAGGATACAGAGGTAGGAATCAAGGACAGGAGGGCAATCTGGGGGGGAAGGCTCATGATATACCCCAGACATCAAGTGAAAGGCCTCAAAGACCTGACCCCAGAAGGGTTGGAGGAGACCGCACGACCACCAGATATGGAGCATAGAGCCCCTCTCCAGCCCACATCTCCAGCAAGCATCTGAGACTCCATGGTCAAGCCTGTGGAGGAAAGTGGGGAACGGTGCCAACGTGTTAAAATTTTGTAGTTCCGTTCTTGAGCATCACATGAGGATTTTATGAGCGAGTACAAAGATTTTTTGACGATCAGTCTCAGATAAGGTGATCTGCAGATCTCTCTCCCAAGCCTCCATGTATCCAAGGGGGTTGGTACCGACCCAGCCAGGACCAGGATATAAAGCATGGAAACCGCATGGGAAGGGCCCTCAGATGAGAGCATCAGTAACTCAAATGGTGTCGGAATCCCCAAGAGATAATCTCGAATCTGGGCAAGCTCCATCCACGAGAGAGATGCCCCACCGGTTCGGTCCCGAAGCCCCCCCCCACACACCACAGCGCTCCACAAGTCTATCCGCAACCTATCTTAGGCATATCCGGTCACGGGCTGACCAACACAAAAAGGTCGATCTAGCCATTGCGGGGGGAATGCAGGGTTGTCAAACAAAGGGCTCAGCCTACCCGGTCTGGAGGTCAACTTCAATTTGCAGTTAATCCTATACCAAAGTCTTACAACCGTCTGAGTGAGTGGGACCCACCCCGCCACAGGTGGGCGCGAGGCCCTGTCAAGCCAGGGAAGCCAGTACAGAGATATAGGGGAGAGGAGACCCTCCAGGGTCACCCATTGTTTATGGACACTATCAAACCTCCAGTCTACCAACCTAGAAAGCAAAACCGCATGATAGTATTTTATTCTTAGGTCTAGTCAAAATTGAAAATCGGATCCTCGGTCTTTTGCTTCCCCAGATAAAATTATTTATCGCCGATTGCGGACGTCGAAAAAAACTATCCGGAATATTTATCGGTGCAGTTTGGAAAGGATATAAAAACCGGGGCAAAACATCCATTTTAATGACGCTCATGCATCCAAACCAAGAAAGTCGAGGTTTGTCATATTTCGCCAGGTCCATGATCGTCCTCCTCAGAAGCGGGACATAATTCAGCTCATAGATTTCACTCAAATCCGTAGGAATCAGCACACCCAAGTACTTAAGTGACGAGGTTTCCAATTAAATGAAAAGGACCCCTGGAGCCGCGACACTAGGTCACCAGACAGGGATAAGCACCGGAAAAGCTATGAATGGATTGGTAACATACAAAAGTAAATCGTACGCATATAACGATAGCTTAAAGTTATGCTGACCAATCCGTACTCCATCAATATCTGGTGAGCCACGAAGTGCCACCGCTAAGTGCTCCATGGCAATAACAAAGTAATGGGGATAGAGGACATCCTGTCTGGTACATTGTGAATTGCGATGGGTGCCAAAAAAATACCATTTATTTTAAGTCGTGCTGTGGGGCCCTCATACAAAGCAAAAATCTTTTCAAGCAACCCGGCTTTCAACCCCAATTGTGTCAGGGAGGCTCGTAAGAAAGGCCATCCCAGGCGATCAAACGCTTTTTCCGCGTCAATGGATAGCAAACAGGCTGGGACCCTTCCTGTGCGCATATATGAAGTAAGGAGCAAGGTTTTCACTGTATTATCTCTAGCCTCCCTACACTGCACGAATCCCACCTGGTCATTATGTATGACCTTGGTGAGAACTGGACCCAACCTGTTTGCTATGATCTTTGCATATATTTTCACATCAACGTTGATGAGGGAGATGGGACGGTAATTTACACAAAGGCCGGGGTCCTTGTCCGGTTTGGGAATAACCACAATCATGGCCATCAGTGTCTGCGAAGCAAAAGGACAGGTCACCGAGATAGAGTTAAATAATTTAACTAAAAATGGTGACAAAGACTCCGCAAACATTTTGTAGAAATTAGCCGAGAAACCATCTGGCCCCGGGCTCTTGCCGTTCGCCAGTGCCTTGATGGTCTCCTTGATCTCTATTTCTTTTTCTTTTTTTTTTTTTTTTTTTTTTTTTTGAAACAATCGGTTTTTATTAGGATATTCAGGTATGCACACATATAAACAACAGTGCAACAGCGCACCACAACATTTTGCATACAACTACTTTACAATAAAAATAATATAAAGAATAGGGATATAAAGGTTAAGGAGGTACGAAAAGAAGGAATGTAGGGGAGAAGGGAAGAAGGGAAAGGGTGATATCCACCATGTTATGCTCTTTTAGTCAATCAGCAAAGTAATACCTGGGATTATCATCTGATGTGTTTTATAAAGTTTATTAACACGTATCTATTGTAATTATAATTATAGTTGTGATTAATTAGTTAATTAATTGAGCCTTAATGAACCAAGGGTTACTTTCTAAGTATGCATCCTCATATATTGTGATGATGTCCAGGGGTCCCACCAACATAGTTTCTTAGTTTTAATTTTGTGTTCATGAGAAAGGACCGTTTCATATTGCATGTGTAAGTTAATGAGGGATATGAGCTCGTCTCTAGATGGGATTGTTTCACTCTTCCAGTGCCTAGCAATGCACATCCTGGCGGCTATCAATACATTGGTGATAATGGGTTTAAGGAGAGGTGAAAACTTCTCAATGTCAATACCCAATAAGGCTAGGGGGGCGGTTAAGGTGATTGGTAAGCCCGTAACCTCTCCCAGCATCTGCTCTGTTACCCTCCAAAATTCTCTTACCCTTGGACAGTACCACCACATGTGTTCTGCATTGCCTTCTTGTAGGCAGCCTTTCCAGCATTCCCCTGATTGTGCAGGCTGAAATTTACTCAATTTCAATGGGGTTAGATACCAATTTAATTGAAGCTTTTTCGCCTGCTCCAAGTGATTGAGACAGGACGTATATTTTGAAGCATGTGTGGCTGCACTGTGCCAAGATTCTGAGGTTGCCGTAAATGAGAGTCTACGTTCCCATATTTCCATGTAGGGAAGTTTGGTATCTCCAGTTGGGGATATTAAAGACTAGTAAAAAGGCCCGATGCAATTGCATCGGGAGCGCGGTGAAATGAATTGTGTGTATACAGGCGGGTGAGTGGCTAGCAGAGTATACATGGGGCTCTGTGGGTAGCAGACTATACAGGCGGGTCTGTGGGTAGCAGAGTATACAGACTGCTCTGAGGTTAGCAGATTATACAGGCGGCTCTCTGGGTAGAAAAGTATACAGGCGGCTCTGTGGGTAGCAGAGTATACAGGCGGGTTTGTGGTTAGCAGATTATACAGGCGGCTCTGTGTGTAGCAGAGTATAGAGAAGGCTCTGTGGGTAGCAGAGTATAGAGGCGGCTCTGTGGGTAGCAGAATATAGAAACGGCTCTGTGGGTAGCAGAGAATACAGGCGGGTCTGTGGGTAGGAGAGTATACAGGCGGCTGTGTGGGTAGGAGAGTATACAGGCGGCTCTGTGGGTGTCAGAGTATAGAGGGGGCTCTGTGGATAGCAGAGTATGATGTGGCGGGAGGCTGGAGGAGTGAGGGGAGCAGAGGCTGGAGGGGTGAGGAGAGCAGAGGCTGGAGTGGTGAGGTGAGGTCCAGATGGAGGGGTGAGGAGAAGTCTGGCTGGAGGGGTGAGGAGAGATGCGGCTGGAGGGGTGACATCACCGCTCGGCAGCAGGACGTGGCTGTGTGCTGGGGCTGATCGCAGCCCCAGTCACACGGCATTGTCCTCTGCGGCGGGTTGGGTGATGCAGAGAGGGATCAGTTCTTGCCCTCAGGTCACACATGTGACCTGAGCGGAAGTAGTGGATTGGGCGGTGTGTGGTAAAGACAGGACGGTCATCTGATTGGTCTAGGACGCCAAGTCCTGGGCAATGGGATGGGCGTCCTGTGTGTACAACACAGCGCCCAATCAGCTTGCAGGGTCGGCGGGGGCAGGCAATGGGAGTGAGCGGGGCATGTCAGGCTTTGCAGGCTGACACGGTCCGCTCACTCCCATTGGCCGTTGCCGGCCACAGGACGACGTCCCTGGCTCCCGGCACCCGGCCACAGCCCGTAGACCGCTACTCCACCAGCATGGCGACATTGAGAGCCCAGCGGTGAGAGAGTGGCGAGGGGCGGAAGGCTCCGGCAGCATGGACCTCGCGGAGGGCGCGAGGGCGGTGGCGATGGAGCGGGGCCGACGGTTGGCAGGATGGCAGCGGTGTCAGGTAGTGCGGCTGAGGATGGAGGAGGCTGAGAGGCTGGAGGAGGCTGTGAGGCTGGAGGAGGCTGTGAGGCTGGAGGAGGCTGTGAGGATGGGGATGCAGTGAGGCTGGAGGAGGCAGTGAGGCTGGAGGAGGCAGTGAGGCTGGAGGAGGCAGTGAGGCTGGGGAGGAGGCTGTGAGGCTGGAGGAGGCTGTGAGGCTGGAGGAGGCGTAGGAGGCTGGAGGAGGCAGTGAGGCTGGAGGAGGCAGTGAGGCTGGAGGAGGCAGTGAGGCTGGAGGAGGCTGTGAGGCTGGGGGAGGCTGTGAGGCTGGAGGAGGCTGTGAGGATGGAGGAGGCTGTGGATGAGGCTGGAGGCTGAGGAGATGTGAGGCTGGAGGAGGCTGTGAGGCTGAAGGAGGCTGTGAGGCTGGAGGAGGCTGTGAGGCTGGAGGAGGATGTGAGGCTGGAGGAGGATGTGAGGCTGGAGGAGGCTGTGAGGATGGGGAGGCTGTGAGGCTGGATGAGGCTGTGAGGCTGGAGGAGGCTGTGAGGATGGGGAGGCTGTGAGGCTGGAGGAGGCAGTGAGGCTGGAGGAGGCAGTGAGGCTGGAGGAGGCAGTGAGGCTGGAGGAGGCTGTGAGGCTGGAGGAGGCTGTGAGGCTGGAGGAGGCTGTGAGGCTGGAGGAGGTTGTGAGGCTGGAGGAGCTGTGAGGATGGGAGGCTGTGAGGCTGGAGGAGGCTGTGAGGCTGGAGGAGGCTGTGAGGCTGGAGGAGGCTGTGAGGATGGAGGAGGCTGTGAGGCTGGAGGAGGCTGTGAGGATGGGGAGGCAGTGAGGCTGGAGGAGGCTGTGAGGCTGGGGGAGGCTGTGAGGCTGGAGGAGGCTGTGAGGCTGGAGGAGGTTGTGAGGCTGGAGGAGGCTGTGAGGATGGGGAGGCTGTGAGGCTGGAGGAGGCTGTGAGGCTGGAGGAGGCTGTGAGGCTGGAGGAGGCTGTGAGGATGGAGGAGGCTGTGAGGCTGGAGGAGGCTGTGAGGATGGGGAGGCTGTGAGGCTGGAGGAGGCTGTGAGGCTGGAGGAGGCTGTGAGGATGGGGAGGCTGTGAGAGCTGGAGGAGGTGAGGCTGGAGGAGGCTGTGAGGCTGAAGGAGGCTGTGAGGATGGGGGCTGTGAGGCTGGAGAGGCTGTGAGGCTGGAGGAGGCTGTGAGGCTGGAGGAGGATGTGAGGCTGGAGGAGGATGTGAGGCTGGAGGAGGATGTGAGGCTGGAAGAGGCTGTGAGGATGGGGAGGCTGTGAGGCTGGAGGAGGCTGTGAGGCTGTAGGAGGCTGTGAGGATGGGGAGGCTGTGAGGCTGGAGAAGGCTGTGAGGCTGGAGGAGGCTGTGAGGATGGGGAGGCTGTGAGACTGGAGGAGGCTGTGAGGCTGGAGGAGGCTGTGAGGATGGGGAGGCTGTGAGGCTGGAGGAGGATGTGAGGCTGGAGGAGACTGTGAGGACTGTGAGTGGAGGAGACTGTGAGGCTGGAGGAGACTGTGAAGCTGGAGGAGGCAGTGAGGATGGGGAGACTGTGAGGCTGGAGGAGGCTGTGAGGCTGGAGGAGGCTGTGAGGCTGGAGGAGGCTGTGAGGCTGGAGGAGGTTGTGAGGATGGGGAGGCTGTGAGGCTGGAGGAGGCTGTGAGGCTGGAGGAGAATGTGAGGCTGGAGGAGGCTGTGAGGCTGGGGGAGGCTGTGAGGCTGGAGGAGGCTGTGAGGCTGGAGGAGGTTGTGAGGCTGGAGGAGGCTGTGAGGATGGGGAGGCTGTGAGGCTGGAGGAGGATGTGAGGCTGGAGGAGGATGTGAGGCTGGAGGAGGCTGTGAGGCTGTAGGAGGCTGTGAGGATGGGGAGGCTGTGAGGCTGGAGGAGGCTGTAGGAGGCTGTGAGGATGGGGAGGCTGTGAGGCTGGAGGAGACTGTGAGGCTGGAGGAGGCAGTGAGGATGGGGAGGCTGTGAGGCTGGAGAAGGATGTGAGGCTGGAGAAGGATGTGAGGCTGGAGAAGGATGTGAGGCTGGAGGAGGCTGTGAGGCTGGAGGAGGCTGTGAGGATGGGGAGGCTGTGAGGCTGGAGGAGGCTGAGGAGGCTGTGAGGATGGGGAGGCTGTGAGGCTGGAGGAGTCTGTGAGGCTGGAGGAGGCTGTGAGGATGGGGAGGCTGTGAGGCTGGAGGAGACATTTACTGTACTGAGCATGCTCAATACAGTAAAAGGTCTCCAAACAGGAAGGCAGGGGTTATAAAAAAAAAAAAGTTAATGCTCATCTCTCCCCGAGCCCCCGCCGTCTCCTGCCGTCTTCCTCCAGGCTTCCTCCAGGATTCCGGTGGCTGCCGCAGGCTCCCAGTGTCTGCAGAGCTCGTCTAGTGCAGTTGAAGACCTGCGGTGATGTCACAGTCACGTGACACCAGGTTACCATGCAGTAACCTGGTGTCACGTGACTGTGACATCACCACAGGTCCTTGACTGCAGTAGAAGAGCTCTGCAGACACTCGGAGCCTGCGGCAGCCACCGGAAGCCTGGAGGAAGACGGCAGGAGACGGCGGGGGCTCGGGGAGAGGTGAGCATTAACTTTTTTTTTTTTACAGTAGTGCGGGTTTGCGGCTCGTGATGACGCTGCGCGTCATCACTCGCAGTCCCGCAAAGCATGTTGGGATTCGGCGACAAAGCCCGAATTCCCAACTGGGGATTATATAAGTAGATTGGTATATAATGGAGATTCCATGTTGATTAGATGTGGATTTAAAGTATCTCTGCAATGCAAAGTCCACCTGAAGAAAATCAAAGGATGGAATTCTGCTAGCATTTATTAGATGTCTGATCTGTAAATATTGGTAAAATAGAGCATTAGGCAGCGTGAATGTATTTGCTATGTCCTGAAAAGATTTGACCCCATTTACGTCAGTAAGATCTTTCAAAGTGGTCACACCACCTTCCCTCCAGCGAGCAAGAGAGAGGTCAGGTATCATAGTCTCTATTGCATTAAGGGAAATATATCTATATAAAAACTGGAGGCAGGTTTTGCTCAGGCGATGCCATATTCTCACCAAGGCATTCATAGTAGAGAGAAGCTCTCTTTTGTCCTGGTTATATAGGAGGTCTGCTTCCAATAGTAGCAGATTTAGCAGGGGCCGATTGGGTCTCTATTTGTAACCAACCTATCAAGTTGGCATTTCCAGTCCACCAAAATTGCGCCGGTTCCATAAGCGCCGCTCTGTGAAATGTGAGGACGTCCGGAACTCCCAGGCCACCCCTATTATATGGTAAGATCATGGTTTTGTGAGCGACGCGGTGAGGTCTCCCCGCCCATATGAACTTGTTAAGGATGTGCTGTAGTCTGTTTAAACATGTCTTCGGGAAGGATAACGGTAGACACCTAAATAAATAAATTAATTTGGGGAGCATGAGCATTTTTATCAATTAAATCCTGGCGATCCAGGAGACACACACAGGGGCGATTTTATCTAATTCAATACCCATTTCCTTTGCCAATAAATCCACGTTGGTTTTAACAATGTTATGCATAGAGGTTATATATATTCCGAAATACTTGAAACCTCCATTTGCCCATGTGAAAGAGAATTGACGTCGTATATCCTCACTCATCTGCGTGGGCACGTTTATCGGGTATATGACAGACTTAGAAATATTTAAACGATAGTAAGATACTTCAGAGAAGTCCCTCAAAACAGACATTATTTCTTGCAGAGAAGGCAGTACATTGGAGCAAGTCAAAATTACATCATCGGCGTAAAGCCCGATTTTATGTACTGTGTTTCCAACACTGATTCCCTTAATCCCGGTGTTTCGCCTGATTCGCTCCGCCAAGGGTTCCATTGCTAGCGCGAATATTAGGGGAGAGAGAGGACATCCCTGGCGTGTGCCATTAGAGATGTCCAGGGGATCTGATACAAAACCGGAAGCACAGACGGAAGCATTAGGAGAAGAATATAACGCCATTATAGCCGACTGAATTGGGTCGATAACACCAAATTTGTTTAAAACTGCTTCAACATACCCCCAGTGTACTCTGTCAAAAGCTTTTTCGGCATCCAGAGATAGCAGCACTCCGGGTAGTCGGATTTCTCCATTAATTCGAGAATATTTATAAGGCGTCTGGTTCCGTCTCGTGCTTGCCGACCCGGCACAAATCCGACCTGGTCTGGGCCTATCAGGGATGGTAGAACATCCATCAATCTGGTAGCCCACACCTTCGCGTATAACTTAGTGTCACAGTTGAGCAGAGCGATCGGGCGAAAGTTACCTGGATCTGTGGGTGCCTTCCCTGGTTTAGGAAGGGTAGTTATAATAGCCACCAAACCTTCACGTTTAATCTCCCCCCTGGATCGCCAGTACGCAAACAACCTCAACAAATAGGGGGACAAAATACAGTTAGGGCCAGAAATATTTGGACAGTGACACAATTTTCGCGAGTTCCGCTCTGCATGCCACCACATTGGATTTGAAATTAAACCTCTACAACAGAATTCAAGTGCAGATTGTAACGTTTAATTTGAAGGGTTGAACAAAAATATCTGATAGAAAATGTAGGAATTGTACACATTTCTTTACAAACACTCCACATTTTAGGAGGTCAAAAGTAATTGGACAAATAAACATAACCAAAACAAAATATTTTTATTTTCAATATTTTGTTGCGAATCCTTTGGAGGCAATCACTGCCTTAAGTCTGGAACCCATGGACATCACCAAACGCTGGGTTTCCTCCTTCTTAATGCTTTGCCAGGCCTTTACAGCCGCAGCCTTCAGGTCTTGCTTGTTTGTGGGTCTTTCCGTCTTAAGTCTGGATTTGAGCAAGTGAAATGCATGCTCAATTGGGTTAAGATCTGGTGATTGACTTGGCCATTGCAGAATGTTCCACTTTTTTGCACACATGAACTCCTGGGTAGCTTTGGCTGTATGCTTGGGGTCATTGTCCATCTGTACTATGAAGCGCCGTCCAATCAACTTTGCAGCATTTGGCTGAATCTGGGCTGAAAGTATATCCCAGTACACTTCAGAATTCATCCGGCTACTCTTGTCTGCTGTTATGTCATCAATAAACACAAGTGACCCAGTGCCATTGAAAGCCATGCATGCCCATGCCATCACGTTGCCTCCACCATGTTTTACAGAGGATGTGGTGTGCCTTGGATCATGTGCCGTTCCCTTTCTTCTCCAAACTTTTTTCTTCCCATCATTCTGGTACAGGTTGATCTTTGTCTCATCTGTCCATAGAATACTTTTCCAGAACTGAGCTGGCTTCTTGAGGTGTTTTTCAGCAAATTTAACTCTGGCCTGTCTATTTTTGGAATTGATGAATGGTTTGCATCTAGATGTGAACCCTTGGTATTTACTGTCATGGAGTCTTCTCTTTACTGTTGACTTAGAGACAGATACACCTACTTCACTGAGAGTGTTCTGGACTTCAGTTGATGTTGTGAATGGGTTCTTCTTCACCAAATAAAGTATGCGGCGATCATCCACCACTGTTGTCATCCGTGGACGCCCAGGCCTTTTACAGTTCCCAAGCTCACCAGTCAATTCCTTTTTTCTCAGAATGTACCCAACTGTTGATTTTGCTACTCCAAGCATGTCTGCTATCTCTCTGATGGATTTTTTCTTTTTTTCAGCCTCAGGATGTTCTGCTTCACCTCAATTGCTTTAGTGCCTGTGTGAGCGGGAGCTCCCGGATCAAGCGGCCATTCCCGTGCTGCGCTAGGCCACGCCCCCCCTTGATCTCTATTTCTGACAGAGGACTCTCCAAAGTCTCAACTTCAGTCTCCGGAATAGAAGGAAGCGGTGTGTTGTGAACATATTCATCTACCCTCGAGTGGAACTTCTTCGAGGACATGTCCGCAAGCGGGCCTCTGAGGTTATACAGCGAGTCATAATACAGCCTAAAGGAGTCTGCTATTTCCACAGGGGAGTGGACTGTCGCCCCTGACCCCGACTTTGTTAGGGATGTATATAGTAGATGTACGGGGATGCAGGAATCTCGCCAATGCTCTGCCCAGCTTGCCAGAATATTCATACAAGTATCTATGCAAATGGTCCCGTTGTCTTGCCAGTGTAGTGTCCACTAGGCTGCTCAATTTACTCCTAACCTGTAAGAGGTCAGCCATCGTCTGCGGATCTCTCGTTCTCTTATGTGCAGTCTCTAGGGTCTGAACTTGAGATAACAACTCAGTAATAGCCGCAGCTCTACTCCTCTTTAGTTGAGCCCCCTCCTGAATAAGGACCCCTCTGACAACCCCCTTCAGTGCCTCCCATTGGAAGGGGAGGGCCGTAGGATCAGTCTTATGTATGTCAAAGTCGTCTGTAATTGCCTTCCGAACCGCCTGCAGACAGGAAGGGTCACTCAACAATCCAGGATTCAGGGACCAGGTCCACTCCCCCATGGCCGAGCCCGGTAGCCGAAGGGACAGCATCACCGGAGCGTGGTCCAACCAGATGGTTACGTCAATTCCCGTCTGCAGGTCATAGGACAGAAGACCATGGCTCACCAAACAATAATCAATCCGACTATGAGAATTGTGGACTGTGGAAAAATAGGTGTAGTCTCTGTCCGTGGGATGCATGACCCGCCAGACATCTACCAATCGCATATCTGTCAGCACGCATTTCAGGCTCTCTAGCTGTGAAGGGGGCACTGATGACCCGCCTGAGGAGGAGTCCATGGCACGGTCCAACACCATATTAAAGTCACCCCCTGCTATCACATATCCCTCTGCAAATGCAGAGAGATCACGGAGATAACGTTTGCATGTCCGAGCCTGGTCCTGATTGGGCAGGTAGAAATTACCTACAGTAAAGGTGTCATTAATAATTCTGATCTTGAGAAACAAGAATCTGCCGTTTGGATCTGACTTTGAGGCCAACACCTGAGCCCGTAGGTTTTTATGCAATTCTATGCTAACCCCTCTAGACTTGGTCTCTGGGTTACTAGCATGGAACCATTGTGTAATATCTATGACCAAGAGCAGGGATCTTATCCGTCTTAAAATGCGTCTCCTGAAGTAGGAGAATATCTACCCGCTTCTTGAGCATATGAAATAACACTTTTGATCTTTTTTCAGGGACGTTGAAGCCCCTGACATTCAGGAAAACAGAGCTGCAGATTCGCCATGGGAACCCCCGGTTCTATCCTACAGCCAAACCAGGACAAGCAAAAGTGGATGGGGGGGGAAGGTAAAAGAAGAGGTAGGGAAAGCGTTAGGGGAAAGAAAGTAGGGGTCAAGTACAGAAGAGAAAAAGTGTGAAGAGATAAGAAACTTGATCAGACAGAGGACAGTAGTCTGTCTGAGGAACCAGGAGGCTTCAAGCCACCAGGTTCAGTGTAAACTTAACAAGTCAGAGAAATCTCTGAACAAATGTGTCACAGACACGCCCTAATGTGAGAAGTGGTTGGACACCGAGCAACCAGCCCAGCCCCAACAACATTTACTAATAAGGACCCCACTAATGAAACATGGGCTATTGCAGATAACCAAATGTATAGGATGTACTTAGTTTTGTACCTATGTAGCAATATCATCCCTCCATGCTTCACATATATGAGTCTCAAAGCGGAGCAGAAAAACCACCGGCACAGTGTAGCCTCAAACAAAACCCCCACCCCCTCCCAACCCTCCAACCAAAACAACAAGCAGGAGGTCCATATCTCCAGGAACCCCCTTCCCCCATGGCTCCGCCATGTCGAGTTTCCTTTTAAGCCCATGAAAGTCTATGGGTATAGACTCATAGCTCCCGTGGGAGGGACAGGGAGACCAAAAATCTCAGAAAAAAAGAGAATGGCAAAATCCGAACCGTCAAAATATTGTTGAACGGTCAAGTATCTTCAGGACGGTCAGAAGGTCTGCGTCGGCGTCGTCGACTTCTTTGCCTCTTATTTAAAGGCCCGACAGAGGGGCTTCCAGAGCGATGCAGACCCCTCAAACCAAAAGTGGAGAGCTGTGGCCACTCACTCAATTCCACCAGTGGCAGATCCAATGCAGATGTGAAGTCCAATAGGTCTTCCGGTGATCTTAGGACAGTCATCCCTCTCTCCCCCCTCACCTGGAGCTGGAAAGGGTATCCCCAACTGTATGGGATATGTCTCTCTCTAAGAACTTCCAGCAGGGGGTGTAATCCACGTCTTTTAGCAAGGGTAATGCGTGAAAGGTCAGCCAGTAACAAAATTTCCGAGCCATTGAAGTCGATGGAATCATGATCTCTAGCTTAGACATAATGTCATCCTTAATTCAAAAATAATGTATACGGCAGATGACATCCCTTGGTCTAGTAGCATCGGGATTTTTGGTGCCCAGGGATCGATGAGCTCTATCTATTTCAATATGTACGTCCGCCTCTCTTCACAGCAAGGAGTTAAAAATACTATGAAAGGCCGACATCAGGTCACGCGGTGCAACTGACTCCGGTATCCCTCGGAGCCGAATATTATTTCGACGGTTTCTATTTTCCGCCTCCTCCATCATATTTAATAACAAGTGAAAGTTACCGGAGTGGAAGAATGACTCACAGTGGCCGGGACTCCGGTTTAGACAGGCGATGCTTCCTTCCTCCTTGTCACGGGTGGGCCGCGCCTGCCGGTAGTGGGGCCCGGTGTAGTGCAGATCAAAAGGGTTGAAGACGTCTTGTAGGAACAGATTAAAGGGGTTTTTAATTTATTCGTGACGCCACCTATGAGTAGTTCGGTAATCGTTACCGACGCTGCGGAACCTCCGGGGGATGGACAGCAGCAAGATGGAACGCTCCCCACAGGCTGAGCGGTGATCCCCGGAGGCTGGAGCTGCTTAAGATGTTGTGCGGCAGCTGCGGTTACCTTGTAGTGCGGACTGATAGTTCATAAGGAAGCACGGACACAGAAAGTCTCTGCAACGGGTCTTTACTGTAACCAGCAGGCAGTACATGGTATACAGTTCAAGGGTAGTGGACCGGGTGGACTCAGCAATGATGGTGTCCCTTAGAAATCCGCAGTGTTCCTCCATTCTAACTAAGTGATTGCCAGTGTCGCCCAGGAATACCAGGTCGGGTACGGGGAGGCTGCTTCAATGCCCTATCCATGATGTACGTTCTGGATGTTTTGGGGAGCCTTGGATCCCTCAGTGGGTACACCGCTGGTTAGACGACTGGAAGTTGGCTGGTGGTGGGGTGCTCCTGTGAAGCTGCTCCTCCACGCTTCTGGTTCGCGTAGCAGAGGTGAACTGCTGCCAGCTTCGGTACCAGTGAACCGGCTGTGAAGTTGTGGGCACGGGAGTCTTTTGGGAACCCGTGGTAATGATGCCCAATCCCGGTTGTTAAGGCCTCAGGTGCTGACACCCGACCGGTGACGGCCCGGGGGCTGCACGGGGTGCGGAGCCCCCGCTCCTCTCCAAGTTCAAGTTCTCTGTTCTAGGCTCTGCTCTAGACTCTTCTCTCTCTCTAGTGTTCTATTGTGTGTTCTCCTACACACTACCCTAGCACTCCGCCCACCAGGACCTAGGATTGGCCCTCTGTTCTAGGTGATGCATGCAGGGTTGGATTTCTCAGTTAACCAAATCATTGCTGGGTCAGAGAATATTGCGGCTGCATTTATGGCTGCAATACCCTCTTGTGACGCACTCGTTGCGGGGCGCCACAAAGAAGCTGTTGCTGGGATTGTACCTGTGAGGAGAGCCTCTCCACTGTGGCCTCCAATGTAGTAACATTAGTGTGGAGGGTAGTCACATCTTTTTTGAGAGTCCCCAGCTCCCCCCTACACACTGCCTCCAGCCTCTGAATGTAGCCCTCCATGTCCATTTTGGTGGGCATTGCGTTCAGCCGAGCCCTTAGATCCATAGCATCCATAGGGAGATGTGTATAACTCTAGCTTCTTGCATACATGGGGGAGACCTGCTGGCTGCCCTGTGGGTCTACACTGATGGGGGATATACTGGCCACAGACTTACTATTAGATGGATCTCCTCCAGTATGCTCCTCTCCCTCCAATTGCAGGGATTCACCAGACTCCATAAGCTGACAGGTTAGGGCAACAGGAGAATCAGCAGTGTCCTGGGATCTCACTCCTTGTGCAGGACGGTCGAGGCAGGAGGGAGGGGAAGGGGGAGGAGGGCCACTGTTCACTGCAGCAGCTTCCCTTGTGCCTCCGTCCCTCGGCATCGCCTCAGTCTCAACCCTCGCCGCTGGGAAATCCCGGGTCTTTTCAGCAGTCACCGACTGTATTGCGCTATCCACGCTGCGGCGATGGGCTGTAGCAGGCGGTGAAGATCGCTTCCCCTGGTGCGGAAGCAGGGAGGGAGCAGGTCCCGCAGCCGCCTTTTTAGCAGGCACTGATAGTCTTCCCGCGCCGCCGGATACTTGGTAATACTTGCACCCCCCGGGCCTGCAGCAGGCTCACGAGGTGCCTGGGAGCGGAGGCCGGTCTTCCCCTTCATTTAGGTCTAGATAGGTAGGCTTAATTCGCTAATTATCGGCTGCAAGGGCCGGAGGAAGCTGGAGCTCCTGTGAAGTGCTTCCTCATAGCTCCATGTCCAAGCCTCGCCCCTCTGTGTAGGAGTTTTTTTGAAGGCTTTTAGTCGCGTGGTAGGGATGGCTCCTCTGCCTGACGTGGAGTCTGTGGTGGGGTCTAGCGTAAAGTTAAGGTCGCCTCCAATTATTATCGTCCCTTTGGCAAATTCAGTAAGTCGGAGAAGGAGTGCCCTGCTGACCTTGGTTTGGTCCCTGTTGGGTAGGTACCAGTTAACTACGGTACCAGTTAACTACAGTCAGGGTGGAGTTGGCTGTGCGCAGTTTAAGAAAAATGTACCGTCCTCCCGGGTCGATTTGGGAGTCAACGATTGTGTGGAACAGGTTTTTGTGGATTGCTACTGACACTCCCCTCGATCTGGAGTCACTGTTGGCGCTGTGTACCCATACCGGGTAGTACCTGTTTTTGAAGTTCGGTATAGACCCGGTTTTAAAGTGGGTCTCCTGGAGTAGCACTATCTGTGTCCGCTGCTTATGCAAATCGTAGAGGACCTGGGAGCGTTTTTGGAGGGTATTGAAGCCTCTCACATAGAGGGTCCCAATTTTTAAGTCAGCCATGTTGTGTAGTGCCTCCCAGGGGGGCTTATGTGGGGTTTAGGTCAGGTGGGTGGGGCGCGACCGGGGTGGTGTTGGGAGTGTTGGAAGGAGGGGGAGAAGCAGGAGTGGGGGGAATTGGGGGAGAAGTGGGGGGTGGGGCGGAAGGGGGAGATAAAATTTGGCAAATTAAAATAGATCATACATCATATAACATGTAAGCAATAACACCTAGAACATAGTTCGGTATGCCGGGCGGGGTCGGGAAGCAAAGAAGGGAAAAAAAAAAAAAAAACACATAAAAGAACAATAGTAAAACATATCACCTATAAAGCAGCATTGACTGTGGCTGATGATACATTGATAGGGGATTTGGGTAAGGTGGGATAGTGGCATGTTTAAAGGGGGGGGGGGGCTCAGTGGAGAGGAAGAGTGGTATGCGGGGGGGAAGGGGGGGAGAAAGGGGGAGAGGGGTAGAGAGGGAAAGGGTAGGGGGAAGAGGGGAAGGGGGGAGGGGGAAAAAGGGAGGGGGAGGGGGAAAAAGGGAGGGGGAGGGGGGGAAGAAGGAGGGGAAGGGGGGAGAACATTTGGCAAAATAAAATAAATCATATCATATAACATGTAAGCAATAATACACAGAACATAGTTAGGTATGCCTGGCGGGGAAGCAAAAAAAAGGAAAAAAACAAAACAAAAAAAACAATAGTAAAACACATCACCTATATAGCAGCATTGACTGTGATTAATGATACCTGATTGGGGGTTCAGGTAAGGCGGGGTAGTAGCCTGTTTAGGGGGGGGGGGGAAGGACTCTGTGGGGAGGGCGAGTGGTGTGGGGGGAGAAGGGGAGGGGTAATGAGGGGGAGAGGGTGGGGGTAGGGGGAGAAGGGGAGAGGGGGAGAAGGGGAGAGGGGGTAGTGGAAGAAGAGGGGAGAGGGGGTGGGGGCGAGAGGGAGGTAGGAGGGAGGGGTAATGGGGGGTAGATGGAGAAGGGGGGGGAGGGGGAAGGGTGCAGAGGGGGTGTAGGGGTGTAAGAGGGGAGGAGAAACAATGAGGGGGGAGGGGTGGAGAGGTGGGAAACTGAGGGGGAGGGGAGGGAGGAAGGAGAAAGAGAAAAATAAAAAGGGGGGGAGAGAAGGAGAGGGGGTGAGAGAGGACAGTGAGTGGGCAAAAGGCAAACAGGTAACTATGCTGCAAAGCTGTGGGGGAACAGGTACTCTGGGTATAGCGTTGGTGCTTGGTGTTTAGTCCTCTTGTGGTGGGGGGGGGTCGATGAGATCCTTATCTATTGACTGTCGGTGTATGTAGTCTACACCTTGGGGCTGGTTCCATTTTTATATAGGACTAGGTGGGTGCGTGGGGATCGGACCTTGCCCGGGCGGTTGTGCCCCCCCCCTCTCGGCCCCCATCTGCTGGTGTTCCCTCTCCACTCCCGCCGTGGTCTGTGCTCCCTCGGTGCCCGAATCATTTCTCTCCCAGTCCATGTATGCCTGGCCATTCTGAGATGTTGATGGAGACCCCTTGGATCCCCAGGTTTTCCAGGAACGTTGGGACATCTCTCGGGTGGGAGGCATAGAATGATTGTCCGACTCTGCGGACCTGAAGGTGGAAGGGGACGCCCCATGAATACGGTATATCATTGCTGCGGAGTGCCTCCAGTACTGGTCTGAGGGCTCTGCGCTTTTGGAGCGTACGGCGAGACTGGTCTGACATTATTTGGATCGGGTGGCCCTGGAATGTCAGGGTTTCTCGGGATCGGGCTCTGGCCAGTATATCTTCCCTGGCTTTGTAGTTGTGGATCCTGCAGATAATGTCTCTGGGTGTAGCGCGTTGTGGTGGAGGTGGGGCTAGTGATCTGTGTGCCCTGTCGAACTCTAGCGGGGTCCTTTCTGGTTTGTTGCAAATGAAGTTGAGGAATCCGCGGAGGGTGGGGTCTAGGACCCTAGTCTGGACGGACTCAGGGAGTCCGCGTCCCCTAACATTATTCCACCTATCGCGGTTCTCTAGGTCCTCCATTTGATCTAACAGCCGTTAGCTAGTTGATTGGGTGGTTACTTGGTGTTCTAGGGCCTTTAGGCAGCCGGTTAGGTCCCCTATGATGGTTTCATTGGAGTTAATTCTACCCTTTAGCTGCTGGACTTCTCCCTTTAGGGCGGCTGTTTCTGCCCTGAAGGATGCCTCCATCCTGAGGGCGAACCCTTCCATCTCTTCCCTGGTCAAGATCGCTTGTATGCGGGCTCTGAGGTCATCCCATAGATCCCGTCGGGTGTCTGAGTGGTGGCTGGGTGTCCTTGGGAGCTGGTGCTGCTTGTGGAGGGTATATTTGGGCCATTATGGTGGCTGGGTGTTAGCGGGTCAGTGTACTGTAGGTCCATAGTAGGGGGGGGGGGTGACGCTGCCTATAGCCGGGTCGGTGCCTATTTGGGCCATCATCGTGTTTCTATCTGGGCTCTGAGCCCTGGCAGGGTCTAGGGGTAGGGGGTTGCTGGGCGCTAGTGTTCCTGGGTGCTGTGTTGGGTCTGTGGGGGATGCCAGGCTCTGGGAGCCTGTTACCTCTGTCGTTCGGTCTCTCTTTTCTGCTGCTGCTTCTGCTCCTCTGGAGGGGCTGACGCTGGATCTGTGTGCTGGAGCCTGTGCAGGGGTGCCTGGGGTGGCGTTGCTTGGTGAGCCCCTGATGCCGCCGTGTAGGTTCAGAGTGGGGCCATCGGTCTGTGGTGGGCCTCCGCTCCTGTCTGCTATGTGCCCCGTGTCCGAGTGCTTGCAGGCCTCTCCTGCTCTCCCGGGGGAGCCTCTGCCAGGGCCGTGTGAGGATGTCTGCTGGGTTGCAGGGGGACTGTGCTGCTGGACCCCTTTGCCACTGTGCCGGCTCAGAGCGGGGCTGCCAGTCTGTGCTGGGCCTCCGCTCTTCCCAGCCGTGTGTCCTGTGCCCGGGCGCCTGCAGGCCGGTCCCGCTTCCCCGGAGGAGCCGACACCAGATCTGTGTGCGGGTGGTGGGGTCGCAGCTGCGCTGCGCAGCTGGCTCAGGACAGTGCCGCCAGACTGCGCTGTGCCTCTGCTCTCTCCAGTGCCAGGGCGCCCGCAGGCCACCCCCGCTTCCCGGGAGGAGCAGCCGCCGGGTCCCAGTGAGTGTGCCAGCGGGGTTGCAGCGGTGTTGCGTGGTCGGTCACTAGTGTCGCCGCGCTGACTCGGCTCAGGGCTGCCAGGCAGCCGGGTGCCTCCGGCTCTCGCCTCTGCCTGTTCCGTATCCAGGAGTGCAGCTGATGGTCTGGCTCCTCCGGAGGGGCTGCTGCTGTGGGTTTTGTTTGTGCCTGAGGCCTGGGGTGGGGAACCTAGGGCAGCGCTGTATAGGCGACCTCCAGTGGTGCTGTGTTGGGCCAGTGTGGGGCTGTTGGGTAGCAGAGGTGAACGAACTTTCGTTTCTTCCTCCTTTGGGGTCTGTGCCTGGGTGCTGCATTTGTCCTCCTGTGGGTCCATTTGGTGTTGCATCCCTGTGTTTCTCCTGTATGGCTGGGTCTGCCATCTTGGGTCCCATGCTGCCTGGGCCTGGTTAGCCTGTGCTCTGTAAGTACCGGGTGATGCTGTGAGATTGGGATGCCAGGGGGCCCGTAGGGGTGCTGGATCTATTGTATTGGCGCTTGGTTGGCATGATTATATTTGCTATTTGCTAAGATTGCTATGATTTAGGGCCGATTGCAGGCGAGGGGAGCTGGAGCTCAGGGTTTAGCCTCCTCTCCTCTCCATGGCCAGGCGACGCCTCTGGATAAAACTCTTTTCAATTTATTTGTTAATGTAATAAAGTGAAGAAAACATTAATAGTGTTATTGAATTTATTTTTTTAATTGATGCTGGACCAGTTCCAACGCATCGGGTAATCTACAATGTTTTTAGCTCCTGCGCCACGTGTGCGCGGGGTCACTCAGGTGTCATCGTTGATGATGCTACATGACAACCTGTAGTTAACCCCATGGTGGGTGGATTAGCCCACCCAGTGCCTATGACTCCTCCGACTGGTAGTGTAAAACATAAATTTACAATAGGAGCGAATCAGAGCGATTCACCCATCCAGATCTGATTGGAGCTCTCCAATCAGATCCTGAGGGGTGGATCGGCTGGTGCCCTCACCCACCAAAGCCCCCTCCCGCTCCAGGACACATCAGGGGCCCCACGTCCACACCATACACCCGCCCCCCCCCCCCAATATTGTCATCTATTTGTCGGCGGCCTGCATGCGCCAGTGCACCCGCTGGTGGCAATCCTCTGCTGCTCTGGTGTGGCCCCTCATCGGTGGGGAAGTATGAATGAATGGATGGGTGCATGCATGGGTAGGTGAATGGATGGGTGCATGGATTGATGTGTGTGAGCATGGATGTGGACATGAGCGTGCCTGGATGTGACCTTGCGTGAATGTCAGCTTGCGAGGCTGCGAGCGTGCAGGGTTGTTACCTTGTGAGGATGTGAGCTTGCGTGGATGATGGTTGCATGGGTGAATGGATGGGTGCAACTAGGGATCAAGTGTCCTCTTGTTGTAGTGTGTGTCATATTCATGGTGGACTGTATAGTTTTTTGGTTTTTTTTAACGTTAATGAATGCTAATAACTTATTTAAAAATATGCTTAAGGAAGCTTCAAAATCGCCGACCAGAGCAATCTGTGACTTATGAACTCTAGGCTGCTCGGCATGTACTATAAAATTGCCTCGATCCAAGATGGCCGCTGACCAGGGAGGTTGCATCTGACACAGCTCCCTGCCACACTTCACCATCCGAGCCATCCAGCCTCAGAGAACACATAATCTGCCATCAAAGATACACCAGCTGCAGTCCACAACACCAGGGACTCGGAGGATCTGGATCTTAAAGCCTGCAGAGCCTCTAAACTCTCTTCTCAGGTTGGTGAATGCTGCACTCCCCTTCCTCCCTGCCTCAGACTGTCTGAATTCCTCCCTGCTCCTGGACACCAGCCTGCAAATCCCTGTAACATACTGTGGTATCATCGGGGCTCTGTGAGGAGACTCCATCAAATCAGCAGGGAGAAGAGATAAGAGAAGTGTGGGAACCAGAGAGAGGAGCTCATTTCTGCCCACACAGCCATTAATGAGGGACACAGCCAGGGGCTGACTGGCGACGCAAATCCTGGGTGGCAACGTTTTTCCGGCAGCCCTTGGGTGAGGACCGGGGGGGGGGGGGGGAAGTTGTGATGTCGGAAATTTTCGGCGGCCCGTCTCAGTCCCTCCAGCCCTTAGGTGAGGACCGGGGAGGGTTGGGGTTGTCAGAGTGCTGTCAGAAATTCTCAGCGGCCCATCTCAGTCCCTCTCCAGCCAGGCCCGTATTTGGAGTTCCTGCAGCCCTAGGCACTGTCAGCGGTGCACCCCCCCCCATCGCGCCACGCCCCCCTGCAGACAGAGGAGTAGCTAAAGGGAGCCTAGAGGTTCCCATTATGGTTGGAGTAGATGGTTGCTAGTTGACCGCCACCATGTCACATCAGCAAGGAGGTGGCAGTCATGTTTTGGGTTGTAATCATGTAGAGAGAGCTAGTTTGCCCCTATAGGGTCCATGAAGGCGTGAAAAGGACCACAGCAAAGTATATATACTTTTAGACTGACCACTTTTTTTCTTTGTACAAAATCATCCCCATGCATGACAATGCACCATCTCTTGGTACAGAGCATAGCCCTGAGTAATTGGCTGCTATGGACATAAAAGTAGAGAAAACCATGGTGTGGCCTCTAGTCTCCCCTGATCTCAGCCCTATTGAGAAACTTGGAAGAACCATTAAGCAAAAAAATCTAAGATGCTGTAAGACATTAACCGTCAAACCAGCAGCTCTGGGAGTCAATTATGACATCCTGCAAACAAATGCAATCTTAAAGCATCCAAAACCTGACAAGCTCAATAAATGCAATATTTGTTAAGGTGATATCAAAGAAAGGCGATGTACAATATGAGACATACTGATAGGATGTTTACATTGTGAGCCCCAATGGGGACAGTGTTGATGATGTATGTAAAGTGCTGTGGAGTTCATAGTGTAATGTAAATGTAAAAAAATATTTCTTCATATGTCGTCACAATACCCGGATCTGAGGATCTTCTATTTCGAGGTCAGGGGCTCTCTGATGCCATGTCGCTGCCTGTCTCGCTGTCTTCCTCTTTTAACACTGCAGTGCGGTGGACAAGAGAGCATTAACTGGTTAATAACAAGAAGTATGGAGTGTATACTAACTGAGCCATAATCCCCCCCATACCATGTCCAACAGACATTGTAGGATTACTATATGGATTTTATTATTAGGGCACGGACACACTGGGGTGAAACTCTGATGGGTGCAATGTGTGATTTTATCGCAGTGCAATCAGTTAATCAACGTCTGAAACACATTGACGAGTGTCGGACGCTTTTTTCTCATCCAGATTCTGGATGGGAAAAAAGTCACAACATGCTGCGACAGTCTGCGATTCATGTGCGAGACTCGCCAATGCAAGTCTATGAGTCCGACAAAATCATGGACCGCACACTGACCATCCGAGAGGCATCTGTTTTTTTCACTGATACACTATCATTCTTCAGCTGAGACAACTGTAAAATGCTCCTGTAAATGATTCTACAGTAATAGCTGCTGAGAAACAAAACAGATTGCACATGGATGTGATCTAAGAAAACTGTCGGACACTCGCACAGCATTTGGATGTCCCAGTGGCCAGCCACACAGACAGCCCGCCACAGCCACACACAGAGACACAACCACACAAAAACAGTCAGCCACATAGACAGCCAGCCACATAGACAGATACACAGACGCAGAGAGCCACACAGAGAGACACAGCCACATAGACAGCCACACACATAGCCACAGCCACACACAGGCACACACAGACACAGCCACCTACACACACAATATCAGCCACATACATACAGCAACACACATAGCTAGCTACACACATAGCTAGCCACACAAACACAGCCACACACAGCCAAAGCTAGCCAGCCAGCCACACATACAGCCACACACATACAGCCAGCCACATAGACAGCCACACACAGGCGCAGCTACCCACACACACAGACACAGCCAGCCACACAGAGAGCAATATAGACAGCTATAGCCAGCCACACACAGACATACAGCCAGCCACACACACAGTCAGCCGCACACAGCCAAGCAGCCCCAGCCACACACACAGAGTCAGCCACACACAAACCAGCCACGCAGCCTCAGCCACAGCCATGCAGCCCCAGCCAACCCCAGCCAGCCACAACCACGCAGCCCCAGCCACACACAGACATAGTTAGGCACACACAGCCAGCCACATAGCCCCAGCCACATAAAGACACAGTCAGACACACAGACAGCCACATGCAGCCACGCAGCCCTAGCCACACATAGACACATTTTGCCACATGCAGCCACGCAGCCCTAGCCACACAGACACATTTTGCCTCACACGCAGACACATTTTGACACACACACAGAGACCCAGCCACACACACACAGACCCAGCCACACACACACAGACCCAGCCACACACACAGAGACCCAGCCACACACACATAGACACATTGTGCCACACACGCAGACACATTTTGACACACACACAGAGACCCAGCCACACACAGAGACCCAGCCACACACACACAGAGACCCAGCCACACACACACAGACCCAGCCACACACACACAGACCCAGCCACACACACAGAGACCCAGCCACACACACAGAGACCCAGCCACACACACAGAGACCCAGCCACACACACAGAGACCCAGCCACACACACAGAGACCCAGCCACACACACAGAGACCCAGCACACACACAGAGACCCAGCCACACACACAGAGACCCAGCCACACACAAGAGACCCAGCCCCACACACAAGACACATTGTGCCACACACACAGACACATTTGACACACACACAGAGACCCAGCCACACACAGAGACCCAGCCCACACACACCAGAGACCCAGCCACACACACAAGACCCAGCCACACACACAAGACCCAGCCACACACACAGAGACCCAGCCACACACACAGAGACCCAGCCACACACACAGAGACCAGCCACACACACAGAGACCCAAGCACACACACAGAGACCCAGCCACACACACAGAGACCCAGCCACACACACAGAGACCCAGCCACACACACAGAGACCCAGCCACACACACAGAGACCCAGCCACACACACAAGACACATGTGCCACACACAAGACCAGCACACACACACAGAGACCCAGCACACACACACAGAGACCCACCACACACACACAGAGACCCACCACCACACAAGAGACCCAGCCACACACACAGAGACCCAGCCACACACACAGAGACCCAAAAGCCAGCACACACAGAGACCAGCCACACACACAGACACAGCACACACACAGAGACCCAGCCACACACACACAGAGACCCAGCCACACCACAGAGACCCAGCCACACACACAGAGACCCAGCCACACACACAGAGACCCAGCCACCACACACAGAGACCCAGCCACACACACACAGAGACCCAGCCACACACACACAGAGACCCAGCCACACACACACAGAGACACAGCCACACACCAGAGACCCACCACCACACACAGAGACCCACCAACACACACAGAGACCCAGCCACACACACAGAGACCCAGCCACACACAAGACCCAGCACACACACACAGAGACCCAGCCACACACACAGAGACCCAGCCACACACACAGAGACCCAGCCACACACACACAGAGACACATTGATGCCACACACACAACACAGACCAGCCACACACAGAGACCCAGCCACACACAGAGACATCACACAACGAGACCCAGCCACCACACAAGAGACCCAGCCACACACACAGAGACCCAGCCACCACACACAAACACAATGGCCACACACACAGACCAGCACACACACAGAGACCCAGCCACACACAGAGAGACCAGGGCACACACAGAGACCCAGCCACACACACAGAGACCCACCACACACACAGAGACCCAGCCACACACACAGAGACCCAGCCACACACACAACAGAGACCCAGCCACACACACAGAGACCAGCCACACACACAGAGACCCAGCCACACACACAGAGACCATGGCCACACACAAGACCCAGCCAGCCACACACAGAGACCCCACACACACACACACAAGAGACCCAGCACACACACACAGAGACCCAGCCACACACACAGAGACCCAGCCACACACACAAGACCAGCCACACACCACACAGAACCCAGCCACACACACACAGAGACCCAGCACACACACAGAGACCCAGCCACACACACAGAGACCCAGCCACACAACACAGAGACCCAGCCCACACACACAGAGACCCAGCCACACACACAGAGACCCGCCACACACACAGAGACCCAGCCACAACACAGAGACCCAGCCACCACACACAGAGACACAGTCCACACACAGAGACCCAGCCACCACACACAGAGACCCAGCCACACACACAGAGACCCACCACCACACACAGAGACCCAGCCACCACACACAGAGACCCAGCCCACACACACAGAGACCCAGCCACACACACAGAGCACCCACCAAACACACGAGCCCAGCACACACACAGAGACCCAGCCACACACACACAGAGACCCAGCCACACACAACACACACACAGAGACCCAGCCACACACACACAGAGCCCATTCCACACACAAGAGACACCAGCCACAACACAGAGACCCCCAGCCAGCCACACACAGAGACCCATGTCCACACACAGAGACCAACAAGCCAGCACACACCAGACACAGAGACCAGCCACACACACAGAGACCCAGCCACACACACAGAGACCCAGCCACCACACACAGAGACCCAGCCACACACACAGAGACCCAGCCACACACACAGAGACCAGCCACACACACAGAGACCCAGCCACACACAAGAGACCCAGCCACACACACAGAGACCCAGCCACACACACAACACAGAGACCAGCCACACACACACAGAGACCCAGCCACACACACAGAGACCCAGCCACACACAACAGACGACCCAGCACACCACACCAGAGACCCAGCCAGCCACACACAGAGACCCAGCCACACACACAGAGACACATTGGCCACACACAGAGACCCAGCCACACACAGAGACCCAGCCACACACACAGAGACCCAGCCACACACAAGAGACCGCCAACACAGAGACCCAGCCACACACACCAGAGACCCAGCCACCAAGGACCAGCCACACACAGACCCCACAACCGAGACCAGCCACACACACACAGGCCACCCCCACCACAAAGACCCACCACAACAAACACACAAGAGACCCACCACACACACAACCCGCAGACCACAGCCCACACACACACACAGAACCAGGCCACACACAGAGACCCAGCACACACACACACAGAGACCCAGCCACACACCCAGGACCCAGCCACACACACAGAGACCCACCACCACACACGAGACCAGCCACACACACAGAGAACCAGCACAACAGAGACCCAGCCACCACAAGACCATTGTGCCACACACAAGACCACCAGCCACACACACCCAGCCAGCCACACACAGAGACAGCACACACCACAGAGACCCAGCCACCACAGAGACCCAGCCACACACACAGAGACCCAGCCACACACACAAGACCAGCCAAGGACCAACACACAGAGACCCAGCCACCACACAGACCCAGCCCACCACCAACACACCACAGAGACCCAGCCACACACACAAGAACCCACCAACACACACAGAGACCAGCCCACCAACAGAGACCACCCCCGACCAAAACACACAGAGACCCAGCCCACCAACAAGACCAGCCACACACACACAGACACAGCCCACACAACAGAGACCGCCAACACAGACCCACCGCCACAACAAGACCAGCACCACACACAAGACCAGCCACCACACAAGAGACCCAGCCACCACACAAAGAGACCCAGCCCACACACAGGACCAGCCCACCACACACAGAGACCCGCCACACACACAGAGACCAACCACACACAACAGACACACCAAACCAGACACAGCCACACACAGAGACCACACACACACACGAGACCCAGCCACACACACAGAGACCAGCCACACACACAGAGACCCAGCCACACAACAAGGACCAGCCACAACACAGAGACCAGCCACCCACACAGAGACCCACCCACACACAGAGGGCCAAGCCAACACACAAGAGACCCAACCACACACACACAGAGACCCAGCCACCACAACAGAGACCAGCACACACACACAGAGACCCAGCCACAACAACAGAGACCCAGCCACACACACAGACCCAGCCACACACACACAGAGACCCAGCACACACACACAGAGACCCAGCCACCACACACAGAGACCCAGCCACACACACAGAGACCCCAGCCACACAACAGAGACCCAGCCACACACACAGAGACAGACCCGAGACCCAGCCACACACAGAGACCCAGCCACCACACACACAGACCCAGCCGCCACACACAGAGACCAGCCACACACACAACAGACCCAGCCAGCCCAACAGAGACCCAGCCACACACACAGAGACCAGCCACACACACAGACCAGCCACTCCCCAGCTCAGAGACCCAGCCACACAGCTGCACACAGACGCCAGCTCCGACCAGCCACTAGGGACCAGCCACACACACAGGACCAGCCACACACAAGACCCAGCCACCATACAGAACACAGGACCAGGCCACACACACAGCAAGGACGCAAACACAGGCAAGAACCGGCCAGCACACACAGGACCAGCCACACACACAGACCCAGCCACACACCAGACCCAGCCACCCAGCCTGGAGCCAGGACCAGCCTGCCCACCAAAGAGACCAGTCACACACGCCCAGCCCCGAGCCAGCACACACAAAGACCTCACCACTACAAGACCAGCACCACAAGGACCGCCACATCCTAGGACAAGCACACACGCTCCGGCCAGTGCACCGTGAACCTAGCCACTTGCACAGGGGCGCGGGCCACAACGGACCGCACCACTCACAAGATCGCACCATCAACAGCTGCCAGCCACACCAGGCAGAACGGCCAGACAATGTGCCACCCCCCATGCCCACAAGGCCTGGGCCACCGTCCAGCCCCTAGGACCAGCCATCAACAGAGACTCACGCCCAGCACAGCAGCTATGCGCACACACAGAGCCCTCACATTGGTCAGCCAAGAGCCTGCCGACAAGATGAGTACACGAGCAGCATTACTGCCTGGCCCCAGCTGACACCAGGGACTGCACACCACCACTGGCCAGCGCCACACACCAGAACCCGCAGCTCTAAAAGACCCCACATCCAAGGACCTGAACACAGATGACCTGACAATCTATCACAGAGACCAGCTCAAACTCACAATAGACCCACACAGCATCTCTGAAGAACCTATAATACATCTCACCGGTCTATCAGTTTACTCAGAATATGAACTATTGGGATATACTCTTTAAACCAAAATAATCTGTCTTCTGATCTCTATTTAAACAACATCGACTCCGTTTCCGGCTGATGGTGAGGACGCAAGGGGATGAGCTCCCAAAGCCTGCGGCCAGCTAACCTGCTAAAAAGGCGTGCAAACCGCCGACAACCAGTACCGGAGGCACACTTACCAGTCACTACATCATCTTGCATGCGCCGGTGGCTCCGGAGCACCGGCGGCGGACAGGGTGCGGCGAAGATGGCGACGAGGCATTCCGGGCCCCTCCTCCAAGGTGGCGCCGAGTGGGGCAAACAACAGAGGCAAGGAGGCAGCAAACAAATTACAGCCCCGATCACAAGGGAGAGAAGCTGGAGGACACCCAGGACGATGCAGCGGCGGGGAGGCGAGACGCTGGAGGGAGCGGAGGGGCGCGGGCCTGGGTCCTCTATAGACTATAAGCTCCTGGCCACTGAGGTCTCCTCTCAACTAGCAGGGAGCTGAGGCATCTGTTCAAGAATATGATAAAGGAGCTGCTGCAGGAATCCCTCAGAGACGTTAAAGCAGATGCTGCTGCACAGGAATCCAGGCTTACAGTTCTGGAGCAAAGACTGTCAGATACCGAAGATAAGGTAGTCTGGCTGGAACAACAAGTCTCTTCCTATAAAGAGAGGGAGGAACGATAACAGTCATTAAGCTGGAGGACTTAGAAAATCGTTCCCGCCGCAACAATCTGCGCCTGGTGGGGCTTCCCGAGACCATTGCCCCTCTGCATTGCTGGACATATTTGAGACTGACCTCCCGCGGATTTTGGGGAGTAGGGGCCCTTGCATGGTAGAAAGAGCTCACCGCATAGGCCCCCCACCAGACCACATAATCAAACCAGGCTCTCCATCCCAGGGGAGAGGGAAGCCCAGACAAACTATTGCTCGCTATCTAAATTATCGGGACAAGGAGAATCTCCTACACTCCTACAAGAGATTGCGGACCCCTCTAACCATCAGAGGACACAAGGTCCTACTACTGTTCGGAGACTACTCTCCTGAGGTCGCGAGAAAGCGGAGAGCCTTTGGGGAGGCGTGCAGTATTTTGTACAATCGTAATGTACGATTCCAACTCCTGTATCCGGCCATTCTGAAATATAGGGGTCCGGATGGCTCCATCAAGGTGCATCATAGTCCTGAGGAGGCCCTTAGGAGCTTGACCCAACGGAACCCGGCTGGGAGCCACCATGGAGGACAACGGGAGCACCACATTGGAACCCAAGGAGGGGGCGAGAACTCATGTCCGGAGACCCCTGGGCCACGAGAAGGCTCTCTTCGGGGGTCTGAGAGGGAGACTAGCACTGGGCCCCGCTCGCCAAACGAACAGAGGTCCAAGCGACGTGACGGAAGTGGAGGGAGACGTCGTACGGACTCTGAGCTTGAACCGAGGGATGCGGAGGTCCATGACGGGACATGAACGGAACATATAGTGACTTTTCCCTTTCTTGTTTTTCCTTATTTTTTGCGCCAGGAGGGACCGAAGTCACGTCTTACGGATCTCGTATCCTGATCTGCGTTATCTGGGCAATTGATAGGGTATAATGGTGTGCACACCGCGTAGGTGATGAGTGGAGGTGCCAACTAACAGGATTTCTTCAATCCCAGTAAATGCAAATATGGATACAAAGTTGCACACTCCTTTAGATGTTTTTGATGCAAGGTTTATTATGAACAGTTAATGACCACAGATGTCAACGCGTTTCGGCTTTAACCAAAGCCTTGATCACGACAATTGGCTATGAAACAAAACAAATAAAAGTGTATAAATATTTACAAACATATGGTGTCACCTGTGCTGTAGAGAGCACAGGAAAAAGGCAATTTACATATTTACATAGGTCAACGATACTGTTGAGGACAGCAAGAATGTATTACTGTCCCAGAGGATGTTATTAGTACATAGAAGGTAATAGGGGAGCTGAGCAGTTAGTTTAGGGAGTGCCAAAGAGTTGGTCAGTAGCGATTGGAGGAAGGTATAGATAGGTTAGAGAGGAATTAAATATAAATAGGTGTATATAGATATACTTAATTAGACATATTTAGTTAGAGAGATAGGGTCGTAGTATGAAAAAGTATCCGAGTTACCAGGTGTGGGTCATGGAATGTTCTAGGATAAGATTGGAAAGAGGCGTCTTTCCTTGGTGGCGAACGCTTGATTAAGGTGGTTTGCTATATTTCAATAATTCCCAAATGGGGATAGGTGTTTTTCAGCACGGTCTTTCCATAGGGAAAGCAATATCATAGCTGTCACTATTCTGGCAAGAAGATCAACCAGAGCTAAATAAAGTACCATATAGCGTTAGTCCCTCCAAGCTGACAAATCATTAGTTTTATGTGATTATAGAGTTTGATTATATCTCCTTAGTTTCAATGTAGCCTAAAAAGATATATGTGTCAAATAGGTTGTATAATATATGTGCAGAGCTAATCGTTGTCAAAACAAAAGTTACCCCTGCTTTTTACCCAAAGTGCATGTTGGGCATTAATGGACAGAGTACCTGTCATTATAGAGTTAAATACCTTCTTTCAGTGATAGGTCCGCCCCCGTCAGGGTCCTGATAGGAATGAGCACAGTGTGTTATCGGTTGCTGCTATTTATAGCAGAAAACAGGAAGTGGGGAATCCGCACATGCTCAGTAGCGTGTCTCGGACAAAGTGTGGCAGAAGTGCCATGTTAGGTATATGCTAACCAGTGACTGCTTGTAGTTGAGAGTGCAATGCATCATGGGAGGGAAGGGGAGGAGCCGTTCTCAGCCTGTCAGCTTCAGTGTAAACAATGCTGCTAGTAGTAATTATAGCAGGAGATCGGTGTGAAGGGGGGCTGATTGTAAACATGAATGAAGGGTGTGTTATGGAGTATTCCACAGGAGGTATATTATACAAGAAGACAAGATCAATATTAGATATTTCAGTATTAGGAAGAATATAAAGGGCCCAAAGGGTGAAGACATTGAGAGGAACAGAAGACATATACTTTATCAATATTGTGACGTCATGCTTAGTATCTTATAGTAGATATATTGTTCTCATGTATTATATCTCAGAGTAATGGCATACATATTGGTTATGATCCAATAAAAATGGATCTAGATGATAAGATTTATTATTTCACTTCAGGAAAAAACGGGAGAGAAGTGAGTTAGTACAATGGAAACTGTGATGGAGACAACCCCTGTTAAAAACAAGGTCAGCTGGACCACTACTTCATTGTTATGTTGAAGGCAACAATGTGTATATAGTGCCTAAGACTTTTAAGGCACAAATTTCTTCGGTCACATTCTTCATGTCTAACCTATATTGGGGGAAAAAAAGATTAAGAGACACAGGGGGTCCCAACCCTCAGCATCAGATATCTAGGTCATTAGGAGCAAGACTAATATCTACACGGTACAGGCTATAGTTGGGATCTTACCATTCCAGTGCAACGACTAGGGGAAGGGAAGGTGAAAGGGTTTGGTGACCCTTATCTCTCAGTATATCTAAAGTAAGTGGAAGAAAAAAGGAAAGATCATTAGTGGGTTATTTTAACAGAACCAATCCATTTCTCTATTGAGCCCATGAGGATGTAGTGTTTTCAGTGTGTAGATCCAAAAACTTTCCCTGCTCTTCAGTAATTTGACATGATCACCACCTCGTCTGGGTCTCTCTACTTGTTCGATGATCTGGTACCGTAGCTGTGATATAGAGTGATTAGCCTCATGGAAGTGGTGTGGTATGGGTAAGCAATTCCTTTCACATCTAATGGTAGACTTGTGGCTAACGATTCTTTCCTTAATATGTTGGGTAGTCTCACCTACATAGAGGAGGCCACAGGGACACTTGATTATATATACAACGAAGTTGGAGTTGCAAGTGTAAAAACCTTTGATGGGATATGTTTTGCCTGTGTGGGGGTGTGTGAAGTGTTCATCCCGGGTTATATTGGAACATGATGGACAGTTCAAACATGGGAAGGTTCCCCTCCTTGGTGTATCTAGGAATTTTTGTCTCGGTAATGTTTTCAAGCTCCCAATATCGGCTCTCACTATTTTATCCTTGAGGTTTGGTGGACGTCGTTTACACATGAGTGGTGGGGTACTGAATACTTCCATGTTGGGATATGCTCTTTGAAGAGGCCAATGATGTTTAATTATGTTATATACAACTGGCATTGATGGGTGGTGTCCATGTACAAAGGGGATTCTTTCTGGTTTGTTGATGGAGATAGAGGTTTCTGGTGGATTTAGTATTCTGTCAGTTTCCTCCAAGAGGAGTTTCTTGGGGTATTGGCGTTCAAGGAATTTCTTGTTCATCTCCTCAAGTCTAACCGGTAGGGTCTCCTTCTCTGATACAATACGGGCCACCCGTTGAAATTGAGATCTAGGCAGACTATTTTTGGTGGTGGAGGGGTGACAACTACTAAAGAGTAGGAGGCCGTTCTTATCAGTAGGTTTTTGGTAGAGGTCAGAGCCTAATGTGTTGTTACTTTTTTTGAAAATTTTAGTATCAAGGAAACTCACTTCGGTGTCGCTGGATGTCATAGTGAAAGAGTTCCTGTCTTATTGTGTTAATTTCAGTAAAAAATTGTCAAGTGAAGTTTGATTACCATGCCAGATACAAAATATATCATCGATATATCTTAGCCATATCAAGGCGTGGTTCTGGAAGAGAGAATTTGGGTATATGTACTGGGTTTCAAAATCATGCATGTATAGATTTGCATACGCCGATGCGACATTTGAGCCCATAGCGGTCCCCGTTTCTGGACATAGAAGTCGTCACCATACAATAGTTTTCCCTCAGGACCAGATTCAATAGGTCTAGGCAAAGTTCGATGGAATTTGGAGTAAGGGTACTTGTAGTTTCAAGGGCTCTCTGGGTGGCCTCCATACCCTTGTCATGATCGATCGAGGTATAGAGGCTGTTTACATCCATGGTAGCCAAAAGGCTACCAAGAGGGATTGAGTTTAGTTGGCGAATTTTTGATAGAAAGTCATTCGTGTCTAGTACAAAGGAATCCATTTTTCTCGCTAATGGTGTAAGGATTTTCTCTAAATACACAGATAATGGAGCTAGTATGGAATCAGTTGAGGCTACAATTGGTCGCCCCGGTGGATTGGTGAAATTTTTATGAATTTTTGGCAGGATATATATGACTGGAGTGATGGGGTTGGAATTAGTTAGAAAAGTCTTTGTTTTGGCATCTATGGTACCCATATGGAGATGCTTGGTCAGTGTGGAATCTATTTTCCTCTGAATTGAATATAGTGGGTCTGTGTTTATTCTATTGTAAGTGGTGGTGTCGCTCAACTGTCTCCCAACCTCCATTTTGTAGTCTCTTTTGTTCATGATTACTATAGAATTACCCTTGTCAGCTGGTTTTATAGTAATTGCTTTATCGTGCTGTAGGGCAGTAAGGGCTTGGGTTTCCTCAGATGTTATATTATTTTTGGTTTTGAATAATCCTAGTTGATGGTCGTGAATATGGGAATCAACATCTCTCTGTATTAGGGAGATTAGTGTCTCAGTTGCATGGTTGGTCTTGGGCGGCATGAATGAACTCTTATTTCTCAGACCCAAGGATGTTATGTTCAATGGGTCGTTCAGGATTGGTCTGTTTTCTAATAACCCAAAATGAGTTTTTAGTCTAATCGTTCTGTAAAAATTCTGTAGATCTTTCTGTAGGGTGAATGAGTCCCATCTAGGTGTTGGACAAAAAGATAGGCCTTTATTTAGTACCCTATACTCGGTGGGGGAGAGGGTATAGTCTGATATGTTAACTATAAGGTTGGGACCCTTACCTGTGCTCGCGATCTCGTGTGTGGCCGTCCTCCTCCTCCTTGACCTCCGCGTGGGATTACTCTTTTTGGGCGTGCGGGTAAAAAAGGGGCACCCCCTCTGTTGCCCGTACTGGAGTCGCTTCTGGATCCTGAGGAAGGTGGCTGGCCTGGATAGGGTTGCCATGGTCTTGGGGCGTAGGTGATGGGTTCGTTCCATAGATATACACGATTTTGTTCGTAATCCTCGACGCCCCTCTGGAATTTTTGTCGTTTTCTATCTTGAAGAATTTTCTTGAAGTTATTGATAGTATCGTTAACCCTGTTCTTCAGGTCAGCTAGGTCATTCGATGTGAAAGATCCTACTAGTTGGGCTTCAATTACAGCCACCTTCTCCTTAGATTCGGTAATAGCAACCTGTAGATGTTCAATGGTTAAAGCAATCAAATCAAAGGAGCATTTATTTAAGATCTGTTGGAACTTTTTGCAGTAGTCCTCTTTGTCGGAGAAGATCGTGGGTCTGATATTACTCCTCAATCCCCTTGGAATCTTTTTCTGGCGGTAGTATTCCGCTAGGGTTCTAGAATGCAGATCAAGTGAGACAAACCTCCTTCGTTCCTTCTCAAACTCCTTGGCTCTCAGATCCTTGCTGGGTACTTTTAGAAACTCGGTGGATGCCGTGACCTGGGCCACGATCTCATCTCGTACAGTATCATCGTAGACAAATGATTCACTGGACATTTAGAGAAAGCGGTGCAACAACCAAGAGATAAGTACTCTATCTAGTCGTTGCACTGGAATGGTAAGATCCCAACTAGAGCCTGTACCGTGTAGATATTAGTCTTGCTCAGGGCCGCACCGTCCATTGGACAGTGTGAGCCCTGAGTCCAGAGCGGCGGCAGCCAGGGGGAGCGGCATGAGAGAAGGGGGCGGCGCCACCAACATCAGCGGCGGGCTCAGGAGAGACGGACGCTGCGGTAACAGCGGTAAGAGGGCGCGCGCGCGCTGTGGCACTGTAGGCTGCAGGGCGGCGGGGCCGGGGTCCGCCTGCACCCCCCCCCCCCGGACGCTGCAGGGGCGGCGGGGCTGAGATCCGCCAGCACCAGCCCCCCCCCCGTCCTCCGATCGGCTCAGGCGGCAGGGTGGCTAGATGCACCCCTGGTCTTGCTCCTAATGACCTAGATATCTGTTGCGGAGGGTTGGGACCCCCTATGTCTCTTAGTCTTTTTTTCCCCCAATATAGGTTAGACATGAAGAATGTGACCGAAGAAATTTGTGCCTTAAAAGTCTTAGGCACTATATACACATTGTTGCCTTCAACATAACAATGAAGTAGTGGTCCAACTGACCTTGGTTTTAACAGGGGTTGTCTCCATCACAGTTTCCATTGTACTAACTCACTTCTCTCCCGTTTTTCCTGAAGTGAAATAATAAATCTTATCATCTAGATCCATTTTTATTGGATCATAACCAATATGTATGCCATTACTCTGAGATATAATACATGAGAACAATATATCTACTATAAGATACTAAGCATGACGTCACAATATTGATAAAGTATATGTCTTCTGTTCCTCTCAATGTCTTCACCCTTTGGGCCCTTTATATTCTTCCTAATACTGAAATATCTAATATTGATCTTGTCTTCTTGTATAATATACCTCCTGTGGAATACTCCATAACACACCCTTCATTCATGCTTACAATCAGCCCCCCTTCACACCGATCTCCTGCTATAATTACTACTAGCAGCATTGTTTACACTGAAGCTGACAGGCTGAGAACGGCTCCTCCCCTTCCCTCCCATGATGCATTGCACTCTCAACTACAAGCAGTCACTGGTTAGCATATACCTAACATGGCACTTCTGCCACACTTTGTCCGAGACACGCTACTGAGCATGTGCGGATTCCCCACTTCCTGTTTTCTGCTATAAATAGCAGCAACTGATAACACACTGTGCTCATTCCTATCAGGACCCTGACGGGGGCGGACCTATCACTGAAAGAAGGTATTTAACTCTATAATGACAGGCACTCTGTCCATTAATGCCCAACATGCACTTTGGGTAAAAAGCAGGGGGAACTTTTGTTTTGACAACGATTAGCTCTGCACATATATTATACAACCTATTTGACACGTATATCTTTTTAGGCTACATTGAAACTAAGGAGATATAATCAAACTCTATAATCACATAATACTAATGATTTGTCAGCTTGGAGGGACTAACGCTATATGGTACTTTATTTAGCTCTGGTTGATCTTCTTGCCAGAATAGTGACAGCTATGATATTGCTTTCCCTATGGAAAGACCGTGCTGAAAAACGCCTATCCCCATTTGGGAATTATTGAAATATAGCAAACCACCTTAATCAAGTGTTCGCCACCAAGGAAAGACGCCTCTTTCCAATCTTATCCTAGAACATTCCATGACCTACACCTGGTAACTCAGAAACTTTTTCATACTACCGTACGACCCTATCTCTCTAACTAAATATGTCTAATTAAGTATATCTATATACACCTATTTATATTCAATTCCTCTCTAACCTATCTATACCTTCCTCCAATCGCTACTGACCAACTCTTTGGCACTCCCTAAACTAACTGCTCAGCTCCCCTATTACCTTCTATGTACTAATAACATCCTCTGGGACAGTAATACATTCTTGCTGTCCTCAACAGTATCATTGACCTATGTAAATATGTAAATTGCCTTTTTCCTGTGCTCTCTACAGCACAGGTGACACCATATGTTTGTAAATATTTATACACTTTTGTTTTGTTTCATAGCCAATTGTCGTGATCAAGGCTTTGGTTAAAGCCGAAACGCGTTGACATCTGTGGTCATTAACTGTTCATAATAAACCTTGCATCAAAAACATCTAAAGGAGTGTGCAACTTTGTATCCATATTTGCATTATCTGGGCAATTGCACACTAGATGCCTTAACCAACTTTTGGGAAGTGTTAATGTTATTGATAATGACAACAATGCGGTTATACTACTGTTAATAGGTATCGATTGACTCCAGTGCACGGTGCTGACTATCTCGACTTACACTACGGCCGCAGGGTGGGAGTGTTGGAGAGGTGTACCCTTCAGAATATGGAAGTCCATATCCTTTATTTGAATAGTTTTGGGGAGGGTAGAAGATGGGAGGGGGAGGGATTTTGTTCTATTGGATTGTTCAGTATGCGGTCACTAGACTGCTTGTTGAGGGGTCACAGGGGGAGTGGGGGGCGTGAATTTATGTTGTTACAGCCATCTTGTACAGTATGCTTATTTTTCAGCGATCTACTCGAAACATCCCTGGACATAGCGGGGGTTGACATATCCCATCGACTGTTTCTTGATCATGGTTAATCTGTTGTCCTGGAATGTTAAGGGCCTCAGGTCACCCGAGAAACGCTCGATGGTACTCAAACATCTCAAGAGATTGAAAACAGATGTGGCTCTCCTACAAGAGACACATCTTCAAGACACAGAATTTTTTAGAATGCACAGGTTATGGGTAGGGGCGGTACACGGCTCTGGATCGGTGGGGAGGAAGGCAGGGGTACTGATACTTATCCATAAAAATTTCCCCTGTACAATTATTTCTGAAACTAAAGATGATGAGGGAAGGTATGTGCGGCTGGTTTTAGATAGCCCGGCGGGACGTCTTAGTATCACGAATATATATGCCCCATACCAGTCGCAAGATGCCTTCTTCTCCCACCTGCAGGAGGAGCTGTTAGGAGATACAGAGCATCTCCGGACAGTGGGAGGGGACTTCAATAGTGTCTTCTTTGGGGGCGAAGATAGGCGACGCGACCAGTTGAATACTGCTTCCACCACTGACGACCGACCGTTGAGCCCGCTACATACGCTGACGAGGGGACTGGCATTGCATGATGTGTGGCGGATACACCACCCCTAGACCGGGAATTCACTCATTACTCCCATGCCCACGGGTCCTGGTCTCGTATTGATTTCTTTCTACTCAGCAACCACTTATTGGCTAGAGTGGTCAGAGTGGGTATTGAAAATATGGTAATTTCCGACCATAGCCCCATGGCCCTGGAACTAAGAGACGTGCACATTAGGGGCACTGACTTTATATGGCGCTTTCCATCACATCTTAGAAGGGACGCCAATTTTGACAGACTCCTGGGGGAGTGGTGGTCTGACTTAGTCTTCCACAATGCAGACCATGAGACGGACTCTCGGTTATACTGGGAAACGAGTAATGTGGTCATGAGGGGTAAAAAATGGCATACACCAGCACTCAAAAAAAGAAAACATGTCAACAGTTCCATCTAGCTAGTTCAAAAGGTAAGAAGCACATATGAGGAATTTAAAAACAACCCTTCACCGCTAACAAAGGAGAAATGGGTGGGAGCAAAGAGAGAATATGACGTCTGGGCTAAACGAAGGGAACAGTGGAGTAAGGAACAATGGGAGGTAGATCTCTAAGTATGGAGACAAGGCGGGGAGGATCCTAGCAAACTTGGCCAGGGGTAAAACTAAGCCCACGACGTTTGCCTCTTTGGTGAACTCCAAGGGTAACATCCTTCATGCACCAAAAGATATCAACTCTCATTTAGGCAAATTCTTTGCAAAACTATATACACAGGATACAGTGCAGAATGCAAGGGAGGTGGGAGGGGACTGGCTTGAGAAGGTCTCACTACCTACCATAGCTGAGGACGGCTTGGCCACCTTGAACGCTGAGATTTCCTTGGCTGAAGTTCAAATGACTATCAAAAACCTGAGTGCCCATAAAGCTCCGGGTCCAGATGGTTTTACCGGCGACTATTACAAGTCTTTATGCGACAGGGTGGCTCCTTGCTTAGTCTCTCTTTTCAATGAAATTCTAGCGGGGGGCAAGATGTCGAACCACACTAACACGGCACACATTAAATTGTTGCCAAAGGGGAATGTGAGCTCCACTGACCCGGCCGGATATCGCCCCATCTCACTGATAAATCAAGACCTGAAAATTCTGGCAAGATTATGGCGGACCGTTTGGCGGGGCTACTGCCATCTCTTGTGGGCCCACAACAGGCGGGATTTGTTAGGGGTAGATCGGTGGTGGGTAATATCAGACAAACCATGTTAGTGCTGGATTCAGTGGGGCATCGAGAGAATCTACGTGATGATCGTCCGGCATTGGTCTTGTTGGGCGCCGAAAAGGCGTTCAAACAATGTCAATCTGTCCTGGTTGAAGTTAGTATTGGACAAGATAGGCCTACAAGGCCCATTCAGAACATTCCTAAAAACATTATACGAGAACCCGAGTGCTAGAATATGCACCCCGGTTTTCTGTCCGCAAGGCTGCCCTCTCTCGCCTTTGCTTTTCTATCTGGCCATCGAACCTCTTGCCAGATATTTGAACGGCAATGATTCACATGAGGGCATCAACATTGGAGGGGTGACGGTGAAGTCAGCGCTATTTGCTGATGATGTCATCATCTATATGAATAGACCGGAGAGGGACTTAAGGGAACTTGCTTCAACAACTCACGGTTTTTGGCACATTCTCGGGCTTTAAGCTCAATAAAGCTAAATGCGAGATCTTGCAACTGGGAAAGCCTCGTCGCCGTCCTGGGGAAGGGGGGGCCATGGGAGGGGCGGAGATGGAGGGCATACAAGTAAAAACTCACCACATCAAATACCTGGGCATCATACTCAGCAGCGACACTAGCCAAATTTACCCCTGAACTATGGCCCTTTAATTACCAAAATCACGCGGGAATTGGAGAGATGGAGGGACCTGCCGCTGACTCTTCTGGGGAGGTGCCATCTAATTAAGATGGTTAGCTTCGCCAGGTTACTATATCTGCTGCAGACCATACCACTGCTACTGCGAAGGGCGGATGTGCATAGACTCAACACAGCTTTCTCCAGCTTTCTTTGGAGGGGACGGAAGGCCAGAATAGCCAGTCGCACCTTAATGCTCCCAAAACTTGGAGGGGGGCTAAATCTCCCTGACATCAGGGGATATAATTTGGCGTGCTTATTACGTCACGTTATAGACTGGCTCAAAAAGTCCAACAGATACTCTAATTATACCATGGAAGCGGCGCTATGCAGACCCTGGGAACCGGCCAGCTACTGCACTCGCCATGGCCGGCCGTGCCTAAACACATGAAAAACATGATCATCTATAGGGATACGGCTATGTGCTAGAAACGTCTTATTCGCACCGTGGCAAGAAAAGGGGATTCACACATTGGGGGATTTGTTACACAAACCTGACAGAAGGTGGTTAACGGAGTCAGAAGTTTTGGAAAAGTTCCAATTGAGCCTGTACCATATCATCCAATACAGGCAGCTACACCATCACGTCCTTCGACACCTTCAAAATGTATCACAGGAATGCAGATTGACTATCTGGGATAACTGGTTGGGAGCGGACCCTCTGACTGTCAACGTAGCTTACCTTTATGGTAGTTTACAAGACACGACTCTGGCCTTAAGGGAGGATAACATCTTTCGCGGGTGGCTAAAGTACATACCTCGGACTGATATAGCGGACACGATTCTGAGGGGCTGGGAGGTACTGAGGAAAAATATAATCAGCGAAAAATGGAGGGATGTACAATATAGGATCATACACAGGGCAATCTACGGATTCACCCTACCCCCGAATGCTAGGTTCCCTAATAGACGACAAGAATGCCTGAAATGCGGACAACCAAAAACAGATATGGTGCATGGTATATGGCTGTGTGGGGAGGTGCAGAAACTATGGAAGCGGGTGGAAGCCTTAGCGAGGGAGGTGACCGGCAAAACCGTTACATTGGATATGCTTGCCTGGTTGTTTCATTTCCCGGTATCTGGAGTGTGGGAAGGCAAACCTGCTAGAATACTCCATATGCTGGCAATGGTTACTAAAAGGCTAATCCTGAGGGACTGGCTATCTGGGCACAACCCTGGCATGAATGGTATACTCAACGAATTGAAGGCAGTACTGCACGTGGAATGCCTGGAAGCGGCAAGGGATAAAGACGCGTTGACGGGGAAGTTTTTTGAGACTTGGAGAGGGTTCATAACCACCAAGCTATCGTCAGCAGAACTGCACTCAGTAGTCCTACCGTTTGTGCAATCGTCCTGGTATCTGCTGGAGGAGTTACAAGGGTCCTTGGGAAGGCTAAGGGTATCCCCTGATCCAGGCGACTCGGGGCAGGCATAACACTTTTTCCATTTAATTTCTTATGACTGTTAGGAGATGTGACTATGGTGTAGTTTTGGTATTGAATATCGATTATAATCAATGTCCGACCTTGTATGTCTTGGGAGATTGTTGGATGTATTTTCGCTGTAACTATTGATGGCTGGGGGGGTATGGGGGTTGGATTGTTTTTCTTCTTTTCCTTGTTATTAAAAATGAAAACTCAATAAAAATATTTTATAAAAAAAAAATTATGGAGTCAACAACACAAATGTAAATTAAACCCCAATCTGACTCCTGAAAAGTATTCCCTATATCGATGTAGGCAATAAATACTACCATTTTTGTTTAGATAAAGTAATTTTATTAATGAAAATATTGAAGTATTAAAAACATACCATAAACAACTCTTTTGTATATTAATAAAAAATATAATATATATTTTACAATCGGGTGTAAGTACTGGTGGTTGTGGTTCTGGTGGTGCTGGTAGTGTTCTCATTCTGCACATCCTGAAGATGGGGTGTTTGGAAAAATGTTAACTTGACCTTGAGCTTGAATACTCGGAGACATATAGTGTAAAATAGAGTTCCGGATAGTAGAGTCAAATTCTGGAAGGGGATTGAAGGTAGGAGACCCAACAGTTGACAATGCCAAAGGAGTACATACATTCGGACTTAAGGATACACTCAGATTGTCAAACAGACTAGAAGTGACATTAGAAGGTAAAGAAACATTTGATACAAGCGAGACACAAGAAGGGATAGACACAGAAGTTGGAGATAAATAAAATAACGAGACATCAGCAGAAGATGTTGTAGTTGTAGTTGTTGTTACGAGTGCTGCTGGTTGTTTAGATTTTTTAGGCTGACCTACTTTTTTGGCAGAAGGTGCAGCTGGCTGTGCTGATGTGTCCGGATTATTAGTGGCCAAAACATTCGGGTTTTTGGAGACACTGCTTTTGACATTTCTCTTTCGCTTCCCTTTTGAGGGGCGCATTGGTGTACTGGTGTCTTGGGCTTCTGTGTCATGTGACAGAGGTTTTTTTTTTAGTCTTCTTTGTAATGTTGGTACTCTCACCATGATGCACAGAAGGTAATTGAGAAGTGAAAGTAGTTTCCAGGACCGTGTGTTGTTGCATGCTTGTTCCAGATGTTGTCGTTGACAGTGGCTCTTTATATTTGTCAAAGTCACGATGTTGTAGAGTGGTAGCCAAACTGAGTGGAGCATGGGGTTGTTGTTGAGAAGTTGTTTAAGTGGTCGCACAGTCTGGCAGGAGCGTTGGCGCATTGAGCAGCGCTGTGTAACTCGGGACCTCATGTACGATGTCCAAAGGTGGTGGTGGAGGCAAGGTGGTGTTTGTTGTCAAAATAGTTCCTTGCTGTGAATGTACTGTGGCTGTATTACGGTGCGCTGGTATAGATGCACTTTGCCACTGACTATGCGTTGTTCCGGGTTTGGATAGTTGAAAAGTTATCCGTGGCTGGTTGTAGTAGCCCTGTTTGCTGGGTTGGGTAAGGCTGCTGTTGCTGCAGTTGTTGTTCTTGTTGCTGCCGTTGTTGCTGCTGCAGCTGGACTGCCTGTCTACATTGTGTTCCATATTATTATGCAACTTGGTTTTAAGTGTCATAGGGTTGTTGTTTTTTTAATGAAACCCATTGATGGGATTGTGTCTCATGGTGGGTTTACACACACCAATCATTGTATCCAATATCTGAACAGATCTCTGGTTGCAGTGAAATCATGGACACATAGTTCCATTTTGTGGCTGTTTACAACATGGAGCAATCTGTCCATGATTTCACTGCAACCAGAGATTGGTTCAGATATTGGATACAATGATTGGTGTGTGTAAACCCACCATAAGAGTTCTTTGGATCACTGAAATCAATCTTAGATACCTGTGATAATTAGTTTGGCAGGTGAGCCCAATAAAAGGAAAACTGGGTGTTCCACAATATTACGCAGGCCACAGTTTTTAAGTAACATGGGAAAGAAAAAGTATCTCTCTGCTGCCAAAAAGCAACAAATAGTGCACTGCCTTGAACAAGGGATGAAAACATTAGATATTTCATGAAAAATTAAGCGTGATCATCGTACTGTGAAGAGATTTGTGGCTGATTCTGAGCACAGACGTGTTTGTGCAGATAAAGGCAGAATGAGGAAGGTTTCTGCCAGGCAAGTTCATCGGATTAAAAGAGCAGCTTCTAAAAAGGCCTTACAAACTAGCAAACAGATATTTGAAGCTGCTGGTGCCTCTGGAGACCCTTGAACCTCAAGGTGTAGGATCCTTCAAAGGCTTGCTGTGGGGCATAAACCTACTATTTGACCACCCCTAAACAGTGCTCACAAGCAGAAACGGTTGCAGTGGGCCCAGACATACATGAAGACTAATTTTCAAACAGTCTTGTTTACTGATGAGTGACGTGCACTGATGAGTGACGTGCAACCCTGGATGGCCCAGAGGGATGGAGTAGTGGATGGTTGGTGGATGGCCACCATGTCCCAACAAGGCTGCGATGTCAGCAAGGAGGTGGAGGAGTCATATTTTGGGCCAGAATCATTGGGAAACAGCTGGTAGGCCCCTTTAAGGTTCCTGAAGGTGTGAAAATGACCTCTGTAAAGTATATAGAGTTTCTGACTGAGAACATTCTTCCATGGTACAAAAAGCAAAAATGTGCCTTCAGGAGCAAAATCATCTTCATGCATGACAATGCACCATCTCATGCTGCAAAGAATACCTCTGTGTCATTGGCTGCTATGGACATAAAAGGAGATAAACTCATGGTGTGGCCACCATCTTCCCCTGACCTCAACTCTATAGAGAACCTTTGGAGTATAATCAAGCAAAAGATCTATGAGGGTGGGAGGCAGTTCACATCAAAACAGCAGCTCTGGGAGGCTATTCTGACATCATGCAAAGAAATAAAAGCAGAAACTCTCCAGAACCTCACATGTTCAATGGATGCAAGAATTGTGAAGGTGAGATCAAAGAAGGGTTCCTATGTTAACATGTAACTTGGCCTGTTAGGATGTTTTGGAGTTAAATAGCTTTTTATTTCAGTTAATGTGACCTCCTAATGCTACAAATTCAACAAATGAGCATTTTCAGTTCTTTAAAACATATCAAATGTTTAGAAACTCTACTGTGCCTAATAATTTGGAACAGTGCATTTAGAGTTTTTTTTTAATTTTTAAGATTATACTGTTATCATTGGGAGGTTTCTTTAATAAAATGCGATGTATACTCAAACGGGTGATGACTTTTATTACACTGACTGTAATTTGCACTGACCATTTAGGAAAATCAGAGAAAAAGAACATTTGCATAATAATTTGGAACACAGTGTATAAGCACCCTGACAGGCAGTCATGACATCATTCTGGAACTCTGGTGATGAGCTATCCATCACGCACCGTTCCATGCAAGAGAAAAAATGTCTTGCCGGTCTTTGTAGGTCGCCTTCCATGTGATCGAGCCGTCTGTTCAGTGTGCCGAAAAGTGTGTTCATGTTCTCAAAACCTTTTTCAACGCACTGACCAAGCTGATTCAAACCTTCATGAAAGTTCGAGCTTAAATGAATAAACTCGGGCATGACAGTTCTATCTCAGGCCCTCTGTCGTTGTCGTGTAGTACCCACGAAACCAACCCCTGAAGCCTGGGGATAGGGGATAAACTGGAGTGCTGGCAACCTGAGTTCCAGATTGACATAACTCAGCTGTTGTTGCCTCACTAGTGGTGGTCTGTGACGTCATTTCGGTGGCGCTCAACACTGGTTGGGATGGTATGGCTGTTTCTGTGGGGTCAGCAGTGCTGCTCCAAGTCCTGTAGGCAACAAAAAAAAAAAATTAGGCTACAATTATCAACCTAATTTGCAATCTGTGGATTTAAAAAATTATATATATCGGCAAATCAGGAACATTTTTCATGACTCCAGACAATCAGGTTTGAAAACTAAAAAATAGAGTGTATAGATTACAAGTGATAATGTATCGAGCTGGGTTGAGAAATGACTCGGAATGCCCGAGATGCAGGGGGGAGAGCGCTGGAATTTATCACATGATGTGGTCTTGCCCACGATTGTTCTCATACTGGCCCACAGTTATCAATTGGATAGAAGGAGCGTACGGATGTGTAATTCCTAGAGATCCTGTTGTCTGTCTGTTGGGATACGTGGAGGAGGTGGCGATTGATAATGTACTTAAGGTGGTTATTGCGCGATTATTATTTGTGGCGAGGAAATTGTTGGCGAGACATTGGATACAGGAAGACCCCCCGAGCAGAAGAGAGTATATGAGAATGGTAGATGAATTGATCCGGATGAAAAGAGGTGCTTATGAGAGACGAGGGAAACCCGCACTGTTTGAAAAAATGTGGTCACCGTGGATACAATATGGTTGAGCTGGGAAGGTATTCTTGATAGATACACTAGGGATATGGTAGGAGACAGGACGATTGTATATGATTTAATGTTTAAACAAATATTTGACTCTTTATGATCAGCCGCTGTGGATTGGATTTGCTGTTGGGGAGGGGGAGGGTAAAGGGATGTACTGTAATTTGTCAAACTGTTCAATAAAAACTTATCGGATTTAAAAAAAAAAAAAAAAAAAACATTCTACATTATTTGAAAAATATTCAATACTTCAAAAAAAAAAATATAAACTGAAAGCAACCTACAATAAGGAGACAATAATGGGGGCGTGTCCTGCAGCCTATGGCGCTGGACGCAAGTTAGGGAAGCTCTCCCAGTCTTTCAGTCTAAACGGCGATATACCGGCGCTCTCACATCCCAAACCGGTCGTTTGTGGCTTGATTAGATTTTCCTAGAGCGGAGTTTGGGGCCTCTCTGGATCCTGTGAGATGTCTCTCCCTCCCCCACGCCACGAGGCTGAGCTGCGGTGAGGATTCTACTGCACTATAATTGACTGCGAGGCAGCGGCTTTCTCCCACATTGCCCAAGGGATTCACACCGGAGGGGGAGCGATAGAACCTTGCGGCTGCCGTAACAGTCGCCGGAACAGCTACAGACGACCGGTGAGGAACGGAAACAGAGCGAGAGCCCGTCGGAGGAGAGACCCCATCTGCCACTTACGATGTGATCTGGGTGCCGGTGGGATCCCAGTGGCCTCGCCGACATCACTGAGGCAGGTGAGCCCGGCCGCCTATATGAGGGAGCCACCCGACAGTGGGAAGGAGGCTGTGCGGTCCTTGCGGTCCGGGATCCGGCTACAGCGGGCAGGTGGAGGGATTCTTCTATGTATGTTAAGAGAGACACTGCAGCTAATAACTTTTCCCCGGGCCGGTCATACAACCGCCGGCTAAAGCAGGGGCTCCCAGCGCCCCCGACGGTTTCGGCAGACCCGCATATGTTAACCCCCTCAGCGCTATCTCAGAAGCACAGTTAACAGCACCAACTTGAACACAACATAAAGACCTGCAGCACCCTCTCACTCTGCGGGGACTGTGTTTAGAATTGTAGTAACATACACACTGCAAACCACTTGAGATACAGAACAGATACTGTTATTTGCCACCTTTCTCCGGAGATCACGCGCTGTTTTAGGCAATGCCCAGATCCTCCTCCCGTTGACGTACTAGGGACCCCAAAGTGACTGACGTTTTTGCAACAGAGGGTCAACGCACACCTGCCCCTATAATAGCACTGACCCTTCATAGCCCGCACAAATCTCCACGTGCGAGCCCTCGCTCAACAGGGGGATCTGACAGTGTGACTCCGGGGGAGCAGGACGACTCTCCGGTATCAAGGAGCTATCTCAAAACCCTATTGGGATCTATGCAACAAACCTGGTTTGAGGACATGAAAGGATTGGTACGTGAAATACGAGACGACACAGTGGCAATAGCAGATCATACCTCCCATTTGGAATCAAAAATGGCGGAGTACTCCTCAGCCCATAATGAACTCACAGACAGCCACTCAGCCTAAGATCGAGAGATGGGGTCAGTCAATACGACAATTTGCCACCTAGAGGATAAGCTTCGTAGGAACAACTTCAAAATAAGGGGCCTGTCAGAGTCCGTGGAGGAACAGGATCTCCTTCTGACTGTCACTGACTTTCTAACCACTATCCTGCCTGGACTACCACGAGAGGACCTAGCTGTTGAAAAAGCATACAGGATCCCCAAACCTAACCGCTTGCCTAAAGAAATACCAAAGGATGTGCTGGTGCTCCTGATCCGTCCCGGCGTCAGAGATGCTCTTCTACAGGCCATGAGACGTAGTCCTCAGCTTCCGGATCCATTTGGAGGACTGTCGGTCTACCCTGATCTATCCCCTGGGACTCTCTCGCATCGCAGAGAGTTTGGTCCATGCTGCCAAGTTCTAAAAACATTACATACTCCTGGGGATCGCCGGTCTCCCTAAACTTTAGATATAAAGGCACTAAACAATCCTTTGCATCCCCATTACTACTGCGTAAAGCTTTAAGGTCTTGGAACCTTGCATCATCCACTAATCTGCCCTCGCCCAAATCCAATCACGGGCGCGGTCCCTCCAACTCTGGTGCTGAAAAAGGCACAACCTGAAAGAGAGCATATCCGCATTAATAGGACTGACCGGAACGGTTTCCTTTTTCTAATTTTTTCCTTTTTGGACCAAAGTTAGTTCTAATTGGAACATATGGTCCTGCCCCAAAGAGTGTTTTTTGTACACTTCTCTATTGTCTGTGGCTCCTCCACGATGAGAATCTACAACTGTTCGACTTTATTGTCCCTTTTTCTTGTCTTATTTTTGTTTATTGGTGCTGATTTCTCTATCATCCCCTTCTCATCCATTCTCCCCTCTCCCTTCATATATTTGCCCCTCTGTACCAGAGTGTTGATTACTAGGCTATCTATAAGAGAGGTGGGCTGCTACATCCACCATGAGTATCTCGATATTATCTGTCAACGTCAATGGCCTGAATTCGCCTACCAAGAGATCCCTAACCTGGAGCCAACTGCTGCAGACAAAAAGCGAGGTGATATGTCTGCAGGAAACTCATCTGCACCCACAGGATGAGCATAGAATGAACTCGCTACACTATCCTTACCAATTCTACGGCAGTGGGGAGATGAAAAAAGCAGGGGTGGGGATTTTGATTTCTAACTCAGTTTCCTTTCTTCTGGACAAGGTGATAAGGGATCCTAAAGGCCGCTATATTATTGTACTCTGTTCTATCAATGAAGTTCCCTTCACCATAGTCTCTCTTTACGGCCCAAATGTAGGGCAACTTAAATTTTTGAGGACATTTTTTGAGAGTCTCAATTCTGCTGCTGGTCGGAACAGGGTGATAGCTGGGGATTTTAATATCCCAATGTCCAAGACGTTAGATTGCTCGGGTCCCACACTCTCCAGATCAGAGATGTGTTCCCTGGTTGAGACCCAGCACTTACACGATGTCTGGAGATATTTAGACGGAACAGAAAAAGATTTCACATACCCTTCGCTCCGTCAGCAGAATTGATTATATTTTGGTTGACGACGCTCTGCTCCCGCAATGTTTATCTGCCGATATTGGAAGCATAACATGGACAGACCATGCGCCTGTATCTGTCCGATTGGCAGACATAAAGGACATCTGCCCCCCTGGTAAATGGAAACTAAACGAATCTCCTCACAGACCCTACCATTTCTGAAAATCTTTCAACTCATCTGACCGAATACTTTGACCATAACGACACACGTGTCGTGACGGACGATGTGCTGTGGTTCGCACATAAGGCAGTTACTCGAGGTTTCCTTATCAAAACGGCGGTTATGTTCAAAAGGAAACATCAGGCTGAGGTACTGGGGGCAACTGAGCGACTGTGGTCGCTAGAACAGCATTACAAAACAACGCCTATTCCCAAGGGTCTGGCAGATCTGACAAAGGCAAGAAATGACTTTAGGTCCCTACTGTTGGTTAAGGTTGAAAAAAAATCTCAAAAAATCTAGAGCCAAGTACTACGCCACGGGCGACAGGGCAGGAGCACTACTGGCTAGAAGAGTCAAACGCGCTGAAATCCGCTCCAAGATCCCCGTTTTGCTAAAAAAGGATGGCTCTAGGGTGACCAGTCCTATTGACATCGCAGCCGAATTCGATGATTTCTACTCTTCATTGTACAACTTGGGTTCTGACCCACTTTCTCCTCATCCCTCCCAGTCAACTATAAAATAATTCTTGGATAGGGCTATGCTGCCTATGGTGACAGGGGAACAATTAAATGCCCTAAATGCCCCTCTCTCTGTGAGTGAAGTCCACACGGCTATTGCACAAGCTTCTAAACGCTCTGCCCCTGGCCCTCATGGATTTTCATTTCCCTATTACTCTCAATTCTCAGCTATCCTATCACCCTATCTTCTTCGTCTCTTCTCTCATTGGCAGGCTACAGGTGCAATCAAAAAGGAGGGACTGGAAGGCACAATAGTCACTCTTCCGAAGCTGGAGAAGCCCTTGACTACCCCGGGTGACTATAGGCCGATAGCCCTCCTGAACTGCGACGTCAAACTTTATGCGAGGATCTGGGCATCCAGACTGCAGGCGGCCTTGCAGTCTCTGGTTGATCCCGACCAGGTTGGGTTTGTCCCGGGCCGTCAAACCAGAGATGGAACTCGCAGGGTTGTGGACCTCCTGGACGTGGTAGAGAGGGGAGGCATCCCCCCACTGCATTCTTATCACTAGATGCGGAAAAGGCCTTTGATAGGGTGCACTGAGGATATGTGACCGAGGTTCTCCATAAGTTCGGCTTGAGGGGTACTGTGGAGAGGGCTATCTCGGCCCTGTACTCAGCCCCCTCTGCCTCGGTCAATGCCTCGGGCTTTTTGTCGCCCTCCTTCGACATTTCGAACGGCAACCGCCAGGGCTGTCCACTCTCCCCGCTAATCTTTGCCTTGGTGATGGAGCCATTGACCTCTATGATCAAACATAACGACATCATCTCTGGGGTGCGGATAGGAGACAGATCCTATAAAATAGGTCTTTATGCAGATGACGTGATTGTAACTTGTACCTCTGTCGAACATTCTCTGCCTGAGCTTTCTCTCTACCTTGACTGACTTCTCCAATGCTTCGCTCTATCACCTTAATCTATCTGAATCTTCTATATACCCTTTAAACCTGTCTCCTGAGACCGCTGCACAATTTTCCCCTAAAGGATCTCCAAGGCTCCTTCTAGAAGCTACTTTGCTCCAAATCGTAAAACCACCCCCACCCCTGCACACTATGACTTCGCTCCTTAGAGTTTGGTCGCTGATGGGTAGGTCGCACTACTCCTTCCTTATATGATATATTTCCCTCCAGGCTCTGGAACTGCTGGTTGGGGCCTGTCGCTTGGAGGGTGGAGATCCAGAGGCGTTGCCACTTTACATGATATTCTCGAAGATTCGAGAATTGTTTCTTTCGAAGCTTTGCATAACAAATTTGGATTGCCCAACACAATGTTCTACCAATATCTCCAGATCCGTCACTTACTGGCTGCCTCTGCCCCCCTCCCTTTGGGTGTCTCGGTTCTCACCAGCCCCTTGCAGCGCCTTTATAAATCCACTGGCCCTTTGCCTCATGGCATTTCGATTCTCTACAAACTTTTCCTTAACCCAACGGGACTCGATAAACTTCCATATATGCTAAAATGGGAATCAAGACTCTCATTTATAACCACGCCCGATATCTGGCAATCAGCTCTAACCCATGCTTCCAGATTTACCTCGTGTGTGAACCACCTCGAACAAGCAAAAAAGATCCAACTGGGTTGGTACATCTGTCCATCTGCACTTGCCAAATTTAGTAAAACTGCCTCTGGGCTGTGCTGGAAAGGGTGCGGAGGGATGGGGTCCCTGGAACATGTGTGGTGGGAATGCCCGGAGATACAGAGGTTTTGGTCAGCTGTGGAGAGGATCGTGACAGGGGTGACGGGTCTCCCGATTGTTCTCAGTGGTCAAATGGCATTGTTGGGGGTAGGCATTGCGGATGTTCCGAGACTATATCAACCAGTAATCACCAATATACTAATAGCCAGCAGACAGTGCATTGTCAGACACTGGAAATTACCCACGACTCCCACTATACCGGAATTGGTGGCCCAATTAGACATGCATTATTCCTATGAGCAAATTCTTGCCCATGACCTCCCTAGGAAGAACAAAGTCTTGGCGTGGTGGGATCCGTGGATCAGCTCTATTACAATCCGCTCTGAATATTCTTCCCACGCTAAGCTTTGGCACACCGGATAGTCTCTCTATTCAGTTTATACAGAGTTGGCACTCCCTTTCCTTCCCAATCCCTCAACCCCTTTTCCCCTTTCTGTTCCCTCTGAGTAAATTGTTTACTGTTTATACTTGCCTGTATGGATATATTCGCAATAAAAATTCAATGGTTAAAATAAATAAATAAATAAGGAGACAATAAATACTTACACTCGATGACTGACAGCTGGCCTCAGAAAAGCGAGTTGGTGATGGTAGATGTAACGTTTCAACGATTGCTTTGCACCACTCCTAACTTTATTTTCCTCCTGAAGATCCTTGTTAAAGCGATCTTTCATTGAGCGCCACTGAGTTTTTAAATCCTTGACTAGAGTTGAACATAAAAAGAATAGGTAGACATTAGTTGTGTTACAAATCTAATGAACAAATAAATCCACATAAAATAAAACGATTATGTAAATTTACCAAATTTTTTCCGGTCATTTGGTGTTGCACTGTCCCAGACTTCTAACATTGATCTGCCAACTTCATCCCAGAGTCTTCGCAATACTAGTGTGTCAGAATGCCGACGGTCTCGGGGGTTCCATATTGCAACTCTTTCTTGTATCAGAGGTATTAACTTGTCGTTATCAATTAATGGTTTCCCTCCTTGACCTGTTTGAACCTATAACAAAAGTACATTTAATTAAAATGTACATATTTTTCCTTGATAACCTAAAATTACACTCATATTCAATTATGTACTTCGGCATTGGCAACACCATGAATCTTGCTCACTTTTGGCAACACCATGGAATCTTGCTCACTTTCTTCAACATCTCCGTCAGTGGAGGAGTCCTATAACCAAAAACCAAAAGAAAATAAAAACAAATCCAAATAAAATGACAGTCATCCGCATTGTCTCAAATTGAATTGCCCAACTGTGTACTACATCCTTATATGTTCCCTTTGGTCGACACGGTGTTTAGGGGGTTCATAATCACTGTCATCTGACATTTTAGAAACGTGTACAAAAGCCAAAGGCGCAGAGCACAACAGCAGCAGAGCTCACAGCTAAAAACAAAAAAAAACAAAAAAAACAGTAGTACACATTAGAACGTTGAAGGATGTAACTAGCTAGACAAGACAAAGGGTTAATGCTATTACATTTATCAATTTCACAGATTAGCGTCACACTATCATATTGGAGCCCTCAGTGTGCCGATGTGAGACTTCTAAGTGCAATGGCCATACTTCCAAGCTACCTACTACTAGAGGAGGGAAAGATCACATTTCATTACTCTCATAACTTACCAAAGTTAGGTGAAGTCAATGTCCGGAACACCTCGAACCAGCACCACCAACAAAGAGAACAGCACAACAGGTGAAAGGAGGGGACACGTACAGGACTCCACTATACACAACACCTTTCAGAAACTGTGAAGGGAGACAAAAGCAACAAAATGGAGCCCATTACCACATGGCAGGAAGTCACTAGCTACACAAGACAAAGGGTTAATGCTATTACATTTATCAATTGCACAGATTAGCGTACCACTGTCATACTGGAGCCCTCAGTGTGCCAATGTGAGACTTCTAAGTGCAATGGCCATACTTCCAAGCTACCTACTACTAGAGGAGGGAAAGAGAACATTTCATTACTCTCATAACTTACCAAAGTTAGGTGAAGTCAATGTCCGGAACACCTCGAACCAGCACCACCAACAAAGAGAACAGCACAACAGGTGAAAGGAGGGGACACGTACAGGACTCCACTATACACAACACCTTTCAGAAACTGTGAAGGGAGACAAAAGCAACAAAATGGAGCCCATTACCACATGGCAGGAAGTCACTAGCTACACAAGACAAAGGGTTAATGCTATTACATTTATCAATTGCACAGATTAGCGTACCACTGTCATACTGGAGCCCTCAGTGTGCCAATGTGAGACTTCTAAGTGCAATGGCCATACTTCCAAGCTACCTACTACTAGAGGAGGGAAAGATCACATTTCATTACTCTCATAACTTGCCAAAGTTAGGTGATGTCAATGTTCGGAACACCTCGAACCAGCACCACCAACAACTGCAACACACCAGACACCAGGACCATATGATGAGCACGTCACTGCCCGGGAAAAGGAACTGAAAAGGAAGACAAAAAGAAGACAATCACAAAAATGTTACAAAATAGTACTGCTGCAGCATTAACAATACATTTTCATTTACAACACAATACAATATATGGTGGACAACACAATAGAGACTACAAAGACAAAATTACAGGCTGCCTGGCAATTTTACAGACAAAGAAAGCAAAATGGTGGACAATACAGTACAGCCTACAGCACAACAGTACTGTACGCAATGACACCATAGAGAACCGAAAAACAAAATGGTGGACAAGAGAGTACACACAATAAAGAAAACAGTACAGGCTGCAATGACACAATACAGACACAAAAAACAAAATGGAGGACGACAAAATAGAGGCTATAAACACAACAGTACAGACGCCAATGCAAGCAAAAGAGAGAATCAAAATGGTGGGCCACAGAGTAATGGTCAGGAACACAACACTACAGGACGCAATACACACATACAGTACTACATAGACTACTAAATGAAATTACATGTAAACAACATATAAAAATAACATGGGTAGGCAGTATTAAAATACAATATAGGCATTGCAAAATAAAGCAAAAAAAAAAATACCACGACAGCAAGGAGAGATCAAGACTATTTCAGGTCAGCAAGGTGAGATCCATGAGTTCACGATCCAGTAGGCTCCGATCCAGGAGGCACAGGTCCATCAAGAAGATCAATACTGTTCACCATTGAATGAATAATCACTTTATATACAGTCTGTTTGTGGGCTTGGATATGGGCAGCACATGGGAGGAACTACAATTCTTTTTGGCTCATGAGCAATGAGTTGTACGCATGCGTATCAAACGTTGACATCCGCAAGACCTTGCGTACGCTTGCGTACCCATAGACAATAATGCATTGTTTATGTGCATTTGTACACATGCGGATGCTTGCGGATTTTAGGACCGCCAAAAAAATGCAACATGTCGCGTTCGAAGGGCGCAGAAACTCCAAGCACAGGTACGCAAACGCACACATACGCATACCTACGCATGACCCTGCAGACGTTTGCGTACTCCATGTTAAAGATAGGTCCGCAATGCGCTTGCAGATTTAAATTTTGATTTATGCACCGTGCGCTGCGTTTACAAACGCAAGTGTGAAGACAGCCTTAATGCGTTGTCTTTACAGACGGCAGAACGCAGAAGGATGTTTCAAACTATGCAATATTTTGAGGAGGGAGAGAGAGGCAGTCATCTCCTGGCCTTGGTGCACAAAGAGACAATACTTACATTATTGCCTTGAAGGGAGAGAATGGCCAGGAGGTCAGCAACATTTGGGGCATATTGGAAGTGATGGTGGGCTTTTATACTAATCTATATAGGTCACAGATGCATCAAACAGATGCAGAGATTGATGACTTCTTGGTCAGAGCTAGGCATCTGAAACTGTCCGCAGAGTCCCGACAATTTTTAGATGAGCCGTTTGATTTAGAGGAGTTGGAGATGGCACTAGCTTCTATGGCTAATGACAAGGTTCCAGGGGTGGATGGTTTGCCCGGGGAAGTGTATAAAAAGTATAAAGAACTTCTGCTGCCTGTCTTGTTGGAAGTGTATAAGGCAGGAGTAGACGAGGGTGAACTTCTGCGGTCCATGCGGGAAGCAATTATTGGTATACTTCCCAAAAAAGGCAAAGATCCCACTGCACCGGCTTCATACTGTCCAATCTCATTACTAACGACAGCTATAAAACTTCTGGCTAAAATGATGGCTAATCATTTCAGTAGAGTCATAACATCTATAATACACCAAGATCAGGTGGGATTCATGCCTAATAAATCCAGAGTGATGAATTTGAGGAGACTATTAAACTATCAACATGCATGCGAAGGCGTACAATGTAGGGCATAGAGCTGTTCTGTCATTGGATGCTGCCAAAGCATTTGACAGCGTGGAATGGAGATATTTGTGGACCACATTGCTTCATATGGGCACTGGGAAGGTGTTTTTCAAGTGTGTTCAGCTGTTGTGCACCACTCCCAGGACCAGAATGAGAGTTAATGGTGGGCTACCTTAGGAATTTTCCTTGTTCAAGGCACATGGCAGGGGTGTCCTTTGTCCCCTCTTTTGTTTGCTATAGCGATTGAACCACTGGCAGCGGTGATAAGACAGGAAACTGTTTGACTACCCAAGAAGAGATTCTTCGGGATTAACGCCATTTTTGTGACTTGATATGGAAGGGAGGCCAAGCATGTATCAAGTTAGAACTTTTGCAATGTTCAAAGGATGGTGGAGGTCTAGCTGTCCCTAACCCATGGTTGTACTACATTGCATCTCAATGCCAGCATATGGTGGGATGGGGGGACCACAATTTTACTAGCTCAGTGGGGAAGGTTATAGCTCATATGGTGGGGAGAGATCCACTGTTGGCTGTCTTGGAGGCGGGTAGATTTCGGCTGAGTCCTAAAAGGTTTCCAACACTGGCACTGCTTGAGAAACTGTGGCAAAAAATTAAGCACTGGAGGGTAATAAGGGAATACACGAGATATACCTCCATCTGGCATGACCATCGGTTGATCGAAATGTTACATTTACGCAGCTTTAGACAATAGAGGAGAATAGGTATATGGTAAATGTCGCAGCTGTTAGATGGTGAGACGTTCAAACCATTTGAAGCACTTGGGAAAGTATTCCCTCTGGAAACACTATGTTCTATCAGTATCTGCAGCATGCATTTCATTAGCAGTGGAAAAGGTCACTCAAAGTGATACAGAGGGATAGTATGCTGAACGTGATTGGTCCATAGAGGAGAACTAAAGGTTTTATTTCACTAATGTACAGGGGATTATTAGACACATTTTTGGATAGATACCCACTAATGGCCAAAGCTAGATGAACTGCAGATTTGGAAGATATATCGTATGCCCAATTGGAGTTGATTCTACAATATGTCCCCAAAAGATCTATAAGTGAATCTGGGAGTGTGTCGCAGTTATTCACCACACATAGGGTATACAGGACTCCTGTATGGATGAGAAAGACTGGTCTGAGAGAGGATTCCAGGTGCCCAAAGTGTTTGATGGATGAGGCTGATATTCTTCATATGTTGTGGTCCTGTCCCCAACTGCAGGCATTCTGTATAGTGGTCTTAAATCTAAAGGAGGGAGTGACAGGAATAAATATCTCTTGGGATCCACTGACATGCATTTTAGGACACATGGAGGAGGTGGCAACAGATGATTGGGGTGGGCTAGCAATACCCAAAATGCTAAATGTTGTAAGGAAGACTATTACTGGCACTGGTTGGATAAAAATCCTCCTACTAGGAAAGAATTCATGAGCAGAGTTAACTTTGTGATTCTCATGTAGCGGAACGTATACATGAAAAGAGGCAAAATGAATCATTATGAAAAAATCTGGGTTGGCCTCCTTAGATTTTACTAAAGACAGGATACTAGGGTTGTGTACAATACTGTAATGCATAGACTGCCGAGACCCAATATTCGGTTCCCCTCGCCATGCAATGATTGAGACCACAACGTTGTAAGTTTTCAAAGCTTTATTAACACGCAACAAACCCGATAACTATGAAAAGGAAAGCGGGAAGTGGGCGCTCGCTAACCATGGGACTGATGGGACTGTTAGGAATTATGAAAGGGGTGGATTGATTTTGGCCGCAGCTCTTTGTTGTTTTAGGCATAACAGCCTACCGGCTCATTTGGAGGCTTAATAACCTTGAGGCGTATCAGCCTAATAAGGCGTAACAGCCTTGAACGGCCTACTGGCCTTGCGCGGCATATCAGCCTTAGATCCTAGGGAGAGGCAAAGCCGGATGCCCTGGCCGTCCTAGGCCAGTTGACGCCCTGTAGGAGGGGCGCCCGATGCCTAGGCCGTCCTGGACAGGTCGAATTTTACCAACTCCCTCTTCCACCGGCTGCGACTTAGAGCTTCTTTCTGGGGCGGGAGGGCGGGCGTTGGTGTTCGCCTGGGGAGCAGGAAGGTAAGAGGGAGTTTGCCCTTAGGTAAGGCTACTTATAGCCAGGAGGCAGGCTGAGGGCTAGTGAGGAAAAGGGGGAGGTGAGGAACCTGAGAAGGCAGGCTAAAGGAGGTTGAGAGAAGGGGGGCTTCTTTCCTTGTCCTGCATCATTGCACGAAGAGGGGGATTGTTGTTGCCAGATGAGGGCTCAGCAGTCTAGGGCATACGGCAGCGGCCGAGGTGCCTTCCAGACTGCCGAGACCCAATATTCGGTTCCCCTCGCCATGCAATGATTGAGACCACAACGTTGTAAGTTTTCAAAGCTTTATTAACACGCAACAAACCCGATAACTATGAAAAGGAAAGCGGGAAGTGGGCGCTCGCTAACCATGGGACTGATGGGACTGTTAGGAATTATGAAAGGGGTGGATTGATTTTGGCCGCAGCTCTTTGTTGTTTTAGGCATAACAGCCTACCGGCTCACTTGGAGGCTTAATAACCTTGAGGCGTATCAGCCTAATAAGGCGTAACAGCCTTGAACGGCCTACTGGCCTTGCGCGGCATATCAGCCTTAGATCCTAGGGAGAGGCAAAGCCGGATGCCCTGGCCGTCCTAGGCCGGTTGACGCCCTGTAGGAGGGGCGCCCGATGCCTAGGCCGTCCTGGACAGGTCAAATTTTACCAACTCCCTCTTCCAGCGGCCAAGGAGCTGCTCTGAACAGAGCCAGAGCTGCGACCCCCCCACACATGCTTCTGACCTTCCACCACCCCTTCTAGGATATCCGGCAGGAACCTAATCAACCTTATCTCATTTTGGCTGCTTCCATCTGAGGTTAGAACACCTTTCACTTCGTTCTATATAATGTCGTGGTGGACTACCACGCCATACCTGACCGCCACTCGCTACGCCATTCGTGCGTTGACCTGTGTCCTGGACCGTTCAACCGCTGACGGGTGTCTTTGCTCATAGCCCCGTACCTTGGGCGGCGTAGAGGACCATATTATCGCTGTGCGATTAAAAGAGATCCAACCTTTCTGAAAATTTCTTCATGATCTGCAACAGTTCTTGAATCCTCAAGGGCACCATCTCGTCGTTCCCGGCATGTATTACTAATATCACTGGATCCGTTACTCCCTTCTGAGTGGCCACTGCCTCTGGGAGCACCTGCACCCATGTCGAGTCTATTGCAGTTTTCCAATGGACATCATGATCCCGCAACTGAGGTTTTCACCTCTCCTGGCTTCTTTCCCGCTTGTCTGCCCATATCATTTCTGATTGACACAAAACCACAAAACTCTGCCGGCGCCTATAAGAAAAATTACACTTCCTTGTTACCGGGGGGGGGGGGGGGGGGGGTAAAAGCGAAGGAAGAACTTTAAAGGTAATGAGGAAAGCTGGGAAGGAAGGTGGAGCCGAGGTGGAAGAACCAGCTGATGTAAGAAGGGGGAAAAAGGAGACTGGAAACGGGGAGCCGGAGGAGGAAGGAAGAGGCCGGAGAGGAGAAGAGGAGTAGAGTAGCGGAGTTAGGAAAAAGGAGGGGAATGATGATTCTTGGCAGGGGACGCCCGTGCATCGTCCTGCTCACAGTAAATATGGTGTTACATACCGAAAAGGGGTCTGCCTTCCATCTTTTTCACCTGTTGTCTCTTCGTGGTTTGAAAAACCCGTTCTCGCCGCCTCCGTTGCTACACCGATCTGAAAGGAATGTGTGCCGTACTGGCTTGGTTGGCGACCCGCTTTCTTAACGGGAGTTTTAGCAAACTGGCGAACTGCCAGTAAGCGGGGCACCATCTACATGCCCGAAAAACATGATTGAGGAGTGCGAGAAGCGCAGTGTTGCTGTATGTTCTCCAAGGGGTATGGAGGACCTCTGGATGAAAAAGGGGGACCATATACCTTGGCTTGTTTGGACCGCCTGATGCGAATTCTAAACCCTTCGTTGAATGTTATTGCGTCGTCATGCCGTAGCCCCCCCCGGGCAGTAGGCTGACTTGTTAACTGGTTTGCTAACGTGTAGCGCCCCCAAAAGGCAACACCGAATGCTGCAGTGACCAGCCCAGCTTAGTGGTGACTAAACATATTGCAACCAGCCCTTTGCCATTTGAATGGAAAACAGGCTGACTTAGTGCTGAGGGACATTGGTGCCCTATTGCAGGAATGCCTGCTGACCATACCAAGTTGCCGTCATACAACTGTTAGGATTTCCAGGAGATGCCCCGGGGGCGGGGGGGGGGGGGAGGTTCTCCAATTTGTGGTGTGACAATGCACTTACATTTCTTACATGGGGAAAACACGTCGGTCCTCCTGCACAGCTTTGCGGACTGATATTACGAGGCCGTATATATAATTTTTTATATAATTATAAATTACTTATATATTTATTATTAATTGAGTCCCCATAAAAATTTTTTTTTTTTTTTTTTTTTTTTTTGCCAGTTTGTGTTATATTGCCTTGACGCTTAGCCAAGCTGTCGAATCGCCTCCTCGACCCTCTTGTAGAACCAGGACTTTCCAGGACCTGCTTCCCATGACCTACCTTGGCAGGGCCTATGTCTAATGATAACCTTGCTAATAAAGTACTGCGAGGTGTCGCAGTGTGGACTGTGGGTGCGAGATACTAACAGGTGTGTGTCATAACAACAGGATAGCTTCTATGCCATGGTTGAGTAGTGGCCTGCCAACAGCCCGTACACGCATTATGGTTGTACTAATGTGTATGCTTACCCATTGCATTGGGAAGCGATGTATGTCTTCTTCCTGTAGAGCTGGATTTTTTTTTTTTTTTTTGATAGATCTGGTGTCCTTAATTAGCTTTGTTTCTATTATGCTCACGTGGTGAGCTGCTACCTGTTAAATTATTACTTGAACCTTGTGGTGTTATTATTTATGTGTCTATATATATATAAGCAGTTAGAGGCGGCACATTCTTCAAAATTCAGTGATATGGGCATTATTCCCAGCAACCGCAACGTATCAACCGTGTGGTCTATCTTAAACAGTGTCCACCAGCAGTTATAATTATTTTTTTTTTTTTTTTTCTTTTATTAAACCTGTATAGCTGCTCAATCCGACTCGGAGTAGCGGCTGTCAAAATGAATACTGGACCTTATACAGGAGGTGGTAACTAGCACGCTAGGCGGGGTTATGTACCTAAGCATGAAGCCGTGGGTGAGAGGTAAACTAGCGACCAATGCCCGATGTGTGCCATGTGCTGAGCCTGAATTTAGTTATCTACCTAACGAACAAGAAAGGATGGGAAATGTGAGGGTGAGCTTCCCTTGGAGGAGCCTGTTTGATGTTCTGCTGTACCCTTCGTGGCTTTGCACTAACACAGCATGTGAAAACTCTTATTTAGTCAAGAATTGCAGGCAATATCCTCCTGAATTTACTGTTACATTAACTCCAATAAGTCATGAAAGTTGTCTTGGAATTAATTACTAGGATATGTAGAAGTGTTCCAGAGATATAACCTCAGAAGGGGACCCGGTGAAAATGCAAAATTGAGGCTTGGCCCTTAAGGGGTTAATATAGGCAGGGAGCTGAATACCTGTTTTGCGTACCCGACCAGCGAGACTCACGATCACACGTACCAATCCGAGCGGACCTCACCATCCCCCGACTTGGTGGAATGTTGCGCCTGGATTGTGCCAACCTGTACCTGTAACATTCTGTGGAAATAGACACTTACATGATGACTGCAGAGATGGTGTAGGTAAAAGTATGTATATGGCTGAAATGTGAATCAGTTATCGTGATCTCATTACCATGTGTGCTAACCATTGCAGAAACGCTTGCATGTAATCTTAAATGGAGATGATGTTACTAGCACTAGGGGCAACCCGAGTGCGGATTCTCCTGAAAGGAGAGGTTTTTCTTTGCGATATGTATTGTAAATGAGGGCACTGCTGAGGCATCCTTGTACAGTATGGTATAACCTTCTTGGAAGGTGAATCTATTTGGTGTGTTATACACGCATATTTATTAATCTTTGCAGGTATGTATATATCGACCTGCCTCCAGTGTGTATACGCATGTCCCGGTTAAGGGGGAGTGACTGGTACCACAGTATAAGGAACTAGGCAGGGATACATGGCTTGAATTAAGCAGCTGATACATATGACAGCAATTGATCGATACAGGCTTTGTGTATAACTATATTATGATACACGCTGCTACGAGGTGTATGATGATGCTGAACAGGATCTGGGAAAGCTGGGTGACTAAGGGTGGTGACGTCAAAGCATCTTTTAGTGACAGCGAAAACATTGTTGGCGGTGGTGGGATCCGAACCCACGCCTCCAGAGAGACTGGAGCCTAAATCCAGAGCCTTAGACCGCTCGGCCACACTACCAGCTGGGAAGAAGCGCTCGCATCACACACTCTCTGCCATGTCAGTGATAAACTAAGCAAATACTCCCCTATGATATATGAGGTGCCCTCCATATATGTATATTTTACTGGTGACTGGGCTGCTATGCGCAGTGCCGCGGAGCCGGGCTTCATAGCCCCGCCCACTTTCCGTTCAAGCACGGGAGATCGCAAGCTGGGCTGCAGGTGACGCTAGCTATAGTTCAGTTTGAGGGAGCGTGTCATGCTCGCGGTAAGCCCCCCTATTGTGAATGCAGCAGAACCGTTATGGTCGGAGGGCACAATTACTTGGTGAGCAAGGCTGGCCCGGAGGTGACGAGCCCACATCAGGTGATAGGTGGACATGCAGGCCACTTCAACAACAGTTTCCTAAAAATGGATCCATATCAGTATGTAATACATAAATAATCTAGAAATATCAATGTGGAATATATCTATTAATACAGCTCTGTTGATATATGTAGGCCACCTTCTATTAACAGGACAGAGAGTGACCATTTATGATGATTCCTCATTCTTAGTATTGGCTGCTCCAGATGTGCAGCTTCCCCAGTGATAGATGCAATTGGACGTTGCCGCACGTGTTGAGCGGCTGGCTGAAGCCGCGCCCGACTTCCGGTCACATGACGGCCGCGTCACTGCCGGCCGCGTCACCGGAAGTGACACGATGGGCCGGCAATTGGAAGCGGCACAGGAAGCGACGCGGCGGACCGGGGACCAGGCCGCGGCCGCGGCTCTCGCGGGGCCGCGGACCCCGGTGGAGCAGGGGCTGCGCGAGAAGCGCGCCTCAAGGTGGAGGGAGCGCGGCGGCGGTGGCCCCTGCTCCTGGATGGCGTCTGTGCTGGGCGAGGAGAGCCGGCTCCTGTGCTGTAGCGGAGACCCGCGCGGTGAGTGGGCGGCGCGACCGCCGGGGCCCCGGGGGGGGGAAGGTCATGGAGCCGTGCCGTCCAGCGGCCGGCGAAGGTGGGGGGGTACCCGCGACCAGGCGGCGCAACCCGAGTGCATGCAAGCGGGAGGGGGGGGTAGAGGCCCGCCCGCGTGGCCTGTGCCTGTGTGCGGGGGCCCCCCACGAGGGCGCCAGAGGGGGCCGCTGGGTGCAAGAGGAGGTGGCCCGGCGCTGCCAGCCCGGGCCCTCCGCCTGCGTCTGGGGCTGTCAGTGAAACTTGCAGGGCTGTGTGTGTGAGCATGTAATGCGCATAAAGCAGAGCTGTGTGTGTGGACATGTAATGTGCACCCAGCACAGTTGTATGTGAGGACATGTAATGCGCATAAAGCAGAGCTGTATGTGTGGACATGTAATGTGCACAAAGCACGGTTGTATGTGAGGACATGTAATGCGCATAAAGCAGAGCTGTATGTGTGGACATGTAATGTGCACAAAGCACAGTTGTGTGTAAACATGTAATGAGCATAAAGCAGAGCTGTATGTGTGGACATGTAATGTGCACCAAGCACGGTTGTATGTGAGGACATGTAATGCGCATAAAGCAGAGCTGTATGTGTGGACATGTAATGTGCACAAAGCACAGTTGTGTGTGGACATGTAATGAGCATAAAGCAGAGCTGTATGTGTGGACATGTAATGTGCACAAAGCACAGTTGTGTGTGGACATGTAATGAGCATAAAGCAGAGCTGTATGTGTGGACATGTAATCAGCTTAAGGCACAGCTGTATGTGTGGACATGTAATGAGCATAAGGCACAGCTGTATATGTGGACATGTAATGAGCATAAAGCACACCGCCGCTGCCGGTGGGCCTGGTGGACCTTACGCTCTGTGGGCCACCCGAGAGGGAGCTGGTGCCCACAAGGGAGGCAACCATTTGGCTCTCTCCCTGCTGGTCCTCTCTTACCTCTGCTCCAGGGGCTAGGTTCGGCGTCCATCAACCGTTCGGCGAAGCGATCGTTGTTTGTTCACCCGTCGACGTTGGTGTTCGCCTGGGGAGCAGGAAGAGGGAGGTTGCCCTTAGGTAAGGCTACTTATAGCCAGGAGGCAGGCTGAGGGCTAGTGAGGAAAAGGGGGAGGTGAGGAACCTGAGAAGGCAGGCTAAAGGAAGTTGAGAGAAGGGGGGCTTCTTTCCTTGTCCTGCATCATTGCACGAAGAGGGGGATTGTTGTTGCCAGATGAGGGCTCAGCAGTCTAGGGCATACGGCAGCGGCCGAGGTGCCTTCCAGACATAGATTGTGGAAGCGTGACAAGGGGCAGGGATACGGGAGATTTTTTCTTTTTGAGGGGTTGGTGTTTCCTGTTTTTCCTTTTTTGTGTTGTGTGTTTTACTTGTATTCTCATAAAAGAAAGAAAATAAATATTGTTTGCATACTCGTGACTTGTATGTTGTATGTGTCATGTATATTATGTTATTTTTCTTCATTTTCTTTAATAAAAATTATTTGATTTTAAAAACAAAGAGTTAATCTATTGAAATATTTAACTAGGAATAATTTCCTGGTATAGAGTTTACCCTGACCGGTCTTTCATTACAGGTCCTGTCTACATTATTTGCAGTTCAGGATTTTGGGCTGTCTCGCACATGAGGACTACATATATCTGGACATTACTGAATGCGCCCATATCTGGGAATCCTAATTATTTAATTTATGCCATAAGGAGACTGGATTCAAAATTAGGATTACGGTTCTCACCATTATATCTTGGACTACTACAGCCCTTGACGAACCCCATAACTATATTATTATTTATCATCATTATAGCACCATTTATTCCATGGAGCTTTACGGGTGAAAAGGGCCATACATAGATAATAATAATAATAGACAAGTTCAATAAACATGAGCAATACAAGGCACACAGAAGTACAGGAGAGAGGACCCTACCCACGAAGGCTCACAGTCTTCAAGGGATGGGTGAGTATATACTGGAGAGCTGGTCTTGTGGCAATTTAGTACACTGAGGATGACTGCAGTTAGACTTGTCAGAAGAGGTGGGTCTACAGGTTCCTTTTGAAGGTTTCCATGGTGGGTAAGAGTCTGATGTTTTGGGGCAGAGTTCAAGAGTATTGGGGAAGCACGGGAGAAATCTTATATGCGGTTGTGAGACAAAGAGATAAGAAAGGAGGAGAGAAGGAGATCTTGAGAGGATCACAGGTTGCGTGTAAGTAAGTACCGGGAAACCATGTCACAGATGTATTGAGGAGACAGGTTGTGGATGGCTTTGTATGTCATAGTTATGGTTTTGAACTGGAGCCTCTGGACAATAGCCAGTGGAGAGCTTGGCAGAGAGGAGAGGCTGAGGAGTAACAGGGTGACAGGTGGATTAGTCAGGCAGCAGAGTTACATTGGAGTGGTGCAAGAGTGCTAGAGGGGAGGCCAGAAAGTAGGAGGTTGTAATAGTCTAGGTGGGAGATGATGAGAGCATTCACGAGTGTTTTAGCAGTTTCTTGGTCAAGGAATGTTGTATGGAGCTGGGAAATGTTTTTGAGTTGGAGTAGGCAGGAGGTGGCAAGGGCTTGGATATGTGGCTTGAAAGAGAGGACAGAGTCGAGGATCACCCCGAGGCACCGAGCATGCGGGACTGGGGAAAGTGAGCAGCCATTGACTTTGAAGGATAGGTCTGGTGGAGGTCTAGAGTGAAATAGGGGAAAGATGATGAATTCTGATTTATCCATGTTCAGTTTTAGAAAGAGAGCAGAAAAAAAATAGACACATTGTGAGATTTTGGTCAGTAAGCAGGTAATGTCATGTCCAGAGAGGTAGATCTGTGTGTCATCAGTGTAGAGATGATACTGCAAACTGTGGGATTTTATGAATTGTCCCAGACCGAATGGTGTTGGTGGAGAAGAGTAGGAGTCCTGGAACTGAACCTTGTGGAACACCGGCAGACGGGGCGAGATGAGGAGGTAGTGTGTGAGAGGGAGACACATTATGTCTGATCTGTTAGATATGAGAGATCCATGAGAAAGCCAAGTCTGTGATGCCAGAAATGAGAGAATCTGTAGCAAAAAGAAATGGTCTACATTGTCAAAGTCAGAAGCCAGGTCCAGCAGAAGGAGTAGTGTCGCTTGCTCTTGGCGATTAGTAAATTATTGGTGACTTTAGTTAGGGCAGTTTCAGTTAAGTGATGCAGTCGGAAGCCTGATTGTAACCGGTCAATGAGGGAGCAGGAGGAAAGGTGTGAGGAAAATTCAAGATTGACATGCTTTTCCAGGACTTTGGAGTTATAAGGGTGAAGTGATATGGGGGCGATAGCTAGACACAGAGGATGGGTCAAGGGAGGGATTTTTGAGGATGGGTGTGATTGAGGCATGTTTGAAGGATGAAGGGAAGACACCAATTGTTAGTGAAAGGTTGAAAAGATGTGTTTGGGTTTGGGATGAAGACTGTAGTGAGGTTAGGGATGAGGTGGGACGGGAGCGGGTCAAGCGTGCAAGTGGTAAGATGTGATCTTGAGAGGAGAGGTGATCTTCTGTCATGGTGGAGAAGCTGGCTTTGAAAGAACAGGGCTGAGCAGTTATGAGGAGGGGCATTGGGGGCTGCAGGCCAAAGCTTTCTCTGATGTTATCAATCTTCTGCTTAAAGAAAGAGGCAAACTCTTCAGCAGAAATATGGATGAGAGGGAGGAGGTGCTGGGAGACAGAGGAGAGAATTGAAAGTATTGAATAGCTGTTTAGGGTTGTGAGACAGGGAGGATATGAGAGATGAGAAGTTTGTTTTATTGCAGTGAGCATGTGTGGACTTAAAGTTGGCGAGGGACTGTTTGCATGCAACAAAGTGCTCGGCAGAATGGGATCTCTTCCATCTCTGCTCAGCTACCCTGGAAGCCCATCTCAGTTCTTTAGTTGGGGGTGACGGGTTTGAAAAAGATTGAATCTGCCATATGAAAGTGCAGCTGGAGAGGCTGTGTCAGAGGGGGTGAGCCAGGTTTCAGTGATGCCAAGAAAGGACAGTTTGATAGTGATAAAGAGCTCATGGATGTATTAAAGTTTGTTACAGACAGAGCATGCATTCCATAGTGTTCCAGGTAGGGGGACTGGGGGAGCAAGGGCTGGCTGAATGGGTATAAGGTTATTAGGGTTGCGAAAACTTATAAAGGATCATGGCAGGGTGTTAGAATTAAGTGTGGGTATGTGATGAGGAGGGCTAGGATTTGGGGATACATCGCCAGCAATGAGGAGCAGCAGATTAGAGGGTGGATCAGGATATGGCATGATGTGGCTGTGTGTCTGGAGACAAAGGATTATATGTAAAGTAATAGTTCTGAGAAGGAGGTGAGATGGCTGGGGAGGATGGAGGGAGAGAGTACTACTTCGCTACCGGGTGGAAGAATTAGAGGAGTCAGTAAGAAATTAAGTAGTATGGGGGTGAAAGTGAAAAGAAACAAACATTGCAGTGGCTTTCTGTGGTGCCCCGCAACAAGTGCATCACAGGAGGGTATTGCAGCCATAAATGCAGCAACAATATTCTCTGACCCAGCAGTCATCTGGTTAACTTAGAGATCCAAACCCTGCTTGCAACACTAGTAGAGGGGATCAACCATGGTCCTGGTGGGTGGAGGGCTAGGGTAGAGTGTAGAAGAAGTTAGAGAGAAACAGACTTGGAACTTGAAGAGGGAGTAATGCAAGAGCGGGGGCTCTGCACCGCCGTGCAGCCCCCGGGCCGTCACCGGTCGGGTGTTAGCACCTGAGGCATGAACAACCGGGGTCGGGCATCACCAAACACGGGTTCCAAAAGACTCCCGTGCCCAAATTACAGCCGGTTCACTTGTACCGAAGCTGGCAGTAGTTCACCTCTGCTACGCGAACCAGAAGAGTGGAGGAGCAGCTTCACAGGAGCACCCCACCACCCGCCAAATTCCAGTCGTCTAACCAGCGGTGTACCCACCGAGCGATCCAAGGCTCCCCAAAACATCCATCACGTATACTTTGGGTAGGGCATTGAAGCAGCCTCCCCGTACCCGTTCTGGTATTCCTGGGCAATAAAGGCAAACACTTAGCTAGAATGGAGGAACACCACGGATCTCTGAAGGACACCTATCACTGCTGAGTCCACCCGGTCCACTACCCGTTAACTGTATGCCATGTACTGCTTGCTGGTTACAGTAAAGACCCGTTACAGAGACTTACAGTGTCCGTGCTTCCTTATGACTGCATCCGTCCGCACACAAGGTAACCGCAGCTGCCGCAGAACATCTTATGCAGCTCCAGCCTCCGGGGATCACCGCTCAGCCTGTGGGGAGCGTTCCATCTTGCTGCTATCCATCCCCCGGAGGTTCCGCAGCGTCGGTAAGACTTACCGAACTACTCATAGGTGGCGTCACGAATAAATTAACCCCTTAATCTGTTCCCGTAAGACGTCTACAACTTTTGATCTGCACTCAACCGGGCCCTACTACCGGCAGGCGCGGTCCACCCGTGACAAGGAGGAAGGAGCTTCAGCCTGTCTAAACCGGAGTCCCCGGCCACGGTGAGTCCATTTCTATCCCATTACCTCACAATTTCCAGTCAAATTCTGGTCTAATTCAAATTATTGTACTTAGAAATCTGCACTTTGAAAGATGCATTTGGAAAGATGCATGGCTTAGACTACACTGTATGCAGAATTATTAGGCAAGTTGTATTGTAGAGGATTATTTTTATTATTGATCAATAACTATGTTCTCAATCAACCTAAAAGACTCAAATATCAAAGCTTAATATTTTTGGAAGTTGGAGTGTTTTTTTTTAGATTTGGCTATCTTAGGAGGATATCTGTTTGTGCAGGTAACTATTACTGTGCAGAATTATTAGGCAACTTAATAAAAACCAAATATATTCCCATCTCAATTGTTTATTTTCACCAGGTAAACTAATATAATTGCACAAAATTTAGAAATAAACATTTCTGACAAGCAAAAACAAAACCCAAAAAAATTTGTGACCAATGTAGCCACCTGTCTTCAAGGTGACACTCAACAGCCTTCCATCCATAGATTCTGTCAGGGCCGCTTCACACTGCGGCATGATCTGGTCCGGTTCTGTTCGGGAGGACCCAGACAGCTGCGGACCGGGTCAGCACAAAGGACTGGGGGGCTATTATGCCCTCCGATCCTGTGTTCAGCGCACGCAGCTGCAGCCTCTGACAGGTCAGGACCTCGGCGCCCTGTCATGTAAATGATAGGACGAGATCAAAGGCCCGTCTAGTTATCGAAGACTGTGAACAGTCCAATATTCTGTCCATAGGAGCATTAAAATCACCACCTACCAACTTGTGTCCGCATGCCTGGGGAAGCAGTTTGTCTAGCGTTGAGCGGATCAAGGCCACCTGCCCCGAGTTAGGGGCATACACCGAGATCATCGTATACAACATTCCATTAATAGTGCCCACAACCATTGGAAATCGCCCTTCTGGATCTGGGAACACCTCCCGCAACACAAATGCCAGTCGCTTATGAATTAGTATTGCAAACACCTGCTTGCTTTTTAGACGCAAATGCAAAGAATTGATGTGGGTATGTCTGGGAAGCCATTCTATATGTATCATCTGACAGCAAATGGGTTTCCTGTAAGAAAAGAATATCTTTACGATCATGCAGTAGGTGGCGCCAGACCAAAGATCTTTTGCCAGGAGAATTCAAACCATTAACATTAAGGGTAAGTCCCGTTATACTCATGGCAAAAGTAAAGAGTAAACAATCTGTATAGGTCCTGCAAAAAGAAAGGGGAGGGGAAGGATTAGGGGGAGGGAAAGGGTGGGAGAGGGAAACAAACAGTCCTGGAGAAGAACAGAGATAAAAATGAAAGAAAAATAAAAAACCGTCCATTATTATTATTATTATTATATTTATATAGCGCCATTAGGTTCCGTGGCGCTTTACATGAGGATGAGGGAGACAAGAACAAGTACACTAAATCTAGGCGATCAGGGCGTACAGGTACAGGAGGGGCAGGGACCCTGTCCACGAGGGCTCACAGTCTAAGACCCATTGTTAGATGGGAAAATTCCCACCAAGGGGGGCAAGCCCATCCCCATCTACCCCATATGGAATGAAAGAGTCTCCGGGTAAACTACCCTCCGATAGCGTTCTAGGTAGTCCAGAGATCAGAGGAGGGGGGGATAAGGCAAAATAGAAGAAAGAAAAATAAGGCCTTGAGGCCCGCAGACCGCCCAGCCCGAGTCAGTATGGAGAATCAACCAGCCTTTTCCCACTCGTGCACCATCAAACGGGTCTTAGATGAGGATCCTGGACTGTGACGTTGTGGGTATTTCTCAGAGCTCGGGATCAGATTCCAGTCTTTTAATGTCTTACCCAAACGACTGGGAGAGTGAAACACCTGAGCAGTACCTTTATACTGGAACCGGACATGAACTGGCGAGCCCCAGCTATATTGCATGCCCCTATCTCTTAGAAGTTTACAATATGGTGCAAACTCCCACCTCCGGTCTAGGGTGTCTGCAGAGAGATCCGGGAACACCGTTACTCCAGTATATGGGGCTGATAGATTGGGAGTCTGTCTCATGGCTCGCAAAACAGTCTCAGCAATGCTGGGTTTGGAGAAAGCAATCAGGATATCCCTAGGGAGAGCCTTATTGATGTGAACGGGCTTTGGAAGTCTGAAAGATCTCTCCACTGTTAAATCTCCCTGTGAGGCATCTGGTAGTATCATCTGGAGAAGTGGCTGTACTATAGACGGGAGATCCTAATTATCCTGTGGGTCTGGGATGCCCCTGATCATTATGTTACCTTTGCGCAGCTTGTCTTCCATATCACAGATCTTAAGTTGTGCTTGCTTAAGGTCTCCCTCTATCTGTGCATAATCTGTGGCAAGTTCATTATGGGCTGCTGCGTACTCTCCCAGCTTCTCCTCTATATGCGAGGTTCTGTCTTCCAGAGAAGAGAGCTCCTGCCTAAATTCCTCCATCATGCCTCTCAGGTCAACTTGGAGCGAACGCCTCAGGGAACCCAGCATAGTTTTCAGGATCCTCTGTGTCATCTATATCTTCTTCCTCCTCACTTCCCTCAGGGCTATGAGATGTATGGGTCCGGGTGGCTGCAGACCTAAGAGTCGGCGCCATTTTGGGAGTGTGCTGCTGTTGTCCCGCCATAAAGAAGTCTGTGAGCCGTTGCCCGTTTGTGCCCTTTTTAGTCCTGGTTTTTGGCATACCTGGAGGGTCTCTGGGAGGATCGCCGGTGATATAGTATGGACCAGGGTCCGTATGGCCAATATTTAGCGCCGCTTGCCAGGTTATCTGCAGGACCTCAAGGAAGTGCGACCAGCTCCATGTGCGTCCCGGTCACGCCCCCCCACAAGTTCATCTTTGATGATACCAGCCCATACCAGTACCCCACCTCCACCTTGTTGGCGTCTGAGTCAGAGTGGAGCTCTCTGCCCTTTACTGATCCAGCCTCTGGCCCATCAAGAGTCACTCATATTTCATCAGTCCATAAAACCCTTGAAAAATCAGTCTTAAGATATTTCTTGGCCCAGTTTTGACATATTATCTTAGGTTTCTTGTTCATAGGTGGCTGTTTTTCAGCCTTTCTTACTTTGGCGATGTCCCTGAGTATAGCACACCTTGTGCTTTTTGATACTACAGTAACATTGCAGCTCTGCAATATTGCACAACCGGTGACAAATAGCATCTTGGCAGCTTCATGCTTGATTTTCCTCAATTCATGGGCAGTTATTTTGTGCCTTTTTTGCCCAAAACGCTTCTTGCAACTCTGTTGGCTATTTGCCATGAAACACAAGACATCTCACAATTTTGGACTTTTCAGAGCCCATCAAATCTCTCTTCTGACCCATTTCTCCAAAGGAAAGGAAGTTGCCTAATAATTAAGCACACCTTATATAGGGTGTTGATGTCATTACACCACACCCCTCCACATTTCAGAAATGCACATCACCTGATTTACTTAATTGGTAATTGTATAGCTCTCAAGCCTATACAGCTTGGAGTAGGACAACATGAATAAAAAGTATCATGTGATCAAAATACTCATTTGCCTAATAATTCTGCACACAGTGTAAAGTCTGGGTCAGACCCATCAATCTGAATACATCTCCAGCTAAAGGCAATCAGATGTGAATAAGGTATAAGGGAGGAAACGCTTCGGGCAAGGAGCCTATTCTAGATGCTGGAGAAGGACGATGGAAATTTGAAAGATTTGCTTTTGAACCAACCTAATCAGGTGGCAACTGCTACCATGTTTATTTCGTGTTGGCCCCTATTTCTCTGGGAGTTATTTGCTGGTTCATCGAATCAGTATTTGTACAATTGATAAAGGATCCCTTGATAAGTGGCTTAATTACACTTGTCTCTCTATGCTACACTTGCGGCAATCCCCATAGAAAGTATAGGGCGAGTTTGCCCGCGAAAATCCCGTGGCTGACTGTGCTGTTGCTGGGTAGCAACCCATTTTGCCTACCAATCACCATACTCCCCTTTGTCTACCAATCACTATGCTCCCACCTGCCACAATTTTATAGTCTTTACTTTAAGTTTTCCTCACAAATTATTCCTGCCTTGGTGATCCTGTGGGACGGATGTCGGCAAACCAGTGCTGGAACCTCATCCCTACAAGACATCTTTTTGGGCCAATATAATCGATTATTAATTATTATTAATTATTAATATTATTATTAGTGTTAATATTAATTATTATTATTAATCGATTATGCCTTGGTGATCCTGTGGGACGGACATCCGAAAACCAGTGCTGGAACCTCATCCCTTCAAGATCAGCTAAGATATCTTTTTAACTCAATATAATTGATTATTCATTATGATTACCGTATATACTCGTGTATAAGCCGACTTTTTCAGCCCTTTTTTTGGGCTGAAAAAGTCCCCCTCGGCTTATACACGAGTCACTAACTTAACTGACTTATGCTTTTCAATTGCTCCTCACCCTAGCTGTCTCCTAAACACCCACACAACCCCCCTACAAGCACCCTCGCCCCCGCTGCTGCCCTTCAGTCAATACGGTACCTCCGCATCATCGCTGCGGCTGGGGCTGGCTGGGGCTGGGATGTGGGGGCCTGGATCCCTCCGCCCTGCTCTTGCGATGTGCGGTGGATCCTTCCGCCGCATCGCTCCTTCCTCCAGCTCTTGCGATGTGCGGTTGGATCATTCCGCCGCATCGCTCCGTCCTGCTCCAGCGATGTGCGGCTTGGATCCCTCCGCCGCACATCGCTCAGTTCTGCTATAGCGATGTGGCGGCCGGATCCCTCCGCCGCATCGCTCCGTCCTGCTCCAGCGATGTGCGGCTTGGATCCCTCCGCCGCACATCGCTCAGTTCTGCTATAGCGATGTGGCGGCCGGATCCCTCCGCTGCATCGCTCTGTCCCCCACAGCACTGCACACACAAAAGAAGTCCCCTGCGGCCAGACATTCACCTAATGCACAGTGCGGCCGCAGGGGACTTTAATTACGGTGCCATACTGTCCCAGTCTAAGGAAGGAGGTGAGGCATCATTAGAGTATAGGATTTTAAGTTAGCATACAGTAATAGAGCAGGGAAAGCAATAGTGAGGGAAAGAAGAGCAGAGCAGGGGAAACATATATTCTCAGGGAAATTACAGTAGTAATAGTGCAGGGGAAAGAAGACTAGTGAGGGAAAGAAGAAAGCAGGGTATAGAATTAGCAGGATGCTTACCATAGACTGGTTTCACACTGGCGTTCCCCTCCACAGCATTCTGTGGCTAGGGAATCACCATGTGAGCGCAGCCAGTGCAAGCCCCTATGTTTAGAATGGGGACGCACGGTGCTGCGCTTGACAGCGCATGACCGTGCGCTCCCATTCATTGCAATATGTGATCTGTACGCAGGCGGATGCCTGCGCACAAATCACGCACTCTAGTCCGCACCAGTAACGCGACATGTTGCGTTCCTGGTGCGGACGAGAGCGAGTGATTTCAGTACTGGTAGCTGCTGCATTGTCCACCCTAGGCTTATACGCGAGTCAATAGGTTTTCCCAGTTTTGGGGGGCAAAAGTGGGGGGGTCGGCTTATACACGGGTCGGCTTATACACGAGTATATACGGTATTTATTAATATTATTATTAGTGTTAATATTAATTATTATTATTAAGCCATTAATTATTATTATTAATATATTATTAATATTATTATTATATATTGATATATTCAGAATTATATATCTTTTTGGCCCAATATAATTGATTATTTATTATGATTATTTATTAATATTATTATTATTAGTGTTAATATTAATTATTATTATTAATCCATTATTAATATTATTGTTATATTGATATATTCATTATTATATATATATATTGATATAGACATATATATATATATATATATATATATACACATTATATAGATTAATATATATAGATATATAGATATATAGAGATGTCATATTATATATATGTATATGATTACTATATATCTATATTGTATATTAATCTATATATATCATCTAAGATATCTTTTTGGGCCAATATAATCGATTATTTATTGATATATTCATTATTATATATATATATATATATACATTATATAGATTAATATATATAGATATATAGATATATATAGATGTCATATTATATATATGTATATGATTAGTATATATATATATATTGTATATTAATCTATATATATCAGCTACGATATCTTTTTGGGCCAATATAATCGATTATTTATTGATATATTCATAATCTACTATATAATTGCTATAGATATATATATATAGAGATATATAGATATAGATATATAGATATAGATTTATATATATCTATATATATATATACACATGTCATATTATATTTATGTATATGATTACTATATATATATATTGTATATTAATCTATATATTATATATATATATTATTATTTTTTATTATTTATTTTGATTTTTTTTTTAAATATTTTGATTATTATTAAATTGATTTATTAGTTGTTATTTTATGTGAATTTATTTGTATGAAGATTATTTTATTAAAAAACCGCATCTGCGGCGCGGTTGCGGTAATTCCCATACAAAGTATAGGGGGACTTGCGGCAGGTGCGGCAAAACCGCACTTGCCGCAAGTCCCTCTATACTTTCTATGGGGATTACCGCAACCGCACCGCAACTTGCACTTGCGGCGCGGTTGCGGTAATCCTTATGGGGATTACCGCAACCGCGTCGCAAGTGCTCGCACTCAGCCAGCGACTCGCAATGCGGCGCGGTTGCGGTAATCCTTATGGGGATTACCGCAAACGCGCCGCAAGTGCTCGCACTCAGCCAGCGAGTCGCAATGCGGCGCGGTTGCGGTAATCCTTATGGAAGCGGCCATTGCGAGTCGCTGGCCGAAAATACAACCAGAGGCTCGGCAACAAAGCTAGCGATTTCCCGCTGAGGCTAGCGACTCGCTACCTGAGCGGGAAATCGCTAGCCTCTGGTTCTATTTTCAGCCAGCGACCGGTTGCGGGAATCCTTATTGATTAATCTATATATATCAGCTAAAATATCTTTTTGGGCCAATATAATCGATTATTATTGATATATTCATAATTATATATTATATTGATATAGATATATATATATCGATATAGATATATACATATAGATTAATATATATCTATATATATATATACTGTATTATATTATATATATGATATATGATAGTATATATATATATTATATATATTATATAATCTCTATATATATATATATATATATATATATATATATTATATATATATATATATATATATATATATATATTTATACATATTATATAGATTAATATTATATATATATTATATATATATATATATATATATATATATATATATATATATATATATAAATATATATACACATGTCATATTATATATATGTATATGATTAGTATATATATTGTATATTAATTCTATATTAATCTATATATATATATATATATATATATATATATATAATCACATTGTAATAAATTGTAATATATAATATACATAATTTATTTAAGTTAGGAATATAACCGTTACATTTGCGGTGCGGTTGCGTCGCGGTTGCGTTAATCGCTATAGTAACTATAGGGGGACTTGCGGCAGGTGCAGCAAGTGCGGTTTTGCACTTCCGGCAAGTGCGGCCGCGAAACAAAACGTAGCTTTTTGACTACCAATCACTATACCCCCCCGGCGCCATTTTAGTGATTAATAATTATTAATCCGCCATTTTATAGTGTTTCCTTTAACTTTTCCTCACAAATCATTCCTGCCTTGGCGATCCTGTGGGACGGACGTCAGAAAATCAGTGCTGGAACCTCATCCCTACAATATCAGCTAAAGATATCTTTTTGGGCCAATATAATCGATTATTTATTGATATATTCATAATTATATATAGATATAGATATAGTTATATATATATATATATAAAAGAGAAAAAAAGAGAAAAAAAAGAGAAAAAACTTTTTTCTAGTATATATATATATATATATATATATATATATATATATATATATATATATATATATATATATATGACATATATATCTATATATATATATATTAATCTATATGTATATGATTAGTATATATATATTGTATATTAATCTATATATATAATTTATATATATATATACACATTGTAATTAATTTGTAATATATAATATACATAATTTATTTAAGTTAATAATATATATAATATATTTTTTTAATATATTTTTATGATATAATTTATATATAAAAATATATTGTATATAATTAAAATTAACAATATAAATATTACTACTTTGACTATATTGCTATGCAGAATGTATATTGATTGCTTCCTTAAATAATATACTGTAGCTATTATTGCATACATTTTTCTGTACTGTGCTCAATATGAGCTCTGACAAACAAAAAAGCTCTGTTAGAGCTAAGAATGCTGCATTCCAGCGCAAGAAGCGTGCGCAGGAAGATCCGGAAAAAAAAACGTCTCCGTTTGCTTAAGCTCCAGGAGGATTTCAATAAAAGAATTGCAAAGGAGTCTGCTGAAGAAAGAAGCAGTCGGTTGGCCAAAAAAGCTGAGGCGGAATGCAAAAGACGCAAAAAACAAAAGGTGAAGGTGCAAGGAGAACCATCTACGTCTGACATGGCGTCCATATCTTGTCTCCAACACTTTCTGCAATTCAACTGCCTACAACATCTGGCCGCAAACAACAAAAGGTGAAGGTGCAAGGAAAACCATCTACCTCTGATATGGCGTCCATATCTGTGTCTCCAACACTTTTGGAAACTCAACTGCCTACAACATCTGGCACGGGTAAAGTGAAGGGCAAATGTTCTTCTAAAACAAGAACAGACAAGACTGCTTCTGCCTTGACAAGACACAAATTGGCTAAAGTCAAACGTTTACAAATTATCTCACCTACCTCAAAACAACGCCGTTTGGCCCATTTGGCTGCCTCACAGCGTCAACTACGCCAAAAAAATAACCTCCGTAAGAGGTCTCCAGTCACTACATCTTTTGTTGGATGTCTTGACAGTTCTACACAGCAACGCCTTATTTATGTAGGCATCTACAAAAAAGGTCATCTGTTGCTCACTTCACCTACGTCATCAATCCCTATTGGCTTTACTGATGACGATACCGGTATTTTAGAACATACCTGTGGGCCCATGAATGTGTTATGTCAACATTGTGAAGCACAACATTTTGAGGCTGAAAGGCCATCTGATGGACAGTTCTCCCTTTGTTGTCACAAGGGCAAAGTTAAGGTACCATTACCTCAGTACCCTGAGCTCTTCACTACTTTACTGAAAGGAGACAGCCCATATAGTAAAAATCTCATGGAGAATATCAGGAGCATTAATAGTTCCTTTGCATTTGCTTCCATGGGTGCAAGTGTTTCTCAACCACCTGGACACGGTCCGTACTGTTTCCGGATTCACGGCCAAATTTACCATAGAACTGGAACTCTCCACCCCGCTGAAGGTCAAGTTCCAGCATATGCACAGCTGCATATTTTGGATAGTGCTACTGCTACTGAACAACGCCTACAGTCTCCAGAAAATCTCAAGTGTAATCCAGCCTTGATGAGAATTATTGCTGAGCAATTGGAAGGTATTAATCCCTTTGTTTCAGCTTATAAAATGTTACGGCAAGTGGAGGAAGAGGAAGAACAGAAAGCATTTGAACATGGCACAAATATGCCTAATATCATCATGGCAATTAAACAAGACAGAGAGCAAGACCCAAGACGGTATAACAACCCTACTGTACATGAAGTCGCAGTCATCTTTGAAAATGCTGATGGAGAGCCACCATTTAATAGAGACATTTTAATACATCTAAAACCAGACCCAAATAATCTGTTGGCCCCCAGAACACAGCAAATAAGCATTTTACACAGTAATTTGGATGCATTACTGTATCCATTGTTTTTCCCTCATGGAGAGCAAGGGTGGCATGAAGCACTCATGCAGCAAGGCCAAAATGCTCGCAGGGTGACACAGCTGCAGTATCATTGTTATTTGCTGTCAGTACGGACAGAATTCAATCCTGTCCTTAATGGAGGTAAACTGACCCAGCAGTACTTGGTGGATGCCTATGTTAAGATCGAGGCCAATCGTTTAAATTTTATACGACAACACCAGAAGGATTTGAAGGTAGAAGATTATTGTCTCCTTCAAGAACATTTGCTGAGAAAATCCGTAGAAAAAGGAATCCCCATTGGCAAGACGGTAATTTTACCATCTTCCTTTGAGGGAAGTCCCCGAAACATGCAGCAGAGGTATCAAGATGCCATGGCGATTGTAACTAAATTTGGAAGACCAGATCTTTTTATAACGATGACCTGTAATCCGAAATGGAGTGAAATTGCAACAAATTTACAGCCATGGCAGCGTGCTGAACATCGCCCGGATTTAGTGGCCCGTGTATTCAGGATTAAACTTGAAGCCCTTTTGAAAGATATTAATTCTGGATTATTTGGTAAGGTTTGTGCTATGGTTCATGTGATAGAATTTCAAAAGCGAGGCCTACCACATGCTCACATTCTAATTATTCTGGATCCCAACTCAAAACTAAGAACTGAGGTGGAAGTGGACAATACTGTTTGGGCTGAAATTCCTGATCCATCACATTACCCTGTGCTCCATCAAATTGTCATTCAACACATGATTCATGGCCCCTGTGGACAACACAATCCCAATTCTCCATGTATGGAGAATGGAAAGTGTAAAAAAGCTTTTCCCAAAAAGTTTCAAACAAAAACTGTTATACCTGAGGATGCATATCCAAGTTATCAAAGAAACGAAGGACCTTCTTTTCCACACCATTCCAAGATGATTGATAATTCTTGGGTGGTTCCATATAACCCTTTCCTTCTATTAAAATATAAGTGCCATATCAATGTGGAAGTATGTGCTTCCATTCAGAGTGTAAAATACCTCTTCAAATATGTGTACAAAGGTCATGACAAAGCCAATGTGGAAATTTGTGAAACCAACATCAGACACGATGAAACTCATAAATTCATGGATTCCAGATATGTCAGTGCACCAGAGGCAGCTTGGCGAATCTTTGCTTTCCCAATGCATAGACAATCTCACAGCATTATTCGTCTTGCAGTACATCTGCCTCATTCACAATCACTTTTTTTTCACGAGGGTGATTCTGCGGACAACATCAGTTATTCAATGGACAGACAATCAACACTCATGGCCTACTTTACCCTCAATGAGAATGATCCCAATGCTCGGGAGTACTTATATCGTCAAATTCCGGAGCATTATGTTTGGAAAGAAGGTGCATAGGAAGTTAGAAGGAAAGGAGGTGCTTCAGTCATTGGTAGACTCTACACTGTTAGTATTCAAGAACAAGAACGTTATTTTTTAAGGCTGTTGTTACTCCATGTTAAAGGAGCTACAAGTTTTGACAACCTTAAGACTGTTAAGGAAGTCACATACTCCACTTTTAAAGAGGCGGCATTAGCCCATGGATTGCTCTTCGATGACACTGTTTGGAGAAAAACTCTATTGGATGCCTGTGTTCTCAATATGCCTGCACAGCTCCGTGACATGTTTGCGTATATATGTGTCTTTGGTCCTCCTAATCATCCCCTGGAGTTGTGGCAAGAATTTAAACAACACTTCGTTCAAGATTACTGCCATGCCTACCACCCTGACACTGATGATTGTGAGCATTGTGAAGGATACGCCATGACTGATGTTGAACATGTTTTAAAATTTCATGCTAAACATTTTAATGAATTTAATCTGCCACACCCAAAAAGAAAACCACACATTCGTCCTCAATACAACAAAGAAGAAGAGTTAGTAAGAGCACATGAAATGAAAGTCACCTTAAATGATCAACAACGTTTGGCCTATACTGCAATCCATCAAGCTTTAGAGGATACAAGTGATAAGGCAAAGTGCTTTTTCCTTGATGGTCCCGGTGGAAGTGGGAAAACATATCTCTATCATCTATTGATTCATGAACTGAGAGGAGAAGGAGAAGTTGTCTCACCTGCAGCCAGTACAGGGATTGCTGCTAATCTATTGCAAGGAGGAAGAACTATCCATTCACTGTATGGCATACCAATACCAATTAATGAGACATCCGTTTCAAGAATCAAAAATGATACTGATGCGGCCCAACATTTGAAGACTACCAAACTCTTCATCATCGATGAGTCTACTATGTTGTCAAAATACGCTTTGCATGTAATTGATCAATTATTACGGGATGTCATGACAACTGATGTCTCCAAGAAAAATAAATTACCCTTTGGAGGGAAAGTCATTGTTTTGGGAGGAGACTTTCGGCAGTGTCTTCCTATCATCTCTCATGGAACAAGGACAGATATCGTAGAGAGCTGTATTAAATATTCACGACAATGGCAGCTTTTCAATCAATTGCCGCTCATTAACAACATGCGCTCCATTGATTCTGATTATAGCAATTGGTTAATTCAATTGGGAAATGGAGAATTGTCCAATGATTACAACCTTGGTGATGATGTCATTGAGATCCCACAAGACATGATCTGCACTGGCTCTTTAATCTTGGATATATTTGGTGAAAACATTGTCATTGATGTGAATAATGACGAAAGTATTCAGAATGCTGCATCACATGCCATTCTTTGTCCCAAAAATGACGCTGTGGATTTGATCAATTCAAAAGTTATGGATTGTATTCCTGGTGAATACATTGAATATTTGAGCCACGATTCCATTGATCCAGATGAGACAGAAAATCCCGAACAATATCCCGTGGAATTTCTAAATTCTCTAACACCAACAGGAATGCCTTCTCATCTCCTGAAACTAAAAGTTGGTACAATTATAATGCTTTTGCGTAATTTTAACAGCAGAAAAGGACTTTGCAACGGGACTCGGATGATTATTATTGCTTTGTTTGACAACTTGATACAAGCAAAAGTAATTTCTGGCTCGGATGAAGGAAATGTAGTCTTCATTCCAAGAATTGATCTCTGTCCATCAGAGACTGGATTGCCTTTCAAACTAAGACGTCGGCAATTTCCCGTGAAGCCTGCCTTTGCCATGACCATAAATAAATCCCAAGGACAAACTTTGGAGAAAGTGGGGATTTATTTGCCAGAACCTGTTTTTGGTCATGGACAATTATATGTGGCTTTCTCACGTGTGAAGAGACGATGCAATGTGAAGGTGAAAGTGGTGGATTCATGCATTCAAGGCAAATTGGTGCCTAACTGTGAGAAAGTCTTCACCAAAAATATTGTCTATCGGAATATTTTGGGATGAACTTTTGCATATTTTATATTTTTACCTTTTCTATTTAAAAAAAAAAAAAAAAAAAAAATTAGTTTAGTCTTTTCAATTTCAGTTTTTTATGTGCATAGTTTATACAATGTTTGTGGAAAAACACATTACAGATTTCATTGGAGATGTGTATCATTCTGATTTTCTCACAGGGTGATAGAAACCACTATTTAAAGCTCCAGTACTCTACGTGCTGAGAGATTTGATTCTTATTCTTTAAAGGGAGAGGTTTTTGTGAACAGCTAAGAGACGGGTGGGATGGCTGTTCACACACATCTCATTAGCAAGGTGTGTTCCACATGTTTAGATAGATAGGGACAAACATAAATTATTAATTAGATTCTACCACGACATTTTTCTTACATTTTTTCACTTTGTTGAGGAATATACTAAATGATAATAATTGATCATGAAGGACTCACCAACAACATACTTGCTGTAATTTTCATAATTGCATATATGTAATTTGTACTTAACTTGCGGTTTGTGCAGACAACATAGTTGCGGCAGTGTCATCCACAACAACTGCAGTCACCTGTGGTTAGTTAGTGGATGCATGTTATGCACCTGCTGAAGCTATGTTAACTCCATTTACCGTAGGTTAACTACAAGTTTTTTTGTTATTGTATGGATATTGCTGCAAGTCTGTACTTGGTAACTCCTTCTGTATCAATTTACAAAATGTTATTATTTACATCACAATCCTCAAAAAATGTAAGAAAAATCCAGCTATTCAAAATATCTAAATTATATCAATTCGGATTTAGTTAGAGTAGGTCCCACCAGGCGTAAGGGCATCTTGACGCGATTGGTGGGCTAACACAAACTGGCTGATACACACATTAGTACTGTTAATTCATCAATTCAAACAATTGACATATTAAGAAGTATTGCTACTTTGTGTTCTAAGACCCTTACAACATAATAGTTCAATTTTCCTTAAATGATCAACCATACAAATATATGTAGTTGGTGTAAAGATGTCATTGGAATAATTGGATTATTATTTGAAAATCTAAAAAAAAAAAAAATATATTCTAGACACCCGATGCATTTGCATCGGGCTCACAGCTAGTATACTTATATTTATCTTTTATTTAGTGACTATAACTTTGGATGGTGTAGTAACTTTATCACTCCTTGTGTGAACATAGGGTCCCAATCTCCAAGAGAGCTAGCTGCATCTACAAGTATAGTGCAAGGCCTTATAGGGCCAGTCTTCGTTGAGCAAGGGCACCATTCGGTTACTGATTAGGGCGCAGACCTCCATGGCCAGGCAGGGTATCTTATAGGGTGGAACCTTCCACCCTCTTTTAGTGTGTTCACAAACTGTTATCTTGCAATTGGTGACCTTTATCACCTTGGATGTATTTGGTGTATAAACATTTATGGTTTTATTGCATGGATATTGCTTTCATACCCTAGCTATTTGTTTGGTTTATATATTTCACTACTACAGTAGATGAACCAGTGCAGAATGGGCATTGTCTTTAAAAAAATTAGTCCTATCGGCTGCAACATACATGCAGGAAGAGACCGTGACAAAGGTCTCCAATGAATAACATTCATGTCGGTAGCAGGACTACTTTAGTTATTGAGCTAGTGCAGAATGTGCATCAACTTTCAAAAAAATTAGACTTGTGGGCTGTGTCATACACGCAAGAAGACACTGTGACAAGGGTCTCCAATGAAAAACATTATTCATATTGGTAGCAGTAGGACTACTCTGGTAGAGTGTCATGGCAGCATCTGGCTCTTTTCACCCTTCAGATTCTGGCACTCAACACTGAGGTTTCTCTCATGCTTCTGAGGCTTGACCCGCTGTTTTCTCAGTTTGATCAGGCTAGCAGGAGTTAATATCTGTAGGACTCCTGATTACCTCTAGGATCACATGTTCTGAAAGACTTATCACAGTTGTACCTACTTTTGTAAGGCCCCTTTCACATCAGCGGTAAGCGCTGATCACGGCAGTTGCGGTGAAAAAACTGCAATTGCCGCGGTTACCGCTTAACGGCCGCACCTGCAGCTCACCTGCGGCAAGCCCCATGCAAAGTCTATAGGGCTTGCGGCAGGTGCAGCAAAGTTGTGGTTTCAGCACTTGCGGGAGATGCAGCCGCAAAAAAACACGGACAGCCGTGGTTGTTTTTGCGTCCGCATCTGCCACAAGTGCCGAAACCGCACCTGCCACACTTACCGCAAACCCCATAGACATTGCATGGGGCTTGCCGCAAGTGCGGCCATTATGCGGTAACTGCGGCAGTTGCATTTTTTTCACCGCAACTGCCGCGATCAGTGCTTACCGCTAATGTGAAAAGGCCCTAAGATGGTGGAATCTGTTCTCATGACAACTATTGCTTCAGCGTTGCTCCAGCACACCGGTTCTTTTGTTGGTGTTCCAGTCATCTGGTATCACTTGCTACCTGTTTGGTATTTCGTGAATACTTGCTTGTTGAATTTTTATCTCCTGCTTGTACTTGTTTTCTCCCTTATTTTATTGTCCGTGTGTGTGAGTGCTGTGAACTTGTGTTTTGCTTCTCCCCTGTCAGTCTTTATCTGTGGGTTCCTTAACTTGCCAGCTTCAGTGGAAGGAGGAGTGGGAATCAGCTCAGAGCTGTATAGGAGCAGGGCTAGGGTGGAGACTCAAGCATCTCCACCATCTTCAGTGCCCGAGTTAGTGTTAGTTCAGAGCTCCCTAGCTTGAGGAACAGTTCAGGCTGCCCAGTTTCACTTTTCACCACATCCCTCCCAAGTATAACTTCCCCATGGACCCCGTTATTTCTTCTTACTAAGCAGATGCAGGCTCGGTCTGTCCAGGTTGTACTACATAAAGGGGCAGTTCAATTACAGGCTGATTCAGTTTCTTCAGCGTAGTCCGGAGCACTGGCCAGTGCACCTGAAGCAAAATTGCCTCTTCCACTGCGGTTTGCAGGGACCGTATTTCCCCCTTTGTTCCTCACTATTCTGTGAGACGCAGCGTGTGGGTATTGTAGTTACATGACTTAGTGGTGACCCACAAGCTTGGGCTTTTTCCCTACCTTCCGATACTCCGGTTTTTGGGTCTGTGGGTACATTTTTCTGCTCAGATATAGTGTCATTGGCAGGGTTCAAGATCCATTCACTTCAACAGGGGAATCGGCCGGCTGAGGGTTACTGTGCTGGCCAGCTGTAAAGTGAGCACTTCTCTAGCTCTTTTACGGCTGGGGTCAGCTGAGTTCATGTGAACTCAGGTAACCTTTCGCATGGCCGATTCTGTGCCTTCTCTCTTTGTCGGCAGACGTGTTTGTCTGCTGGTAAAGATGTAGCAGAGCTGAAGAAGATAATAAGACCTGGATTAGGATAGAGGGAGATTTTTTTTTCAAATAAAGATGGAATCCCTAACCCTAAATGTATTTTGTGTTTTATTTCTAATTAAAAAAAACAACACAGAGAAAACTTTATTTTATGTTTACTAGAAATTCATGATGAATGGGTCTAATTTGGCCCAACATGTGTTTCGGGCTTACTACCAGCTGACAATACAAAGCTGGTATTAACCTCATTATAACCCAGTGTGCCACCCCCCAACAGGGCCTTTGGAAGAGTCGGGTAAAGCGCCTGGAAATGGTGCTACGATGAATGCGTCAATTTACAGGGGCGGCTGTGGGCTGTGGATTTCAGTGTGGGGACCCAGAACGCTTGGGCCTTACCATGCTGAGAATTCCAGCCCCCAGCTGCCTGGTTTTACCTTGGCTGGCGATCAAAATAAGGCTGTGGAGCCCAAGCATTTTATTAAAAAAAAGTAATTTTAATAATTAAAAAGAAATAATGGGCTTCTCTGTATTTTGGTTGTCAGCCAAGGTATAGCCAGGCAGCTGGGGGTGGCAGCCTGTAGCTCTCTGCTTTATATGTGCTGAAAATCAAAAATACAGCAGAGTGCTACTTCATTTTCTTTATTTATTTTTACACTACTGTATCTGTGACGGACCCAACAGCCATTCACAGACGCTGACGCTATCATAGAGAATGGAAGTCTGTGATTTGCTGCTAAAGTATGCTGAAACCAGCCCATACATTCTACCATACTAGAATGTATGGGTTGATTGCAGATTACTTGAACAGCCAATCACAGATGCCCATTCTGTGTGACAGCGTCTGTGATTGGCTGTTGGAGCCAGTGTAGTGAATTTCCCCAGAAGTTAATGAGCAGCCCGGAAGTAGATGCGGTGGAACAGCAGAACGCGGGATGCTTGGACCAGGTAAGGATAATGATGATGTTTATTAATTATGCGCTTTCTTTTACAGCTTCCCCAGCTCCATCCTTATAATTGTAAAGTCCAAGATCAGGGTTCAGACTCAAACTTGAGTCACGTTCGGCCCAAAATAGGACAAAAAAAAAAAAATCCGGGCGACTCCGCAATTCCAGACATTGGTGGGTTCGTCCATCACTAGTCATGAACGGTTTATTAAGGTTTTGTTATCGGTTCTGGGGCCAATATCATAGATGGAAAATTTACCCGAATTTCAGGTTTAAAAATCGAGTTTCCAAGTCCTATACAGATTGTTGCCATAAACGCGTCTCCTCTTTTGCAAGGGGTTTTCAAGGAGTGTGTACAGGATTTGGAACTCTGCATTGAGGTTCTCCATTTGGAATGTATAACCTGCAGTTTTCTCAAAACGCTACCTGCACAGGTTGTTTTGGGGTTCCTTTGGTTGTCTGTACACAATCCAGTAGTAGACTGGAAAACCTAGGACATTGTTTAGTGGAGCACTTACTGCAACATCTATATGGCTGTCTTTGAGCACAGACACGTGTTTACTTCCCCTTTTTGGTAATATATTCGGAGCTGGCAAGGGTACATTGACATTTTCATTCTGTGGGATGGTAATATGAATAACATTGTAGACAGATGTGCCACATCTTCTGTTTTAAATTGTTGCCTTTGACTGTGCCGAGCAACCCCAGATTCCTGGACGCCATTGTGTGTGCCCCTCCGTGAAGCCTCAGAAAGGTCAGTGCCCGGTTTCCTATCTCAAGTTTTGAATATCATTGTAGCTTTACATGATTTACTGAATAATGTGTTCCCGGAGTTGAAATTTGCAATGGGTCATTCTGTGGCTGCGATGCAATTTCTAGATACATTAGTGTACAAGGAATGATTTACCTTATACACAGATCTTTTTGTGATCCACCAAAATAGGACATAAAATCAGAAAAAAACAACCCCCAGGCCCAATCACTGCCTTCTATGACCAATTCTCCATCTGGCTCCTATACTTTCTCTCTGCTAACATTCCCACCATCATAATGGACGACTTCAACATCCCCATTGACACCCACCGGTCAACAGCCTCCAAACTCCTGTCACTTGCCTCATCCTTTGGTCTCTCTCAATGGTCCTCCACAGCCACACACACAGATAGACACACACTAGACCTCATCTTTACCCGCTTCTGCTCCCTAACTAAACCCACAAACTCCCCTCTTTCTCTGACCACCATCTACTTACTTACTCATCCTTATCCTCCTCACCTGCCACCCATGTCCACCAACTCACACAACCTTGCAGAAACATCACATCTTGATGCTCACACACTCTCCAACGACATTTTACCGCTATCATTTATATCCTCACTCCACGACACAGATAATGCCACAGCTTACCACAACTCTACACTCACATCTACTACTGATGCAGTTGTCCGTATCATTCATGGCAGTACACGACAAACCAAAAGACAACCCTGGCACACAGACTCCACTAAAAATCTGCAGCGAGCGTCAAGGGTTGCAGAGCGGCGCTGGAAGAAAACACATTCACAAGAAGACTACACAGCATTCAAATAAGCACTTCTCAAATTCAAGTCAGTCCTCACCACCACTAAACAGAACTACTTCATTACCCTCATATCATCTTTGTCCCACAACTCCAGGCAGTTATTCAACACATTTAACTCCCTCCTCCCCCCACTGCCCCCTCCTACTGCTCGTACCTCTGCAGAAGACTTTGCAACATACTTCACCAACAAGATCGATCAGATCGGACAAGTCTTTGCTACCCAACCACCACAACCCCCATGTATACCAGACCACTCCTCTCCCCCACTAACCCTCCTCCCCTTCATCACTGAAGGAGAACTTGCTCACCTCCTCTACAGATTGTACCTCACCACTTGTGCACTGGACCCCATCCCATCCCACTTCCTCCGCAACCTCACCACAACACTTATTCCAGCCCTAACCTACCTCTTGAACCTATCACTAACTTCTGGTACCTTTCCTTCCGTTTTCAAACATGCAGCAATTACACCTATCTTAAAGAAGCCATCCTTTGACCCCACTTCTACATCCAGCTACCGGCCCATGTCCATGCTACCGTTCGCTTCCAAACTTCTTGAAAAGCACGTCCACACTGTACTCTCATCCAACTCTCTCTTTGACGACCTTCAATCCAGCTTCCGCTTCCACCATTCCCCACTGAAACTGCCCTGACCAAAATTACTAACGACTTACTCGAGGCCAAAGCTAACAGACAGTTCTCTGTCCTCCTTCTTGACCTGTCCTCTGCATTTGACACAGTTGACCACTGCCTCCTATTACAGATCCTCTCTTCCATTGGTATCACTGACCTTACCCTCTCCTGGATCTCCTCCTACCTTTCCAACCACACATTTAGTGTCTCCCACTCCCACACGACCTCCTCGCCCCATCACCTCTCTGTTGGGGTCCCTGCAGGCTCTGTCCTGGGGCCCCTCCTTTTTTTCAATCTATACCCTTGGTCTGGGACAACTCAAAGTCCCATGCCTTTCAGTATCACCTGTATGCTAATGACACTCAGGTCTACCTCTCTGGCCTACACATCACCGCTCTCCTGTCCAGGATTCCAGAGTGTCTATCAGCCATATCCTCCTCATCCTCTTGCTTCCTAAAACTTAATGTAGACAAAACCGAACTCATCATCTCACACACCTTCCTTACCAGACCTATCCATCACAATAAATGACATCACACTTTGCCCTGTACCTGAAGTCCGCTGCCTTGGAGTAAACCCTTGACTCTGCCTTGTCTTTCAAACCACACATCCAAGCCCTTGCCACCTCCTGTCGCCTCCAACTCAAAAATATTTCTAGAATCCGTCCCTTCCTCAACCCTCAATCTACTAAACTAATAGTGCATGCCGTCATCATCTCCCGTCTTGACTACTACAACCTCCTCCTCTGCGGCCTCCCTGCTAACACTCTTGCACCTTTCCAATCTGTCCTTAATTCTGCTGCCCAACTAATCCAGCTCTCTCCTCACTATTCCTCCACTTCTCCCACCTGCAAATCCTTCCACTGGCTCCCAATTCCCCAGCGTATCCAATTCAACATTGACCTACAAAGCTATCCAAAATCTGTCCCCCCATATATCTCTAAACTAATCTCCCGATATCATCCAACTCGTAATCTTCGATCCTCCCAAGACCTCCTTCTTTCCTCCACACTTATACGTTCCTCATCTAACCGCATGCAAGACTTCGCCCGAGTATCACCCATTCTCTGGAATTCTGTACCCCAAAACATCCGACTGTCCTCCACGCTCGGAATCTTCAAGCGAAACCTGAAAACCCATCTCTTCATAACAGCCTACAACCTGCAATGACCACAATGACACCTCACCACCAATGGACCAGTGCTCCATCACTGGGATTCCGCCACCACCAGAGCAGACCCAACCTACTGTCTATCTCCCCATTGCCCTGTAGAATGTACGCCCGCAAGGGCAGGGTCCTCTCTCTCCCCTCTGTATCGGTCTGTCACTGTTAGTTTGTTCATTGTATTTTTAACTTGTTTGTATGTAACTATGGTGCTCTTTTAATAAATTTTATATATATATAATATATATATATATATATATATATATATACACATATATAATAAAAATAATAATTGACACTTTGTTATCCTGAATATTGAAGACTTTCCTTTACAACTTTTTTTTTTCTATGAAAACATATTGAATAAGCATGCTGCCACAGCCTCTGGTGACACTTAAAGGGATTCTGTCACCCCCAAAACACCTCCTAAGGTATTAAAAGTTGTCCCTAGAGCATATTAACACTTACCCTACACTCCTTTTACCTCCTAAATGCACATAGTCAAAGTGAATAAAAACGTTATTATAGTACCTCATTACTGATGATAATGAGTGACTATGCTATTCATAGTCACTCATCCAGGCTGCCCTTCTTCTTCATATCACGCCTGAATAGGCGTGATCTACATCACAGATTCAAATTACCGCCTCCCTGCGCGCCTCCCCGCTCTCCCATTGCGTCCGGGCTTCAGTGTGGGGCTGTATGACGCGATCCGCGTCATTCCCGGCGCCAGGTGACGTATTTACACCCGCACCGCGCTGTCAGCTTCAAAATGCGCACTGCGCATGCTAACCACTGGGCCACCATACAGTGCTAACCACTGAGCCACCATACAGTGCTAACCACTGAGCCACCACACAGTGCTAACCACTGAGCCACCACACAGTGCTAACCACTGAGCCACCATACAATGCTAACCACTGAGCCACCTAAGCAATGAACCAGTATATAGAGCGGTAACCACTGAGCCACCATACAATGCTAACCACTGAGTCACCATACAGTGGTAATCACTAAGCCACCATATACACAGTGCTAACCACTGAACCACAGTATACAGTGCTAACCATTGAGCCACCATATACTATGCTAACCACTGAGCCACCATATACAATGCTAACCACTGAGCCACCATATACAGTACTAACCACTGAGCCATCATACAATGCTAACCACTGAGCCACCATATATAGTACTAACCACTGAGCCACCATATACAGTACTAACCACTGAGCCACCATATACAGTACTAACCACTGAGCCATCATACAATGCTAACCACTGAGCCACCATATACAGTGCTAACCACTGAGCCACCACACAGTGCTAACCTCTGATCCAGCATACAGTGCTAACCACTGAGCCACCATATACAGTGCTAAGCACTGAGCCACCATATACAGTGCTAACCACTGAGCCAACATACAGTGCTAACCACTGAGCCAATGTACAGTGCTAACCACTGAGCCAGCTTTAAATCTTCCGTCAATACTGCTGAGCAGCGCGGTATTGGGGGGAGATTTAAACCTGCCCTCAGCTGATTGGTCGAAAGTGACCAATCAGTGAGGCACCTCACCCCTTGGTGGGAGATTTCAATCCCGCTCCACTCATTCGCTGAACGGAGCTGGATTAAAATCTCCCCTTAAGGCTCGAGGCGCGATTTAAATTACACGCCAAGAGCATTTTATGGTGGCTCAGCGGTTAGCAGTGTATACGCTGGCTCAGTAGTTAGCAGTGTATACGCTGGCTCAGTGGTTAGCAGTGTATACGCTGGCTCTGTGGTTAGCAGTGTATACGCTGGCTCAGTGGTTAGCACTGTATACGCTGGCTCAGTGGTTAGCACTGTATACGCTGGCTCAGTGGTTAGCACTGTATACGCTGGCTCAGTGGTTAGCACTGTATACGCTGGCTCAGTGGTTAGCACTGTATACGCTGGCTCAGTGGTTAGCACTGTATAGGCGGCTCAGTGGTTAGCATTGTATACAGTGGCTCAGTGGTTAGCACTGTATACGGTGACTCAGTGGTTAGCACTGTATGATGGCTCAGTGGTTAGCAGTGTACATGGTGGCTCAGTGGTTAGCACTGTATAGCGGGCTCAGTGGTTAGCACTGTATAGCAGGCTCAGTGGTTAGCACTGTATAGCAGGCTCAGTGGTTAGCACTGTATAGGGTGGCTCAGTGGTTAGCACTGTATAGGGTGGCTCAGTGGTTAGCACTGTATAGGGTGGCTCAGTGGTTAGCACAGTATACGCTGGCTCAGTAATTAGCACTGTATACGGTGACTCAGTGGTTAGCACTGTATAATGGCTATGGTTAGCACTGTACATGGTGGCTCAGTGGTTAGCACTGTATACGCTGGCTCAGTAGTTAGCACTGTATATGCTGGCTCAGTGGAGTTATAACGCAGCAGCAGAAAAATGGCATGCTGAAGTGAAATCTTTAAAAGGCGCATATGTGGTCCAAAATGGCGTCCGGGAAGTATCGCGAGACTTTTCGGACGGTGAGAGTTCCCGGATGCCATGTTGGAATAAACATTTTCGCCGGGAAGGAGGATTGCGGTTGGCGGCGGAGCCAAGAGGATCGTCTGGAGGTGGCGGGGGAAGACGAAGGGCCGGTGGCAAGTATGGCTGACAGAGTGCATGGAGGTATGAGTGTGGAAGTGGTAAGCGAGGAGGGGGGCGCAAGGAGAGTGAAAGGGGGGGACGTGTGTGTGTGGACGTGGCAACTGAGGGGGGGGGGGTTGGTGTGATGAGAAGTGTAGTGTCGGAGGATGTGTCGAGGAGTGGGGAGTGTGACCGGAGTGTGTGTGGGGGCCGCAGCTTGTACCGATGGCAGGGGTGGGGCTTTGGAAGCCCCGCTCCAGGCAACGGGTGGCCATATTGGAGCACCCAGGGTGGGTGTACAGGCAACTTCAGCCAGGATATGACGTAGCATAACGTTACATCCTGACGGAAGTTGCCTTAGGGTACCTTTACACGCAGCTACATTTCTAGGGTGGCTACAGGTAACTTACTGGTTGCAGTGAAATCATGGATACAAGGTTCTATCTTGTTGCTGTGTACAAATGGAATAATCTCTCCATGATTTCACTGCAACCAGTAAGTTACCTGTAGCCACCCTAGAAATGTAGCCGCGTGTAAAGGTACCCTTAGGGTTTTATTATAATAGATATATAATCTCTATACAGCTCTGGCAAAAGTTAAGAGTGCACTGAAACGTTTTCAGTTTCTCTCATTTTTTTCTATATAGGTATTTTTTCTTGAGTAAAATGTACATTGTTCTTTTATTCTATAAACTACTGACATGTCTCCGAAATTCAAAACTAAACATTTTGTATTTATTTGCAGCAAATGAGAAATTGTCAAAATAATAAAAAAGAAACATTGCTTCCAAATAATGCAAAGAAAAAAAAATCATATTAATTTAGAAACAACAATACTAATATTTTAACTCAGGAAGAGTTCAGATATCAATATTTGGTAGAATAACCATGATTTTTAATCACAGCTTTCATGCGTCTTGGTATGCTTTCCACCAGTCTTTCACACTGCTTTTGGGTGACCTTATGCCACTCCTGGCAGAAAAAAGTAAGCAGTTATTGTTTGATGGCTTGTGACTATCCATCTTTCTATTGATTACATTTCAGAGGTTTTCAATGGGGTTCAGGTTTGCAGATTGGGCTGGCCATGACAGGGTCTTGATGTGGTGCTCCTTCATCCACACATTGATTGACCTAGCTGTGTGGCATGGGGCATTGTCCTGCTGGAAAAACCAGTCATCAGAGTTGGGGAACATTGCCTGAGCAGAAGGAAGCAAGAGTTTTTCAAGGCTAACATTCTAAGGGGCTTGATTGATACGTCCTTTGCAAAGATTAACCTGCCCAATTCCAGCCTTGCTGAACATCCACCTCAATCTCCAGACCTGAACCCCATTGAAAAACTCTGGAATGCAATCAAGATGAAGATGGATAGTCATAAGCCATCAAACAAAGAACAGCTTATATTTTGCACCAGGAGTGGCATAAGGTCATCCAAAAGCAGTGTGAAAAACTGGTGGAAATCATGCCAAGACGCATTAAAGCGGTGTTTAAAAATCATGTTTTTTCCGCTAAATATTGATTTCTGAACTCTTCCCGAATTAAAACATTAGTATTTTTGTTTCTAAATGAATATTAACTTGTTTTCTCTGCATTATTTGAGGTCTGAAAGCACTGTTTCTTTTCAATTATTTTGCAGATTTCTCATTTGCTGCAAATAAATACAAATATTTAACTTTAAATTTCAGAGACATGTCAGTAGTTTATAAAATAAAAGAAAAATTTACATTTTACTCAAAAATATACCTATAAAGAAACTGAAAATTGTGCAATGGTCTTATACTTTTTGCCAGAGCTATAATGTATATATATAATATAAATATATATATAAAAAGAGAAAATGGAACAGCACAATAATATACTCATCCGCGGTGCAAGTCCTGTGTATTATGGTGGATTTACACGCCGCGATATCGGCGTCCAACTCCGACCCAACTCCGACAAAAAGTCACGTGGGTTGCGAGTTGGACCCGATATCGTGCGCGTCGTACGGTTTGAGCGTACAACGCGATGCTGGAACGATGCCAAAACGATATCGGAGTTGAATAGCAGAGCTATTCAACTCCCCGATATCGCAAGGCCGTTGTACCAGCATCGCAGCGTGTGACAGCCCAACTACGATGTAAACGCTCACGTCACCCATTCACTCCCATGTTAACTGGTCGTTCCTGGGTTGGTGGGCGTACACATCGTAGTGACGTTGCATCCCGATATCGCGGCGTGTAAACTGGCGATGCGATGCAGGGAGAAACGTGCACTAAATGCACGCTCCCACGTCGTTGCCTCCGATATCGCCGCGATATCGGGACGTGTAACCCCACCATTAGTGTCCAAACCAATTCAAATAAATCAAGGAAAACAGGCAGCACTCCAGTTCAAGTGAATAAAGGGTCTGTTTTTTATTCAGAGCCCATGGGGCACGACGTTTCGGTGCACTAGGCACCTTTCTCAAGTACAAAGTGCAGGCATTCACAGTGGGTTTATATAGCTCACAAATTTACATAATTAACATTAATTCATTAAGACAATAACGATAAAACATCCATAAAATCATTATTGATTTGTGTACAAATAAACTGACATATACATATATAAAGTGCAATCATATAGGTGCTATTAGTGCATATAAAAGTGCTGCGTTGCTGTAATAAAAGACTTCAATCCCTTAATAAGGTGCAGATTTGATCACAAGTGCACCTGTGTGAAGATAAGAACATTAGCATTAGTATAACATATGGGACTCACATACACAGTAACGTTGTACAAACAGAGCTGTCTCCATTAGCCTCCATTTCCTCATTGTGACATGTGATTCCAGCTCTGTACCTCATTGGCCGAGATCACCACCCTCTACTATTGGATACGGCCGTGCATGCTCAGTGTAAGCTGTTCCACCCAGGCTTCACACTGAGCATGCTCAGAACCACCGAAGCCTCATACGCCATTTTGGAAGTGGGTAAACATTGCCCACCCAGCGGTGTATATGTTTTCTTTATAGGAAAACGATATATCTACTTATATAATCCGCAGTTGGGAATTCGGGCGTTGTCGCCGAATCCCAACATGCTTTGCGGGACTGCGAGTGATGACGCTCAGCGTCATCACAAGCCGCAGACCCGCACTACTGTAAAAAAAAAAAAAAAAAGTTAATGCTCACCTCTCCCCGAGCCCCGTCTCCTGCCGTCTTCCCTCCAAGCTTCCGGTGGCTGCCGCAGGCTCCGAGTGTCTGCAGAGCTCTTCTACTGCAGTCAGGGACCTGTGGTGATGTCACAGTCACGTGACACCAGGTTACTCCATGGTAACCTGGTGTCAGTGACTGTGACATCACCGCAGGTCCTGAACTGCACTAGAACAGCTCTGCTGACACTGGAAGCCTGCGGCAGCCACCGTAAGCTTGGAGGAAGACGGCAGGAGACGGCGGGGGCTCGGGGAGAGGTGAGCATTAACTTTTTTTTTTTTTTTTTTAACCCCTGCCTTCCTGTTTGGAGACCTTTTACTGTACTGAGCATCCTCAGTACAGTAAATGTCTCCTCCAGCCTCACAGCCTCCCCATCCTCACTGCCTCCTCCAGCCTCAGTTTCCTCCAGCCTCACAGTCTCCTCCAGCCTCACAGCCTCCCCCAGCCTCACAGCCTCCTCCAGCCTCACAGCCTCCTCCAGCCTCACAGCCTCCTTCAGCCTCACAGCCTCCTCCAGCCTCACAGCCTCCTCAGCCTCAGTCTCCTCAGCCTCAGTCTCCTCCAGCCTCACAGCTCCCCATCCTCACTGCCTCCTACAGCCTCCTCCATCCTCACAGCCTCCCCATCCTCACAGCCTCCTACAGCCTCACACCCTCCTCCAGCCTCACACCCTCCTCCAGCCTCACAGCCTCCCCATCCTCACAGCCTCCTCCAGCCTCACACCCTCCTCCAGCCTCACTGCCTCCTCCAGCCTCACAGCCTCCCCAGCCTCACAGCCTCCTCCAGCCTCACAGCCTCCTCCAGCCTCACAGCCTCCTCCAGCCTCACAGCCTCCTCCAGCCTCACAGCCTCCCCAGCCTCACACCCCCCTCCAGCCTCACAGCCTCCTCCAGCCTCACATCCTCCTCCAGCCTCACAGCCTCCTCCAGCCTCACAGCCTCCCCATCCTCACAGCCTCCTCCAGCCTCACAGCCTCCCCATCCTCACAGCCTCCTACAGCCTCACAGCCTCCCCATCCTCACAGCCTCCTCCAGCCTCACAGCCTCCTCCAGCCTCACAGCCTCCTCCAGCCTCACATCCTCCTCCAGCCTCACAGCCTCCTCCAGCCTCACAGCCTCCTCCAGCCTCACACCCCCCTCCAGCCTCACAGCCTCCCCAGCCTCACACCCTCCTCCAGCCTCACACCCTCCTCCAGCCTCACACCCTCCTCCAGCCTCACACCCTCCTCCAGCCTCACACCCTCCTCCAGCCTCACACCCTCCTCCAGCCTCACAGCCTCCCCATCCTCACTGCCTCCTCCAGCCTCACAGCCTCCTCCAGCCTCACAGCCTCCTCCAGCCTCACAGCCTCCCCATCCTCACAGCCTCCTCCAGCCTCACAGCCTCCTCCAGCCTCACAGCCTCCCCATCCTCACAGCCTCCTCCAGCCTCACAGCCTCCCCATCCTCACAGCCTCCTCCAGCCTCACAGCCTCCTCCAGCCTCACAGCCTCCCCATCCTCACAGCCTCCTCCAGCCTCACAGCCTCCTCCAGCCTCACAGCCTCCCCATCCTCACAGCCTCCTCCAGCCTCCAGCTCCCCAGCCTCACAGCCTCCTCCAGCCTCACAGCCTCCTCCATCCTCACAGCCTCCTCCAGACTCACAGCCTCCTCCAGCCTCACAGACTCCTCCAGACTCTCACCCTCCTCCATCCTCAGCCGCACTACTTGACACCGCTGCCTTCCTGCCAACCGTCGGCCCCGCTCCATCGCCACCGCCCTCGCGCCCTCCGCGAGGTCCATGCTGCCCGGATGCAGCCGGAGCCTTCCGCCCCTCGCCACTCTCTAACCGCTGGGCTCTCAATGTCGCCATGCTGGTGTAGTAGCGGTCTACGGGCTCTGGCCGGGTGCCGGGAGCCAGGGACGTCGTCCTGTGGCCGGCAACAGCCAATGGGAGTGAGCGGACCGTGTCAGCCTGCAAAGCCTGACACGCCCCGCTCACTCCCATTGCCTGCCCCTGCAAGCGGATTGGGCGCTGTGTTGTACACACAGGACGCCCATCCCATTGCCCAGGACTTGGCGTCCTAGACCAATCGGATGACCGTCCTGTCTTTACCACACACCGCCCAATCCGCTCCTTCTGCTCTGGTCACATGTGTGACCTGAGGGCAAGAACTGATCCCTCTCTGCATCACCCAACCCGCCGCAGCCGACAATGCCGTGTGACTGGGGCTGCGATAAGCCCCAGCACGCAGCCACGTCCTGCCGCCAAGCGGTGATGTCACCCCTCCAGCCGCATCTCTCCTCACCCCTCCAGCCAGACCTCTCCTCACCCCTCCATCTGGACCTCTCCTCACCACTCCAGCCTCTGCTCTCCTCACCCCTCCAGCCTGCCCCCTCACTCTCAGCTCCGCACATCATACTCTGCTATCCACAGAGCCCCCTCTATACTCTGACACCCACAGAGCCGCCTGTATACTCTCCTACCCACACAGCCGCCTGTATACTCTGCTACCCACAGAGCTGCCTCTATACTCTGCTACCCACAGAGCCGCCTCTATACTCTGCTACCCACAGACCCGCCTGTATTCTCTGCTACCCACAGAGCCGTTTCTATATTCTGCTACCCACACAGCCGCCTCTGTACTCTGCTACCCACAGAGCCGCCTGTATAATCTGCTAACCACAAACCCGCCTGTATACTCTGCTACCCACAGAGCCGCCTGTATACTTTTCTACCCAGAGAGCCGCCTGTATAATCTGCTACCCTCAGAGCAGTCTGTATACTCTGCTACCCACAGAGCCGCCTGTATACTTTTCTACCCAGAGAGCCGCCTGTATAATCTGCTACCCTCAGAGCAGTCTGTATACTCTGCTACCCACAGACCCGCCTGTATAGTCTGCTACCCACAGAGCCCCATGAATACTCTGCTAGCCACTCACCCGCCTGTATACACACAATTCATTTCACCGCGCTCCCGATGCAATTGCATCGGGCCTTTTTACTAGTAACTAATAATAATAGGTTTATAACCTTTATTCCTTTCCCCAGTGTTTCATTATTAGACAATTATATTAAGTTATATCCCAAATTTGATGACTTTATACAGTTCAATTAGCTATATATACATCCCATAGTATTAATTTTACCGCTGTAAGGATATTCCCAGGCGTAGACTGTAGGTGGTCCTTTACATAGATTTTCCCACTGTCCAAGTTAATGCTGCAAATTAATGCTGTAATAGATAAATATACATGTATAAAAAAACTCATACCTCATGTTCTGCATCCAAAAAATGTTTGGGAATCGGTAAGTTTTTTTGTTTTTGCCTTATGGAACTCTTGTGTAGTCCAAACCTAGTTTTAAAGCTGCACGTTGTTTCCCCCATGTACCACAGGCCACATGGGCACTGCAATTGGTACACTACGTATTCACTATGACAAGTGAGATAGTGCCTGATTTTATGTGTGACCTGGGTACGTTTCTCATATAGAAAAAGTAAGTGCTTAAAAGATAGATTAGTACACTCAGATTGTGGACCACTGAAAGGAAAAAAAACAGACATTCCTCTCTGGTATGAGTCGGAAGGGTTGCTTCCCCTGTTTGAGCTGTGTATATTGCACAGTATGTTAAAAGGTTCTAGTTTTAACAATCCACGTACCCAGGTTACACATAAAATCAGGCACTCTCTCACTTGTCATAGTGAATACGTAGTGTACCAATTGCAGTGCCCATGTGGCCTGTGGTACGTGGGGGAAACAACGTGCAGCTTTAAAACGAGGTTTGCACTACACAAGAGTTCCATAAGGCAAAAAAAAAAAAAAACTTACCGATTCCCAAATATTTTTTGGATGCAGGACATACTGAGGATGATCTTAAGTTTAGAATCATAGACCAGGTTCCAAAGAACAGACGAGGGGGCAATAGGGTAAGTGTTTTAAAAAAACTAGAAATGGAATGGATTTATAAGCTGCAGACATTAAGGCTAGGCGGCTTAAATGTGGACTTTAAAATCCATACAATATGAATTAATTACAGGCCACAAAACCCCTATAGAATAACCTAGGTTACGATCCATCAGCTGAATTGTGCATTTTTTATATCAAAGAATTTTTTTAATATTACATATGTATGAGTTTTTTATACATATATACCGTATATACTCGCGTATAAGCCGAGTTTTTCAGCCCAAAAATTGGGCTGAAAAGTACCCCCCTCGGCTTATACGCGAGTCAGTGCTGTATACCGATGTATACATCAGTACATACCAATGTATACATCGGTATACAGCAGCCCCCGCATCCCCAGTAATGCAGGGCCCCCCCAGCCTGACTCCGGTCACCTGTAAAGCAAACTATACTTATCAGTGTCCCGCTGTCCGCGCCCGCTCGCCGCTGACATCCGCGATCCTCCATCTTCATGCGTCTTCTTCCTGTTTCTGTGCTCATCGCAGGGAATGACGTCATTGCCTGCGACGAGCACAGAAACAGGAAGAAGACGCATGAAGATGGAGGATCGCGGATGTCAGCGGCGAGCGGGCGCGGACAGCGGGACACTGATAAGTATAGTTTGCTTTACAGGTGACCGGAGTCAGGCTGGGGGGGGCCCTGCATTACTGGGGCTGCCTGTATACTACCGCTGGGGCTGCTATACACTACTACTGGGGCTGTATACACTACCACTGGGGCTGCTATATACTACCACTTTGGCTGTATATACCTCTGGGGCCCTGTATACTACCACTGGGGCTGTATAAACCACTGGGGCTGTATATACTGCTGGGGCCCTGTATACTACCACTGGGGCTGTATATACTGCTGGGGCCCTGTATACTACCACTGGGGCTGTATATACCTCTGGGGCCCTGTATACTACCACTGGGGCTGTATAAACCACTGGGGCTGTATATACTGCTGGGGCCCTGTATACTACCACTGGGGCTGTATATACTACCACTGGGGCTGTATATACTACTAGGGCTGCGTCTATACTACCACTGGGGCTGTATATACTGCTGGGGCCCTGTATACTACCACTGGGGCTGTATATACTACCACTGGGGCTGTATATGCCTCTGGGGCCCTGTATACTACCACTGGGGCTGTATAAACCACTGGGGCTGTATAAACCACTGGGGCTGTATATACTGCTGGGGCCCTGTATACTACCACTGGGGCTGTATATACTACCACTGGGGCTGTATATACTACTAGGGCTGCGTCTATACTACCACTGGGGCTGTATATACCACTGGGGCTGTATATACTACTGGGGCTGCGTGTATACTACCACTGGGGCTGCTGTATCTACCTCTGGGACTGGTGTATACCACACTGCTGGGGGCTGTATACTTGTGCTAGGGTCCACCCTCTGCTTATACACGAGTCAATAGATTTTCCCAGGTTTTGGGGGCAAAAGTAGGGGGGGTCGGCTTATACACGGGTCGGCTTATACACGAGTATATACGGTATATATTTATCTATTGCAGCATTAATTTGCAGCATTAACTTGGACAGTGGGAAAATCTATGTAAAGGACCACCTACAGTCTACGCCTGGGAAAATCCTTACAGCGGTAAAACTAATACTATGGGATGTATATATAGCTAACTAGATGGCGGCCCGATTCTAAAGAATCGGGTAGTCTAGAATCCATATATAGTTTATTTACTAATAGTTAGGGGAGTGCAGTGAAATTAATTGTGTGTATTCAGGTGGCTCAGTGGGTAGCAGAGTATATGGTGGCTCAGTGGTTAGCACTGTACATGGTGGCTCAGTGATTAGCACTGTATGGTGGCTCAGTGGTTAGCACTGTATATGGTGGCTCAGTGGGTAGCAGAGTATACGGTGGCTCAGTGGTTAACACTGTATACGGTGGCTTAGTGGTTAGCACTGTATACCGTGGCTCAGTGGTTAGCACTGTATACGGTGGCTCAGTGGTTAGCACTGTATACGGTGGCTCAGTGGTTAGCACTGTATACGGTGGCTCAGTGGTTAGCACTGTATACGGTGGCTCAGTGGTTAGCACTGTATACGGTGGCTCAGTGGTTAGCACGGTGTGATGGCTCAGTGGTTAGCACTGTATACAGTGACTCAGTAGTTAGCACTGTATACGGTGGCTCAGTGGTTAGCACTGTATACGGTGGCTCAGTGGTTAGCACTGTATACGGTGGCTCAGTGGTTAGCACTGTATACGGTGGCTCAGTGGTTAGCACTGTATACGGTGGCTCAGTGGTTAGCACTGTATACGGTGACTCAGTGGTTAGCACTGTTACGGTGACCAGTGGTTAGCACTGTATACGGTGGCTCAGTGGTTAGCACTGTATACGGTGGCTCAGTGGTTAGCACTGTATACGGTGGCTCAGTGGTTAGCACTGTATACGGTGGCTCAGTGGTTAGCACTGTATACGGTGGCTCATGGTTAGCACTGTATATGGTGGCTCAGTGGTTAGCACTGTATATGGTGGCTCAGTGGTTAGCACTGTATATGGTGGCTCAGTGGTTTTCAGTGTATATGTTGGCTCAGTGGTTAGCACTGTATAGGTGGCTCAGTGGTTAGCACTGTATACGGTGGCTCAGTGGTTAGCACTGTATTATGATGGCTCAGTGGTTTGTCACTGTTATTGGCTCAGTGGTTAGCACTGTATAGGTGGCTCAGTGGTTAGCACTGTAACGGTGGCGCAGGATGGGGCTCAGTGGTTAGCACTGTATATGGTGGCTCAGTGGTTAGCACTGTATATGGTGGCTCATGTGGTTAGCACTGTATATGGTGGCTCAGTGGTTAGCACTGTATAGGTGGCTCAGTGGTTAGCACTGTATGGTGGCTCAGTGGTTAGCACTGTATATGGTGGCTCAGTGGTTAGCACTGTATAGGTGCTCAGTGGTTAGCACTGTATAGGTGGCTCAGTGGTTAGCACTGTATATGTGTCAGGTAGACTGTTAGGTGGCTCAGTGGTTAGCACTGTATACGGTGGCTCAGTGGTTAGCACTGTATATGGAGGCTCAGTGGTTTAGCATGTATGGTGGCTCAGTGGTTAGCACTGATACGGTGGCTCAGTGGTTAGCACTGCTATATGGTAGGCTCAGTGGTTAGCACTGTATCGGATGGCTCAGTGGTTGCACGTGTTAGTGGTGGCTCAGTGGTTAGCACTGTATATGGTGGCTCAGTGGTTAGCACTGTATACGGTGGCTCAGTGGTTAGCACTGTATATGGTGGCTCAGTGGTTAGCACTGTATTTGGATGGCTGCAGTGGTTACACTGTATATGGTGGCTCAGTGGTTAGCACTGTATATGGTGGCTCAGTGGTTAGCACTGTATATGGTGGCTCAGTGGTTAGCACTGTATGGTGGCCTCAGTGGTTAGCACTGTATATGGGGCTCAGTGGTTAGCACTGTATATGGTGGCTCAGTGGTTAGCACTGTATATGGTGGCTCAGTGGTTAGCACTGTATGGTGGCTCAGTGGTTTGCACTGTATATGGTGGCTCAGTGGTTAGCACTGTATATGGTGGCTCAGTGGTTTGCACTGTATACGGTGGCTCAGTGGTTAGCACTGTATACGGTGGCTCAGTGGTTAGCACTGTATAGGTTTGGCTCAGTGGTTAGCACTGTATATCGGTGGCTCAGTGGTTAGCACTGTATACGGTGGCTCAGTGGTTAGCACTGTATACGGTGGCTCATGGTTAGCACTGTATATGGTGGCTCAGTGGTTGCACTGTATATGGTGGCTCAGTGGTTAGCACTGTATATGGTGGCTCAGTGGTTTAGCAGTGTATATGGTGTGCTCAGTGGTTAGCACTGTATACGGTGGCTCAGTGGTTAGCACTGTATACGGTGGCTCAGTGGTTAGCACTGTATTGTGGCTCAGTGGTTAGCACTGTATGGTGGCTCAGTGGTTAGCACTGTAGCTGTGGCTCAGTGGTTAGTGCACTGACAAGTGTGGCGTCAGTGGTCGTGGTTGGCACTGTATATGGTGGCTCAGTGGTTAGCACTGTATATGGTGGCTCATGTGGTTAGCACTGTATACGGTGGCTCAGTGGTTAGCACTGTATATGGTGGCTCAGTGGTTAGCACTGTATATGGTGGCTCAGTGGTTGGCACTGTATATGGTGGCTCAGTGGTTAGCACTGTATACGGTGGCTCAGTGGTTAGCACTGTATACTGGTGGCTCAGTGGTTAGCACTGTATATGGTGGCTCAGTGGTTAGCACTGTATATGTGTGGCTCAGTGGTTAGCACTGTATACGGTGGCTCAGTGGTGAGCACATGTATACGTGGTGCTCAGTGGTTAGCACTGTATTATGTGGCTCAGTGGTTGCACTGTATACGGTGGCTCAGTGGTTAGCACTGTATAGGTGGCTCAGTGGTTAGCACTGTATTTGATGGCTGAGTGGTTTTCACGGGTTGTGATGGCTCAGTGGTTAGCACTGTATACGGTGGCTCAGTGGTTAGCACTGTATACGGTGGCTCAGTGGTTAGCACTGTATATGGTGCCTCAGTGGTTAGCACTGTATATGGTGGCTCAGTGGTTAGCACTGTATATGGTGGCTCAGTGGTTAGCACTGTATATGGTGGCTCAGTGGTTAGCACTGTATATGGTGGCTCAGTGGTTAGCACTGTATACGGTGGCTCAGTGGTTAGCACTGTATATGGTGGCTCAGTGGTTAGCACTGTATATGGTGGCTCAGTGGTTAGCACTGTATACGGTGGCTCAGTGGTTAGCACTGTATATGGTGGCTCAGTGGTTAGCACTGTATGGTGGCTCAGTGGTTAGCACTGTATATGGTGGCTCAGTGGTTAGCACTGTATATGGTGGCTCAGTGGTTAGCACTGTATATGGTGGCTCAGTGGTTTTCAGTGTATATGGTGGCTCAGTGGTTAGCACTGTATACGGTGGCTCAGTTGTTAGCACTGTATACGGTGGCTCAGTGGTTAGCACTGTATACGGTGGCTCAGTGGTTAGCACTGTATATGGTGGCTCAGTGGTTTCCAGTGTATATGTTGGCTCAGTGGTTAGCACTGTATACGGTGGCTCAGTGGTGAGCACTGTATACGGTGGCTCAGTGGTTAGCACTGTATTTGATGGCCAAGTGGTTTTCAGTGTGTTGGCTCAGTGGTTAGCACTGCGCAGTGGCTCAGTGGTTAGTGCAGCATGGAGGCAGAGTGTTGAGCGCAGGATGGAGGCTCAGTGGTCAGTGCAGGTTGGAGGCTCAGTGGTCAGCGCAGGACGGAGGCAGAGTGGTGAGCGCAGGACAGAGGCAGAGTGGTGAGCGCAGGACAGAGGAAGAGTGGTGAGCGCAGGACGGAGGGTCGGTGGTCAGGGCAGGACGGAGGGTCGGTGGTCAGGGCAGGACGGAGGGTCGGTGGTCAGGGCAGGACGGAGGGTCGGTGGTCAGGGCAGGACGGAGGGTCGGTGGTCAGCAGAGGACAGCGGCTCGGTGGTCAGCAGAGGACGGCGGCTGTGTGGTGAGCAGAGGACGGGGGCTCTGTGGTCAGCAGAGGACGGCGGCTCTGTGGTCAGCAGGGGACGGCGGCTCTGTGGTCAGCAGGGGACGGCGGCTCTGTGGTCAGCAGAGGACGGCGGCTCTGTGGTCAGCAGAGGACGGCGGCTCTGTGGTCAGCAGAGGACGGCGGCTCTGTGGTCAGCAGAGGACGGCGGCTCTGTGGTCAGCAGAGGACGGCGGCTGTGTGGTCAGCAGAGGACGGCGGCTGTGTGGTCAGCAGAGGACGGCGGCTCTGTGGTCAGCAGAGGACGGCGGCTCTGTGGTCAGCAGAGGACGGCGGCTCTGTGGTCAGCAGAGGACGGCGGCTCTGTGGTCAGCAGAGGAGGGCGGCTCTGTGGTCAGCAGAGGAGGGCGGCTCTGTGGTCAGCAGAGGAGGGCGGCTCTGTGGTCAGCAGACGAGGGCGGCTCTGTGGTCAGCAGACGAGGGCGGCTCTGTGGTCAGCAGAGGAGGGCGGCTCTGTGGTCAGCAGAGGAGGGCGGCTCTGTGGTCAGCAGAGGAGGGCGGCTCTGTGGTCAGCAGAGGACGGCGGCTCTGTGGTCAGCAGAGGACGGCGGCTCTGTGGTCAGCAGAGGACGGCGGCTCTGTGGTCAGCAGAGGACGGCGGCTCTGTGGTCAGCGCAGGAAGGAGGCAGAGTGGTCAGCGCAGGAAGGAGGCAGAGTGGTCAGCGCAGAAGGAGGCAGAGTGGTCAGCGCAGGAAGGAGGCAGAGTGGTGAGCGCAGGACGGCGGCTCTGTGGTCACCAGAGGACGGCAGCTCTGTGGTCACCAGAGGACGGCAGCTCTGTGGTCACCAGAGGACGGCGGCTCTGTGGTCAGCAGAGGACGCGGCTCTGTGGTCAGCGCAGGAATGAGACAGAGTGGTCAGCGCAAGAAGGAGGCTCTGTGGTCAGCGCAGGAAGGAGGCTCTGTGGTCAGCGCAGGAAGGAGGCTCTGTGGTCAGCAGGGGACGGCGGCTCTGTGGTCAGCAGGGGACGGCGGCTCTGTGGTCAGCAGGGGACGGCGGCTCTGTGGTCAGCAGAGGACGGCGGCTCTGTGGTCAGCAGAGGACGGCGGCTCTGTGGTCAGCAGAGGACGGCGGCTCTGTGGTCAGCAGAGGACGGCGGCTCTGTGGTCAGCAGAGGACGGCGGCTTGTGGTCAGCAGAGGACGGCGGCTTGTGGTCAGAAGGACGGCGGCTCTGTGGCAGCAGAGGACGGCGGCTCTGTGGTCAGCAGAGGACGGCGGCTCTGTGGTCACCAGAGGACGGCAGCTCTGTGGTCACCAGAGGACGGCAGCTCTGTGGTCACCAGAGGACGGCGGCTCTGTGGTCAGCAGAGGACGGCGGCTCTGTGGTCAGCGCAGGAATGAGACAGAGTGGTCAGCGCAAGAAGGAGGCTCTGTGGTCAGCGCAGGAGAGGCTCTGTGGTCAGCGCAGGAAGGAGGCTCTGTGGTCAGCAGAGGACGGCGGCTCTGTGGTCAGCAGAGGACGGCGGCTCTGTGGTCAGCAGAGGACGGCGGCTCTGTGGTCAGCAGAGGACGGCGGCTCTGTGGTCAGCAGAGGACGGCGGCTCTGTGGTCAGCAGAGGACGGCGGCTCTGTGGTCAGCAGAGGACGGCGGCTCTGTGGTCAGCAGAGGACGGCGGCTCTGTGGTCAGCAGAGGACGGCGGCTCTGTGGTCAGCAGAGGACGGCGGCTCTGTGGTCAGCAGAGGACGGCGGCTCTGTGGTCAGCAGAGGACGGCGGCTCTGTGGTCAGCAGAGGACGGCGGCTCTGGGTCAGCAGAGGACGGCGGCTCGTGGTCAGCAGAGGACGGCGGGTCTGTGGTCAGCAGAGGACGGCGGCTGGTGGTCAGCAGAGGACGGCGGCTCTGTGTTCAGCAGAGGACGGCGGCTCTGTGGTCAGCAGAGGACGGCGGCTCTGTGGTCAGCAGAGGACGGCGGCTCTGTGGTCAGCAGAGGACGGCGGCTCTGTGGTCAGCAGAGGACGGCGGCTCTGTGGTCAGCGAGGACGGCGGCAGAGTGGTCAGCGCAGGAAGGAGGCAGAGTGGTCAGCGCAGGAAGGAGGCAGAGTGGTCAGCGCAGGAAGGAGCAGAGTGGTGAGCGCAGGACGCGGCTCTGTGGTCAGCAGAGGACGGCAGCTCTGTGGTCAGCAGAGGACGGCGGCTCTGTGGTCAGCGCAGGAATGAGGACAGAGTGGTCAGCACAGGATGGAGGGTCAGTGGTCAGCACAGGACAGCGTCTCTGTGGTCAGCAGAGGACGGCAGCTCTGTGGTCAGCAGAGGACGGCGGCTCTGTGGTCAGGAGAGGACGGCGGCTCTGTGGTCAGCAGAGGACGGCGGCTCTGTGGTCAGCAGAGGACGGCGGCTCTGTGGTCAGCAGAGGACGGCGGCTCTGTGGTCAGCAGAGGACGGCGGCTCTGTGGTCAGCAGAGGACGGCGGCTGAGTGGTCAGCACAGAATTGAGTGGTTAGCACAGGATAGAGGCTCAGTGGTCAGCACAAAATGGAGGCTCAGTGGTCAGCGCAGGATGGAGGCTCAGTGGTCAGCGCAGGAAGGAGGCTCAGTGGTCAGCGCAGGAAGGAGGCTCAGTGGTCAGCGCAGGACGGAGGCAGAGTGGTCAGCGCAGGACGGAGGCAGAGTGGTCAGCGCAGGAGGGAGGCAGAGTGGTCAGCGCAGGAGGGAGGCAGAGTGGTCAGCGCAGGACGGAGGCAGAGTGGTGAGCGCAGGACGGAGGCAGAGTGGTGAGCGCAGGACGGAGGCAGAGTGGTGAGCGCAGGACGGAGGCAGAGTGGTGAGCGCAGGACGGAGGATCGGTGGTCAGGTCAGCACGGAGGGTCGGTGGTCAGCAGAGGACGGCGGCTCAGTGGTCAGCAGAGGACGGCGGCTCAGTGGTCAGCAGAAGACGGCGGCTGTGTGGTCAGCAGAGGACGGGGGCTCTGTGGTCAGCAGAGGAGGGGGGCTCTGTGGTCAGCAGAGGACGGCGGCTCTGCGGTCAGCAGAGGAGGGCAGCTCTGCGGTCAGCAGAGGAGGGCGGCTTGCGGTCAGCAGAGGAGGGCGGCTCTGCGGTCAGCAGAGGAGGGCGGCTCTGCGGTCAGCAGAGGAGGGCGGCTCTGCGGTCAGCAGAGGAGGGCGGCTCTGCGGTCAGCAGAGGACGGCGGCTCTGCGGTCAGCAGAGGACGGCGGCTCTGCGGTCAGCAGAGGACGGCGGCTCTGCGGTCAGCAGAGGACGGCGGCTCTGCGGTCAGCAGAGGACGGCGGCTCTGCGGTCAGCAGAGGACGGCGGCTCTGCGGTCAGCAGAGGACGGCGGCTCTGCGGTCAGCAGAGGACGGCGGCTCTGCGGTCAGCAGAGGACGGCGGCTCTGCGGTCAGCAGAGGACGGCGGCTCTGCGGTCAGCAGAGGACGGCGGCTCTGTGGTCAGCAGAGGACGGCGGCTCTGTGGTCAGCGCAGGAAGGAGGCAGAGTGGTCAGCGCAGGAAGGAGGCAGAGTGGTAAGCTCAGGAAGGAGGCAGAGTGGTGAGCGCAGGACAGCGGCTCTGTGGTCAGCAGAGGACGGCGGCTCTGTGGTCAGCAGAGGACGGCGGCTCTGTGGTCAGCAGAGGACGGCGGCTCTGTGGTCAGCAGAGGACGGCGGCTCTGTGGTCAGCAGAGGACGGCGGCTCTGTGGTCAGCAGAGGACGGCGGCTCTGTGGTCAGCAGAGGACGGGGGCAGAGTGGTCAGCAGAGGACGGGGGCAGAGTGGTCAGCAGAGGACGGGGGCAGAGTGGTCAGCAGAGGACGGGGCAGAGTGGTCAGCAGAGGACGGGGGCTCTGTGGTCAGCAGAGGACGGCGGCTCTGTGGTCAGCAGAGGACATGCGGCTCTGTGGTCAGCAGAGGACGGCGGCTCTGTGGTCAGCGCAGGAAGGAGGCAGAGTGGTCAGCACAGGAAGGAGGCTCTGTGGTCAGCGCAGGAAGGAGGCTCTGTGGTCAGCGCAGGAAGGAGGCTCTGTGGTTAGCGCAGGAAGGAGGCTCTGTGGTCAGCGCAGGAAGGAGGCTCTGTGGTCAGCAGAGGATGGCGGCTCTGTGGTCAGCAGAGGACGGGGGCTCTGTGGTCAGCAGAGGACGGCGGGTCTGTGGTCAGCAGAGGACGGCGGGTCTGTGGTCAGCAGAGAACGGCGGGTCTGTGGTCAGCAGAGAACGGCGGCTCTGTGGTCAGCGCAGGAAGGAGGCAGAGTGGTCAGCGCAGGAAGGAGGCTCTGTGGTCAGCGCAGGAAGGAGGCTCTGTGGTCAGCGCAGGAAGGAGGCTCTGTGGTCAGCGCAGGAAGGAGGCTCTGTGGTCAGCAGAGGATGGCGGCTCTGTGGTCAGCAGAGGACGGGGGCTCTGTGGTCAGCAGAGGACGGCAACTCTGTGGTCAGCAGAGGACGGCTGGTCTGTGGTCAGCAGAGAACGGCGGGTCTGTGGTCAGCAGAGAACGGCGGGTCTGTGGTCAGCAGAGAACGGCGGCTCTGTGGTCAGCGCAGGAAGGAGGCAGAGTGGTCAGCGCAGGAAGGAGGCTCTGTGGTCAGCAGAGGACGGCGGCTCTGTGGTCAGTGCAGGAAGGAGGCTCTGTGGTCAGCGCAGGAAGGAGGCTCTGTGGTCAGCGCAGGCAAGGTGGGCGGAGCCATGGTGGGAGTCCCGCGAGGTGGGCGGAGCCATGGTGGGAGTCCCGCGAGGTGGGCAGAGCCATGGTGGGAGTCCCGCGAGGTGGACAGAGCCAATGCGGGAGGCTAGCGAGGTGGGCGGAGACATGTCGGGAGCCCCGAAAGGTGGGCGGAGCCATGGCGGGAGCTCCGCAAGGTGGGCGGAGCCATAACGGGAGCAGTGTAGCGGGATGGCGGCGGGGTAAGTATACTGGAGTGTGTGTCTGTGTGTGTGTCTGTGTGTGTGTCTGTGTGTGTGTCTGTGTGTGTGTCTGTGTGTGTGTCTGTGTGTGTGTCTGTGTGTGTGTCTGTGTGTGTGTCTGTGTGTGTGTCTGTGTGTCCCTAACGCACTTCCGTAAGTTTGGCAGCCACGTCCACGACGACGGAAGTAGCGCCGAAACTTACGGAAGTGCGTTAGGGTGATTATATATTAGATTGAATTGTATAAAGTCATCAAATTTGGGATATACTCTAATATATTGTCTAATAATGACACCTGGGGAAAGGAATAAAGGTTATAAACCTATTATTATTTGTTATATATCATTTTCCTATAAAGAAAAAACATATACACCGCTGTGTGGGCAATGTTTACCCACTTCCAAAATTGCGTATGAGGCTTCGGTGGTTCTGAACATGCTCAGTGTGAAGCCTGGGTGGAACAGCTTACACTGAGCAGGCACGGCCGTATCCAATAGTAGAGGGTGGTGATCTCGGCCAATGAGGTACAGAGCTGGAATCACATGTCACAATGAGGAAATGGAGGCTAATGGAGACAGCTCTGTTTGTACAACGTTACTGTGTATGTGAGTCCCATATGTTATACTAATGCTAATGTTCTTATCTTCACACAGGTGCACTTGTGATCAAATCTGCACCTTATTAAGGGATTGAAGTCTTTTATTACAGCAACACAGCACTTTTATATGCACTAATAGCACCTATATGATTGCACTTTATATATGTATATGTCAGTTTATTTGTACACAAATCAATAATGATTTTATGGATGTTTTATCATTATTGTCTTAATGAATTAATGTTAATTATGTAAATGTGTGAGCTATATAAACCCACTGTGAATGCCTGCACTTTGTACTTGAGAAAGGTGCCTAGTGCACCGAAACGTCGTGCCACATGGGCTCTGAATAAAAAACAGACCCTTTATTCATCTGAACTGGAGTGCTGCCTCTTTTCCTTGATTTATTTGAATTGGTTTGGACACTAATACACAGGACTTGCACTGCGGATGAGTATATTATTGTGCTGTTCCATTTTCTCTTTTTGTATTGTTTCTTGGGAAATTTGCACATTTTTTCTTTTTTTGAAAGATATTTCAAAAACATTTTTTTTTTTTTTTTTTTTTGTTTATTGTGGTTTAAACCATGGAAGACAGTGTAGTTGAGCCTGTGGCTTACTCATATCCAGCTGATGAGGAGGAGCGTATCCTGGGGGCTATAGGAGGTGCCAATTTTTTGTGTACACCATCACTTATTGAACACAAAAGGAAATTTGAAAATGATTTGAAACGGGAGGTGACAATTCAATTGCACTTGTTGACCCTAAATGAATATTATAAGGCCAAAATAATACCTCGTGGTCTGCGATCTAATATCAGACCAAATCTGATGATGAATTCTCGTAAATATTGTGCCAAGTTCTGCCAAATATCCAACAAATATGCCTTTAATGTCATACTTGTAAATATGGAATATCTGCAAGAAGAATTACAAACCTTGCAAGAAGGAATTGCTTCATTGGAGAGGACACTAAAAAGTACTTTACCTACAGAGGAATGGAGGACTTTTAGAGACACTGTGGATACACATGTTTCAAAACTAAGAACTGAACTTGAGGAGAATAAACGAAAAAAATGGGGGAGAGATAAAGAGGACTATGAACTGGGGAATGTATATAACTGGCAACGTGATAAAAACGACATATGGAGGAAGAGAGGTCATTGCTGTAATAATATTTCATGTAAAAAGGTTATTGGTACTAACAAATTGCATAATCTTGTTTGCACTGTGATTCATGTTTTAGATCCTATAAAGCCGAGATCAGAAGGAAAAGGAGAGGGGGGAGAAGACAAAACAGAAAACAAAAAAGAGAAAAAATTAAGGAACAAAATCACTCAACGTCAGAAGAAAGACCAGAGTTAGTGGTTAACCTCTCACAAAATGTACTAACACCTACCCAATTAAGTTTACTTAACAAAGGGTTAAATTTCTGTATAAGCAAACATATTGATTGGTTCCAACTAACAGTTGATGTCAATCATTTCTATAGGCGATTGAAGCTGAAGGACTGGTTAAGATGAAAAAAAAGAAGAGGAGTGGGCAGTAGAACAAACATTTGAATTTGAATCTAAAACATTAGGACTCTTTAATAAGAGTTATTTCCAACCCCCTAGTAATTCACCACATATAGAAGCATTTATGGATGCAGTGAATAAGGATCTGGAGGAATTAAAAATGACATCCCCAAATAGTTATAAACACCCTAATTTGACAAAGGAAGAGATTGCAGCATTAGATGAGTTATCAAAAGATGCAAAATAGAAATAAAGAGTGCAGACAAAGGTGACGCTATCGTGATAATGGATAAGGAGAAATATATAGCCGAATTAAAAAACTGGTATCAGATACGGAAGTATATGTAAAATTACCATATGACCCGAAATTTGACCTAAATAGAACCATATCAAAAGATTTTGAATGATGCTAAAACAAAGAAAATTATCGATGATAGTTTATATGAATATTTGTTGGTCAATTTGCCAACCACACCTACCATATATGTATTACCAAAGATACATAAATCTCTGATAGATCCCCCAGGGAGACCTATCGTCTCGGGCTCGGACTCTGTGTTCAGCCGGATAGGGGTATTTTTGGATAAAATACTGAATCCTCTAGCTATTAAAACATCATCGTATACTAGGGATACAACAGAATTTTTGAACAAAATAAAAAATTTAAAGGTAGAAGTGGGAGAAATGTTGGTTTCTTTTGATGTGGTATCTCTCTATACTTCAATAGCACATGAGTTCGGTCTATTGTGTATAAAAAGATCTTTGGATGACACCACCTTGTCTGAAGACTCAAAGAATTTTGTACTGCAATTATTAGAATTGGTGTTAACAAAAAATTATTTTTTATTTGGGGATGAATTCTTCCAGCAGAAGCGGGGGACCGCAATGGGGGCCATATTGGCCCCTGCTTATGCTAATTTGGTCATGTCCCGACTAGAAGAGGATCATATCTATGTATCTCACCACTTTAGGACAGTAAAAAGTTGGATGCGATACATAGACGATATTTTCTTTATTTGGGGGGGCTCATATGAAGAACTGTTGGATTTTTTTCAAGTTTGTGAACTCTGTCAATGAGGATATTAAGTTCACAATGGTGTACTCCACAGAGAAAATCCAATTTTTGGATGTTAATATAAATATAAATAATGGACATTTACCAAAGTATATTCAAAAGAAACAGATAAAAATAATATGCTGCTCTATACCAGCAACCATCCAAAGAAAACATTGGAATCAATCCCTTTTAGTCAGTTTACTAGGGTGAGAAGAATAGTGAGCGAGGAAGACCAATTGGATCAGGATCTAAATACGATGTGTAAAAAGTTCACAGATAGGGGTTACCCTAAGGCACTTGTACAAAAACAGTGCAATAGGGTAAAAGAGATTGAAAGGGATACTCTTTATCCAAAACAGAAACAAAAGAAACTAGATAGGGTCCCTATGGTGATGACTTACTCTGAAGGTAGTAATAAAGTTGCAAATATTATTCGTAGACACTGGTACACCTTGCAAAAAGGAATGCCAGAAATAGAAGAATTCAAATACCCCCGTTATTCTCATATAGAAAAAGTAAGTGCTTAAAAGATAGATTGGTACACTCAGATTGTGGACCACTGAAAGGAAAAAAAACAGACATTCCTCTCTGGTATGAGTCAGAAGGGTTGCTTCCCCTGTCTGAGCTGTGTATATTGCACAGCTATGTTAAAAGGTTCTAGTTTTACCAATTCACGTACCCAGGTCACACATAAAATCAGGCACTATCTCACTTGTCATAGTGAATACGTAGTGTACCAATTGCAGTGCCCATGTGGCCTGTGGTACGTGGGGGAAACAACGTGCAGCTTTAAAACTAGGTTTGCACTACACAAGAGTTCCATAAGGCAAAAACAAAAAAACTTACCGATTCCCAAATATTTTTTGGATGCAGGACATACTGAGGATGATCTTAAGTTTAGAATCATAGACCAGGTTCAAAGAACAGACGAGGGGGCAATAGTGTAAGTGTTTTAAAAAAACTAGAAATGGAATGGATTTATAAGCTGCAGACATTAAGGCCAGGCGGCTTAAATGTGGACTTTAAAATCCATACAATATGAATTAATTACAGGCCACAAAACCCCTATAGAATAACCTAGGTTACGATCCATCAGCTGAATTGTGCATTTTTTATATCAAAGAATTTTTTTAATATTACATATGTATGAGTTTTTTATACATGTATATTTATCTATTCCAGCATTAATTTGCAGCATTAACTTGGACAGTGGGAAAATCTATGTAAAGGACCACCTACAGTCTACGCCTGGGAAAATCCTTACAGCGGTAAAACTAATACTATGGGATGTATATAAAGCTAATTGAACTGTATAAAGTCATCAAATTTGGGATATAGTCTAATAATGACACCAGGGGAAAGGAATAAAGGTTATAAACCTATTATTATTAGTTATATATCGTTTTCCTATAAAGAAAACATATACACCGCTGTGTGGGCAATGTTTACACACTTCCAAAATGGCGTATGAGGTTTCCGTGGTTCTGAGCATGCTCAGTGTGAAGCCTGGGTGGAACAGCTTACACTGAGCATGCACGGCCGTATCCAATAGTAGAGGGTGGTGATCTCGGCCAATGAGGTACAGAGCTGGAATCACATGTCACAATGAGGAAATGGAGGCTAATGGAGACAGCTCTGTTTGTACAACGTTACTGTGTATGTGAGTCCCATATGTTATACTAATGCTAATGTTCTTATCTTCACACAGGTGCACTTGTGATCAAATCTGCACCTTATTAAGGGATTGAAGTCTTATTACAGCAACGCAGCACTTTTATATGCACTAATAGCACCTATATGATTGCACTTTATATATGTATATGTCAGTCTATTTGTACACAAATCAATAATGATTTGATGGATGTTTTATCGTTATTGTCTTAATAAATTAATGTTAATTATGTAAATTTGTGAGCTATATAAACCCACTGTGAATGCCTGCACTTTGTACTTGAGAAAGGTGCCTAGTGCACCGAAACATCGTGCCACATGGGCTCTGAATAAAAAACAGACCCTTTATTCACTTAAACTGGAGTGCTGCCTGTTTTCCTTGATATATTTGAATTGGTTTGGACACTAATACACAGGACTTGCACCGCGGATGAGTATATTATTGTGCTGTTCCATTTTCTCTTAAGAGGGAGAGAGGGGGAGAGGGGGAGAGGAGGGAGAGGAGAGAGAGGGAGAGAGGGAGAGAGGGAGAGAGGGAGGGAGGGAGAGGAGGGAGAGAGGGAGAGAGGGAGAGAGGGAGGGGAGGGAGGGAGAGAGGTAGGGAGGGAGAGAGGGTAGGGAGGGAGAGAGGTAGGGAGGGAGAGAGAGAGGGAGAGATAGATAAGAGAGAGATAGATAAATAGATATAGATAAATAGATATAGAATAGATATAGATAGAGATAGATATAGATAAGATAGAGATAAATAGATAATAGATAGAGATATAGTAATAGATAAGAGATAGATCGATAAATAGATAGAGATAGATATAGATAGATATATTATGAAAAAAATCCTTGCAGCACACAGCTACTACCAATGATGTACATAAGCTACTAGCTATATATATTTGAGGAAAAAGTATAAAAAAAACTTACATTTTTTTCAAAAAACTCAAAAATCTCCAATTTTTTATTTAATTCTGAAGTTCTTGGTACATACATTGGCCAATGTCTGTTTGCTCATCAACTGCGACAAAGTGACTTCAGGGTCTGATGAGTCCTACGCTGATATCCCTATCCTCCTTGTCCGCTTCCCCACTACTAAGTGGGCAGACACCATCTAGACACTCCATCACCTGTAGGTAATGAGGGTGCACATTGCAGCATGGATCCTGCAACTCCATATGATAAATAACAAGAAAAAAACTGCACAGCACTCAAAGACAAATGTGAACTGGTGCTAGCAAAGCTGCAGGGTTATATAATATGAAAAAGATCCTTGCAGCACACATCTACTACCAATGATGTACATAAGCTACTAGCTATATATATTTGAGGAAAAAGTTTAAAAACTTACGTTTTTTTTCAAAAAACTCAAAAATCTCCAGGAGATTTTTGAGTTTTTTGAAAAAAACGTAAGTTTTTAAACTTTTTCCTCAAATATATATAGCTAGTAGCTTATGTACATCATTGGTAGTAGCTGTGTGCTGCAAGGATCTTTTTCATATTATATAACCCTGCAGCTTTGCTAGCACCAGTTCACATTTGTCTTTGAGTGCTGTGCAGTTTTTTTCTTGTTATAGATAGATAGAGATAGATAGATAGATAGATAGATAGATAGGGTATAGATAGAGATAGATAGATAGATAAATAGATAGAGATAGATAGATAGATAGATAAATAGATAGATAGATATAGATAGAGAGATAGATAGATAAATAGATAGAGATAGATAGGGATAGATAGATAGATAGATAGATAGGGATAGATAGATAAATAGATAGAGATAGATAAATAGATAGATAGAGATAGATAGATAGGGATAGATAGATAAATAGATAGAGATAGATAGATAGATAAATAGAGAGATAGATAGATAAATAGATACTTGAAAAAATGCTGCAGCACTCCGTCATATGATGTATCTTATGCCTTTATTACGGCCACAGGTACCATAGGGCAACGTATCGGGCACAAGCGCCCTTCATCCAGCCTGATGACTTTTCGTCCATTATATCTCTATGGGAAGTGAGGCGCTATTCTGA
>JARQOC010000002.1:307965610-307978110 GCA_033576535.1 Allobates femoralis | reverse complement strand
AAAATTGATTTTTTTTTAGGGTTTTTTTTTTTTTATTAGTAGTTTGGGGGGATTTGTTTTTTAGTGTGGGATAAAAATTTTTTGATTATAAAAAATTTTTTTTTAAATTTGATAAAAAGAGATTTTTTTTTGGGGTTTTTTTTTTTGTTTTAAAAATTTTAGTAAATTTTTTTTTTTTTTTATTTTTTTTAAAAGATAGTAAAAAAAATTTTTGAGTTTTTTGTGTTGATAGTGTGTTGTGTTTAAAAATTTTGTTTTATTGATAGGATAATAGATTTGATTTTAAAAGAGATTTGATAAGAGAGTTTATTTTAGATTTTTTTTTGATTTGTTTTGATATAAAAAGAAAATTTTTTTAATAAGTAGATATAGAATAATAGATAGATAGTATTTTTGAATGTTTTTTTGGTTGTGGGTTTTTTTTTGGGTTTTTTTTTTTGAAGTAGTTTTTAAAAATTTTTTTTTTTTGTGGTTTTTGGGAGGGTTAATTTTAAAAAAAATTTTTTTTGGGGTAAGTTTTTTTTTATTTTTTATGTGTTTATTTTTTTTTTTTTTTTTGTTTTTAAATTTTTTGTTTTTGTTTTAAAATTTTTTAATTTTTTTTTTTTTTGTTTTTTGGGGTTTTTTTTTGGTTTTGTTTTTGTTTTTGGTTTTTTTTTTTTTGTTTAATTTTTTTGTTTTTTTTGTTTTTTTTTTTTTTTTTTTTTTTTTTTTTTTTTTTGTTTTTTTTTTTTGTTTTTTTTGTTTTTTTTTTTTGTTTTTTGTTTTGTTTATTTTTTTTTTTTTGGTTTTAAAAATTATTTTTTTTTTTAGGGTTTGAAAAAATTGTTTTTATTTTGAAAAATTATTAGTTTTTTTTTAAAAAATTTATTTAATTTTGTTTTGTTTAAATTTTTTAATTTTTTTTTGTTTAAATTTTTTTTTGGGTTTTTATTTTGTATAAAATTTTTTTTTAAATTTATTTTGTTTTTTTTTTTTTTGATTTTGAAAAAGTTTGGGGTTTTTAAAATTTTTAATTTTTGGTAATTTTTTTTTTAATTTTTTGGGTTTTTTTAGTATTATTATTTATTATATATAGGGGTTTTTTTATATTTTTTTAATTTTTTAAAAATTTTTTGTTTTTGTTTATTTTTAAAATTTTGATTATTAAAATTAGTTTGTTTGTTTTTTTAAATTTTTTGTTTGATTTTTTTAAAAAATAAGTTTATTTGGTTTTTTTGTATTAATAATTTTAATTTAAAAGATATAATTTTTTTATTTTTGTTTTGTTTTGTTAAATTTTAATTTTTAAAAATTTTTTAAATTAAAAAAAAAGGGGGAATTTTGTTTTTTGGGGTTATGTTTGGTAAATTTTAAAAAATAAAAAAAAATGTTTTAATTTTTTTTGAAAAATAGAAATTTTAGAGAGATAATTAAAAGAAGAAAATGATTTTAAAAGTTTTGTTGAAATAAAATTAATAGAAGTAAAAAATAGAAAAGTATAAAATAAATAATTTAAAAATTGTGAATAAGTAGTTAGTGTTTGGAATTTGTTGTGTTTTATTATTAAAAATTTTTTTTAAAAAGAATTTTTAAGAAAAATGATTGAAATATAGAAAAAATTAAAAATAGAAAAGATGAAAGTGGTTTTAAAAATATAAAAAAAAAAGAATAATGTTTGGGGAAAAAATAAAGAAAAATGATTTTTGTTAATAATATAATGAAATTGATAGATATAATTAATTTTTTAAATTTTGTTTTAGAAAAATGAAAAAAAAGGAAAAGATGATTAAAAATTTTTGAGAGATAAAAAGTTAAATTTTTGATAAATTATAGAGGATTTTTTAATATAGTTTTAAAAAAATTATGTTTTAGGTAGGATATGATAAATTGTTTTGAAGAATAAAGAAAATGATAAAAAAAAAAATTGTGAAAAAAAGATAAAATAAGAAGGGAAATTTTAAAAATTAGTGTAAGAAAGATAAAATTTGAAGATTTAAATTTAAAAATTAGTTTTAAAGTTTTTGTTTGGAAAATTTTTTTTTAAAAAAATGATTAGAATTTTTTTAAATTTTGATTGTGAGAATTGTTAAAAAAGATAGAAAAATAGGTAAAAAAAAAATTTTTTTAAAAAGGGGTTAAAAAATTAAATGAAAGGGTGAAAATTGTTTTAAAAGTGTAAAATTTTTTTAAAAAAAATATTATTTTGAAAAAGTTTAAATTTTAATTTAAAAATTTTTTAAATATATAGATGTTAGAAATTTTAAAAATTTTGTTATATTGTTTTAATTAAAGAAAAAAAAATTTTTTTTAAATTTAAGGAAAAAAGGGGGTAAATTGATAAGATATAAAAAATTTTTATAAAAATTTTAAAAAGGGGGTAGATAGAATTTAAAAAAAATTTAATTTGTAGAAGATTTAGATAGAAAAAAAATATAAAGGGGAAAAAAATTTTTTTAAGAAGAAAAATTGGGGGTAGAAAATAGAAATTTGTTTTTAAAAAGTAGATTTTGAAGAGAGTTTTTTGGATTTTAAAAGATTTTTTTAAAAAGAAAAGTTTGATTTTGAATTTTAGATAAGATTTTTGAAATTATGGTTTAAATGTGTAAAAGGGTTTTTAGAAAAATTATTAAAGGTTTTTTTTTTTTTGTGTTAATTTTTAAAAATTTTTTTTGGTTTTTTTGTGTTTTGTTTTTTTTTTTAATTTTAAAAATTTTAGTTTTGGGGGTTTGATTTTAGTTTTAAAAAAAGGGGGGGATTTTTTGAAATTTTTGAAGATTGATTTTTTTTTTTAAAATTTTTTTGATTAGTAGAAAAATTTTTTTTTTGTGTTTTGGGAAAAATTTGTTTTAATTTGTTTTTTTTGTGTTAAAAGGGAAGTTTTTAAAGTTGTTAATTTTTTTTTGATAAAAAGGTTGGGGTGGGTTTTTGGTTTTTTTTTGTTGTTTTAAAAAAGGGGTTTTATTTTTTTTGGGGAAAAAAGGAAAAATTGTTTAAAGTTAAATTTTTTTTTTAAAGGGTTTTTGTTTAAAAAAAATTGTTTTTGGGGTTTTTAAATTTTTAAAAATTTTGTGTGTTGTTGAAAATTTTGTTTGGTTTTTTTGTTTGTTTTTTTTGGAAAATTTTTTTTAAAAAGTTTTAATTTGTGTTAAATTAAAAAATTAGTTGATTTGTGGTTTTTTTATTTTTTTTGGGTTTGGAAAAAGGGGTTTTTTAGAAATTTTTTGTTTGTTTTTGGGATTTGGGGATTTTGGGGTTTGGGTTTTTTTGGGTTTGTTTGTGAAAAGTTAAAAAAAAGGGGGAATTTTTTTTTAAAAAGGAAAAAATTTTTAAAGGGGTTTTTTTAAAAAAATTTTGATTTTTTTTTGGGTTTTTTTGGGGTTTTTTTTTTTTTTTAAAATTTTTTTTTTAAAAAGGTTTTTAAAAGGGGGTTTTTTGGAAAAAATTTTAAAATTTTTTTTTTGGAAAAATTTTTTTGGGGGGTTTTTAAAAAAAAAGAAATTTATAAATTTTTTTTTTTGTTGTTGTTTTTGGGATTGGGTTTTTTGGGGGGTTTTTTTTTTTTTTTTTGTATTTGTGGGAAAAAATTATTGTTGAATTTGATTGAGTTGGGTTTTGGGGAAAAGGGTTTTTTTTGTTTTAAAAATTTTTTTTTGGTTTTGGAAAGGGGTTTTTGGGGTTTTAAAAAATAAAATAGTTATTGAAAATTTTTAAAAAAGGGGGTTTGATTTTTTAATTTAAAAAAATTTGTTTGTAAAGATATTTTTTTAAAAAAAAATTTAGAAAAAAAAAAAAAATTTTTAAAGTTAGTTTTTTTATTTGAAAAAGAGTTATTTGGGTTTGAAAAATTTTGTTAGTTTTAAAATTTAAAATTGAAGTGTTTTTTAAAAGAAGTATTAGATAGTTTTAAAATGAAATTGTTAAATTTTTTTTTTGGAAGGAAAGTTTTAGTTTAAAATTTTAAGATAAGGGGGTTTTTGTTTTTTTAAAAAAAAATATTTTTAATATTTTTTTGTAATATTGTGAAAAAAGGGGTTTAGATAAAAAATTTTATTAAAAAATGTTTTAAAAAAAGTAATTAAAAGTATGTTTTTAAAAATTTTTTAAATATGAAAATTTTTATATAGGGGGAATTAAAGATTGTTTTGAAAAATTTTATAATTTTTGTTTTTAAGTGAAAAATTAAAAAGTTTTATTTTTTTAAAATTTTTTTTTTTTTGGGTTTTTTAAAATTAAAATTTTTAAAAAATTTTTTGGAAAAAGAAAAATAAAAAGAAAAAAATTAGAGAAAAGGGGGGGGTTTTTTGGAAAATTTTATTTAAAATTTAAAGGGGAAAAGTTTTTTTAAAAATTTGATAGGGAAAAAAGATTTTTAAAATAAATTAATTTATAAGAAAAAAATTAGGGTTTTTTTTTTTGGGGGGGATTTTAAAAAAAGAAAAGAAGTTAATTTTTTTTTGTGAAATTTTAAAATTGTTAAAAAAAAATAAATAGTTAGTTTTTTATTTTAATATAATAAAAATTAGAAAAAAATTATTAGGGAAAAAGAAAGAAATAAAAAGAAAAATTTTGATAAAAGATAGTTGGGGGGTGATTGATTTTTTAGTTTTATTAAAATGTTGTTTAAATTTTTATTTTGTGTATTAATTGTGTATATTTGTTTTTTAAAAAAATTTTTTTTTTTTTGATTGTTGAAAAAAAGTTTTTAAAAGTTAATTAAATGAAAAGTGGGTTTTTTTTTTGTTTTTGGGAAAAATTTTTTTTTTTTTTTGTTTTTTTTTATAATTTATTAGTGTTTTTTTTGGTTTTTTTTTTGTTTTAGTTTTTTGTTATTTTTTGTTTATTTTTGTTTTTTGTTTTGTTGTTTTGTTTTTTTTGGTGTTAAATTTTTGGTTTTTTGTTTGTTGGTTTGGTTTTGATTTTTATTTTTTTTTTTGTAATTATTAAAAATAGATTAATTTGATTTTAATTGTTTTTGTTTTTTTTTTGAAATGTATTTTATTTTAAATTAATATGGTTTTTTTTTTTTTGTTTTTTTGAATTGATAGTAATATTTTTTTTTAGAAGTTTTGTTTTTTATATTAAAAAGTATAGTTTATTTTATATTAATATTAAGTTTAGTTTGTGGGTTTTTTGTTTTAATTTAGTTTTTGTTTGTTGTTTTGTTTTGTGTATTTTTTTTTTTTTGTTTTATTTTTTTGATTTTGTTTTGTTTTTTATTTTGTTTAGATTTTTTTATTTATTTGTGTTTTGTGTTTTGATGTTTAGTTTTTTGTGTTGTTTAGTGTTTTTTTGATTGTTTTTTTTGTTTGTTGTTTGATTTTTTGTTGATTTGTTGATTTTTTGTGTTTTTTTTAGATGTTGTTATGTTTGTTGTTTTTTTTTTTTTTTTTTGTTTTTATTTTGTTTTTTTGATTTTTTGTGTGTTTGTTTATTTTGGTTTAGGTTTTGTTTTTTTGTGTGTTTTTGTGTGTGTGTTTTTTTTTTTTTTTTTTTTGTATTTAGTTTTTTGTGTTTTTTTTTTGTTTTGTTTTTTTTTAGTTTTTGTTGTTGTGTTTTTTTTGTTTTTTTATATTTTTTTGTTGTTTTTTTGTTTTTGTTGTTTTTTTATGTTTGTTGTTGTTTGGTGTTGTTTTTTTGTTGGTTGTTTGGTTTGTGTTTTTTTTTGTTATTTGTTGTTTTGGTTAGTTTTTTTTTATGTTTTTTATTTTTTTTTTTGTTTGTGTTTTGTGTTTTTTGTGTTTTGTTGTTGTGTTTTAAAGTTTTGTTTTTTGTGTTTAAGTGAATTTTTGTTTTTGGTTTTTTTTTGTTTGTTTTTTGTGTTTTTTTTTATGTTTTTTGTTTTTTTTTTTTTTTTGTTTTTTGTTTTTTATTTTTTGTTTTTTATTGTTTTTGTTTAATTTTGTTGTTTTTTTTATTTTTTTTTTATGTTGTGTGTTTTTTTTGTTTTATTTTTTTTTTTGTGTTATTAGAAATTTATGTTTTTGTTAGATATTATATTTTGTTGTGATTTGTTTTTTTTTTTTATTTATTTAATTTTTTGTGTAATGTTTTTTTTTGTTTTTTGATTTTTATTAATTTATAAAATATTGTATAAAATTAGAAAAATAATTTATAATAATTAATATATATTTTAAAAATTTTTAATAAATGAGTTTAAATTTGATATTATATAATAATTTATAGATAAATTAAAGATTTTATATTGTATTATTTTATTAAATTATTGTTATTTTTATTTTAATATTTTGAATTGAATATATTTTAGATTATGTAATTTAAGAATAGAATAATTTAATAATTAGAATTGATATAGATTTTTTTTTTTTATTATGATAATAAAGTGATAATAATTTGATAAATAGTTTTTTTGTTTAATTTTAATTTTATTATGTAAAAAATAATATAAATTATATAAAATAATATTAAATATTTAATAAAATAATAATTTTTAAAATTTTAAATTATTTTAATTAATAAAAAAAAAATATATTATAAATAAAATATAAAGATTAATTAATAATAAAATATAAAAAAATAATAAAAATATATTAAATTATAATAAAAAAAAAAAAAAAATTAAATATTTTTTATTTTTTTTAAAAAATAAATAATAAAATTAATAATAAATAAATAATTAATAATATAAAATAAAATAATTAATAAAATATAATTATAATATATATAAATATAAATAAAAATTATAATTAAAATAATATATTTTAAATAATTAATATTATAATTATTAAATAAAAAATGATTTATATTTATTAATAATTAATATAAAAATAATTTTTTTTAATTAATAATTAAAATATTTTTATAAATTAATATAATATATAAATAAAATTTTATTTAATAATAAATAATAAATTTATTTAAAATAATATATAATTATAATTAAATATTAAAATTTTAAATAAATAAAAAAATATTTAAAAATAAAATTAATATAATAAATATATAATAATAAATAAAAATAATAAAAAAAAAATATTAATAAATTATTAATTAAATATAATATTATATAAATAAATTAAATAAAATTAAATTAAATATAAAAATTTTAATAAAAATTTATAAATATAAAAAAAAAAAATAATTAAAAAATAAAATTAAAAAAAAAATAAAATTAATAATAAATATTATAAAAAAAAATATAAAATAAAATAATAATAAATAAAATATATAATATAATAAAATAAATATTTATAATAATTATTTATAATTATAAAATAATAAATATAATAAATAATAAAAATATTATATATAAATATATTTTTAAATAAAATTATAATTTATAATAATATTAAAAAATTAAATTAAAAAATTAAAAATATTTTATTATTATAAAATTAATATTAATAAAATATTTAAATATAAAATTAAAAAATAAAAATATAATTTAAAAAAATTAATAAAAATATTTATTTTAATTATTAAAATTAATATAATTTAATTAAAATTAAATTTTTAATAATAATTAATATTTAAATAAAATAATTAATAATTATAAATTAATAAATAATATTAAAAATTTTATAATATAAAAAAATTATATAAAAAATAAATTATTTAAAAAAAAAATAATATAATTAATAATTTATAATATTAATAAATAATTATATTAAAAAATATAAATAATAAATTAATATTAGATAATATAATAATTAAATTTATAATTATAAATAAAAATAAATTAATTAATAAATATAATAAATTAAATTAAATTTAATTAAAATTTAAATAATAATTTTAAATAAATTAAATTTTAAAATAATAAATATATAAATAAAAATAAAAATATTATAATAATAAATTTATAAATAAATATATAAAATATATTTTATAAAATATTAATATTAAATTAAATAATAAATTTAAATATATAAAATTAATAATAATTTTAAATAATTATATTAAATAATTTAATAAAATTAAGTAAATTATAATTTAATATTAAATATTATATTTAAAAATAAATATTAAATAAATTTAATTTAAAAAAATAATATTAATTATATAAAATATTATTTATATAATAAATTATAATTAAATATATTATATAATTAAAAAAAAATAATAATTAATATAAAAAATAATTATTAATATTAATTTTAATATAATTAAAATATTAATATAAATATTAATAAATATATTTATAATTATAATTAATATAATTATAAATAATTATATTAATATTTATAAAAATTAATATAAATATAATTAATAAATTATAATAATAAATATATTATAAATAATTAAATAATTATAAATATATATAATTTTTAAATAAAAATTAAATTTTAAATGTAATAATATAAAATTATAATATATAAATATTTAAATATTATATATTTATAAATATTAATATATTTAAAGAATAATAAATATTTAATATAATATTTAAAATATAAATTAAAAAATAATATAAATTAATAAATTTTAAAATAATATAAAAATAATATTATAATAATATATTTATAAAATTAGAATTAAATATAATAAATTTAAATATAAAATTTAAATATATAATTATATTATAATAAAATAAATATTAAAATTAAATAATAAAAAATAAAAAATCTATCTATCTATCTATCATATTTCTATTATCTTATTATATCTATATTATCTTCTATATATCTATCTATATTACTATCATCATATCTATCTATCTATACATCTATTATCATTTTCATCTATCTATTTCTATTCTATCATATTCTATCTTATCTATCTATCTATATCTATCTTTCTATATCTATTCTATCTATCATACTTCTATATCTATCTTATCTATCTATCTATATATCTATCTATCTATCTATCTATATATCTATCTATATTACTATTACTTTATCTATTATCTATATCTATATATCTATCTATCTATCTATCTATATATCTCTATCTATATCTACTATCTAATCTATCTATATCTACTATCTATATCTATTATCTACTTCTATACTATATCTATCTAATCTATCATATCTATCTATATCTAATCTATCTATTATCTATATCTAACTCTATATCTATCTATCTATTATCTATCATAATCTATATATCTAATCTAATCTATTCTATCTATATCTATACTATCTATATTCTTATCTATCTAATCTATATCTATCTATATCTATATCTATCTATCTATTCTATCTATTCTATATCTATCTACTATCTATATCTATCATACTATCATTATCTATCTATCTATCTATCTTATCTATCTATTCTATCTATATTATCTATCATCTATCTATATCTCATTCTATCTATCTATCATTCTATCTATCTATCTATCTATCTATCTATCTATCATCTATCTATTCTATCTATCTCTATCTTTATCTATCTATATCTATCTATCTATATCTATCTATCTTCTATCTACTATCTATCTATTTATTATCATCTATCTTATCAATCTATCTATTATCTATCTATCTTATCATTTATCTATCTATATCTATTATATCTACTATTACTATCTATCTATCTATCTTATTATCTATATCTATCTATCTATCTATCTATCTATCTATTTCTATATCTATCTATATCTATTCTATCTATCATTATCTATCTATATTATATCTATCTATCTATTACATATCTATCTATATCTATTCTATCTATATCTATTTATCTATCTATATCTATACTATCTATATCTACTATCTATTTCTATCTATCTATATTATATCTATCTATATTATATCTATCTATATCTATTATCTATCTATTTATTACTATCTATATCTATCTTATCTATCTATCTATCTTATCTATTCTATTCTATCTATCTATCTATCATCTATTATATCTATCTATCTATATCTATCTATCATCTATTCTATTATCTATCTATATATCTATTATATTATATTCTATCTATCTATATCTATCTATCTATATCTATCTATCTATATCTATCTCTATTATCTATCTTATACTATCTATATCTCTATCTATATCTATCTATCTATCTTAATCTATCTATACTATCTATCTATTATCTATCTATCTATTCATAATCTAATATCTATCTATCTATTATCTAATCTATATCTATTCTATCTATCTATATCTATCTATCTATATCTATATCTATCTATATCTTATCTATCTATATCTATCTTATCTATATCTATCATCTTATCTAATCATATCTATATCTATCTATATCTATCTATATCTATATCTATTATCTTCTATCTATCTATATCTATATCTATTATCTATACTATCATATTATCTATCTTATCTATTATCTATACTATCTATATCTATCTATATCTATCTATTTTCTATCTATATCCTATATCTATCTATCTACTATACTATATCTATCATATCTATCTATCATCTATATCTATCTATCTATTATCTATCTAATCTATCTATTATATCTACTCTATATTCTATCTATATATCTATCTATCTATCTAATTATCTATCTATCTATATATCTATATATCTATCTATATCTATTATCTTATATCTATCTAATATATCTATATCTATCTATCTATCTATCTATATCTATTCTATATCATATCTATCTATATATCATTATCTATCATATCTATTATCCTATTCTATTATCTCTATCTTACTATCTATCTATTCTATCTATCTATATCTATCTATCAATCTATTATATCTATCTATTATCTATCTATAATCTATCTTTTCTATTATATCTATCTATAATCTATATCTATCTATATCTATCTACTATCTATCTATCTATCTATCTACTATTAACTATCTATCTATCTCTATCTATATCTATCTATCTATATCTATCTAATCTATCTATCTATATCTATACTATCTATCATCTATCTATCTATATATCTATCTATCTATATCTATCTATCATATCTATCTATTATCTAATCTATCTATCTATACTATCTATATCTATCTATCTATATCTATCTATCTTATCATCTACTCTCTATCTCTATATCTATCTAATTCTACTATCTACTATCTATATCTAATCTATCTATCTAATCTACTCTATCTATCTATATTATCTATATATACTATCTATCTATCTATATCTATATCTATCTATATCTTCTATCTATCTATCTATCTATATTATCTATCTATCTATATCTATCTATCTATATCTATCTATCTATCTATCTATTATATCTACTATATCTATCTATCTATTATCTATATCTATCTATATCTATCTATTACTCTATATATTATCTATCTAATCTTATCTATCTTACTCTATATATCTATCTATATATCTATCATCTATAATCTATCTATATCTATCTATTATACTATCTATATATCTATCTATCTATAATCTATATCTATCTATATTATCTATATCTATCTCTATACTATATATCTATCTATATCTATCTATCTATCTATATCTATCTATCTATTTCTACTATCTCAATCTATCTATCTATCTATCTAATCTACTCTATCTATCTAATCTACTCTATCTATCTATCTCTATCTCTATCATCTATCTCTATCTATCAATCTATCTATCTATCTATATCTATCTATCTATATCTATCTATCTAATCGTATCTATCTATAGAACTAGCTCTATCTATCTATCACTATCTATCTATCTCTATCTATCATATCTAGCTCTTCTATCTATCTCTATCTATCTACTATCTATCTATATCTATCTAAAATTATCTATCTCTTTCTATATTATCTATCTCTTCTATATCTATCTTTTCTATATCTATCTATCTTATCTATCTATATCTATCTATATCTAATCTAAACTATCTATATCTAACTATCTATATCTATCTATCATATCTATCCCATATCTATCATTATATCTAACTATCTATATCTATCTATCTATAATCTATCTATATCTATTATCTAATCTATCTATCTATAATCTATCTTATCTATATCTATCTAAACTAACTATATCTAAACTATAAAACCCATCTACTATATCTATCTATATCTATTATCTATCTATATCTAAACACTAAATCTATCTATATCTATCTATCTATATCTATTATCTATATCTATCTATCTATATCATTCTTATATCTATCATCTATATCTATCTATCTATACTATCTATCAAATTATCTATCTTATCTTTCATCTATTAAAATTTCTTATCATATCTATTATATCTATCTATCTTACTATACTATCTATTTTTTAACATATTTATCTATAAAATATCTATCTATATTATTATCATTCTATCTATTTACTATTATATCTATCATCATTCTATTATCTTTTTATTATCTTAAAATTTTCTATATCTATTATCTATCTATACTATTACTATTTATCTACTCTATTTTCTATCTATCTATCTATCTCACTATATCTTCTATACTATCTATCCTATCTATATTATATCTATTATTTTATCATCTTCTAATCTATCATATCTATCTATCTATTCATCTACTTATCTATCTATCTTACTATTATATTATTATATTATTTTTTCTATCTTAAACTAT
>JARQOC010000002.1:307743385-307965510 GCA_033576535.1 Allobates femoralis | reverse complement strand
ATATAGATAGATAGTAGATAGATAGATATAGATAGTATAGATAGATAGATATATGAGATTAGATAGATATAGATAGATAGATATAGAAGTAATAGATGATATGATATAGATAGATTAGATAGATAGATAGAATAGATATAGATAGTAGATAGTATAGATAGATAGATATATAGATAGATATAATGAGTAGATATAGGATGATAGATATGAATGATAGAGTATAGATATATAGATAGATATAGTAGAAGTAGTATAGATAGATATATAGTAGATAGATATAGTAGATAGATAGATATAGATAAGATAGATGAGATATATAGATAGATATAGATAGTAGATAGATAGTAGTAGATAGATAATAGTAGATATAAATAGATATAGTAGATAGTAGATAGATATATAGATATAGATAGATAGATAGATAGATAGAGATATAGATAGATAGATAGAATAGATGATAAGATAGATATAGATATAGATAGATATAGATAGATAGATATAGATAGATATAGATAAGATATAGATAGATATAGATAGTAATGATAGATAGATAGATAATATATAGATAGATATAGTAGATAGATATAGATATAGTATAGATATAGATAAAGATAGATAGATAGATAGAGTAGATAGATAGGATAGATGATTAGATGATAGATAGATTAGATATAGATAGATAGTATGATATGATAGATATAGATAGATTTTAAGATATAGATAGATAGATAGTATATGTAGATATAGATAAGATATAGATAGATAGATATAGATAGATAGATTGAATAGATATAGATATGATAGTAGATAGTAGAGATATAGATAGATGATAGATAGATAGATATAGATGATAGATAGTATAGAGATAGATAGATTAGATATAGATAGATATAGATAAGTTATAGATAGTAGATAGATAGTAATAGATAGATATAGATATATAGATAGTGATATAGATAGTATAGATATAGATAGATATAGATAGATAGATAGATAGATAGTATAGATATAGATAGATAGATAGATAGATATAGATAGATAGTAGATGATAGATATAGAGATAGAATATAGATAGATATAGATGATATAGTAGATATGATAGTATAGATAGATATAGATAGTAGTATAGATAGTAGAATATAAGATAGATATAGATATAGATATAGATAGATATGATGATAGATAGATAGATATATGATATAGATAAGATATAGATAGAAGATAGATAGATAGATAGATAGATTAGATAGATAGATATAGATAGATAGATATGATAGATAGATAGTAGATAGTGATAGTAGTATAGATAGATAGAAATAGATAGATGTAGATATAGATAGATATAGTAGATAGAATAAGAGTGATTAGATATAGATAGATATTAGATGATAGATAGATAGATAGATAGATAATAAAGATATGTATAGTATAGATAGATAAGAATATGATAGTAGATAGATATGAGATATAGATTAGATGATATATAGATATAGATAGATATAGATAGATAGATATAGATAGAATAGATAAATAGATAGATATAGATAGATAGATAGATATAGATAAATTAATATAGATTAAGATATAATAGATATAGATAGAGTGTAGATATAAATAGATAGATATAGATAGTTATAGATAGATAGATAGAATAGATAGAATATAGATATGATATATAGATAGATAGTAATATATAGAGTAATTGAGATAGATATAGATATAGAGATATAGATAGATAGATAATATATGATAAGATAGATATATAGATATATATAGATAGATATAGATAGATATAGATATATAGGATTGATTAGATAGAATAGAGATGATATAATAGATAGATAGATATAGATAGATATAGATATAGAATGATATAGATAGTATGATAGATGAGATATAATAGATAGATATAGATATAAGATAAGATAGATATATAGATATAGATAGAATAGTAGATATAGTAGAGATAGATAGATAGATTAGATGTATATAGAGTATTAGTAGATAGTATAGATAGATATAGTAGATAATATAGATAGATATATATAGTAGATATAGATTGATAGATAGATAGTAGATATGATAGATATATAGATAGATAGATTATAGTAGATAGATATATAAGTAGATATAGATATATAGATAGATTTAGATAGATATGTGATATAGTAGATGATATAGATAGTATGATTAGATAGATAGATAAGATAGATTAGATATAGATAGTAGAATAGTAGAGATATAGATAGTATATAGATAGATATAGATAGATATAGATAGTTAGATAGATAATATATAGATAATAGATAGTATAGATAGATATAGATTAGATAGATAGTAGATAGATAGATATGATAGATATAGATAGATATAGATAGATATAGATAGTAGATATAGATAGATATAGATAGATAGATGATAGATATAGATAGATAGATATAGATAGAATAGATAGAATAGATAGATATAGATAGATAGAGATAGATAGTATTAGATAGATATAGATAGATATAGATAATAGATATAGATATAGATATAGATAGATGATAGATAGATATAGATAGAAGATAGATAGAAGATAGATAGATAGATAGATAGATGATAGATAGATTAGATGATAAGATAGATATAGATAGATATAGATAGATATAGATAGATATAGATAGATATAGATATAGATAGATAGTTTAGATAGATAGATTTAGATAAGATAGATAGATATAGATAGATATAGATAGATATAGTTTAGATAGATAATAGATAGATAGATATAGATAGATAGATATAGATAGATAGATAGATATAGATAGTTAGATAGATAGTATATAGATAGATAGATAAGATAGATATAGATAGATATGATAGATATAGATAGATAGATAGATAGATAGATAGATAATAGATAGATAGATGAGATAGATAGTATATAGATAGATAGATATAGATAGATTATAGATAGATAGATAGATGATATAGATAGATAGATGGATATAATAGATAGATGGATATAGATAGATGGATATAGATAGATGGATATAGATAGATGGATGATAGATGGATATAGATAGATGATGATAGATGGTATAGATAGATGGATATAGATAGATGGATAGATGGAGATGGATAGATGGAGATGGATAGATGGAGATGGATAGATGGATATGGATAGATGGATATAGATAGATGGATATAGATAGATGGATATAGATAGATGGATATAGATAGATGGATAGATAGATGGATATAGATAGATGGATAGATGGATATAGATAGATAGATGGATAGATAGATGGATATAGATGGATAGATAAATAGATAGAGATAGAGAGATAGATAAATAGAGATAGATAGATAGATAGGTGAGTCTTTGCAGCCGCGGTAAGTCCGGCACATAGGTACATTGCGATTTTCTTGGGCCCGCGACAGCCGAGCGCCGTGGCCGAAAATCGAACCAAGGGGCCGGCCATGCATTCTTCGAAACACCGCTATGTATCTCTATGGGAAGTGAGGCGCTATTCTAATTGGTCGCCGGCAGCACACAGCGACCAATCAGAATAGCGCCTCACTTCCCAGAGAGATATAATGGACGACTTTTCGTCCATTATATGTCTATGGGAAGTGAGGCGCTATTCTGATTGGTCGCCGGCAGCACACAGCGACCAATCAGAATAGCGCCTCACTTCCCATAGAGATACATAGCGGTGTTTCGGCGAATTTATGGCCGGGCCCCTGGTTCTATTTTCGGTCACGGGGCTCGGCTCTGGTCGGTCGTTCCACGGGGCCGGAGACACGCTGCCATTGCTCGCGCCTCAGCAACGGCTCGCAATGGCCGCCTCGCGGCCATTGCTCATGCCCGGCAACGGCTCGCAATGTCCGCTACGCGGGCAATGCTTTGTGGGTCGCGTGGCTGCCAGGCAGCCACGTCCACGACAACGGAAGTAGCGCCGAAAATGACGGAAGTGCGCTACGGCAATTATATATTAGATATATATATATATACACACACACCCACACACACACATATATATATACATATATATAGATGATAAAATGAAAGGCAGCACTTTCATTTTCCAGTTCAAATTATGTGGGTTTATTTGGTCCTAGGACTGCGACGTCGCAATCCTAGGACCAAATAAACCCACATAACTTGAACTGGAGGAAGTGCTGCCTTTCATTTTTTTCATCTGCTTATTACCTTTGATTGTGGTAGGAGGGCCTTGCACCCGACCTGTGAAGTGTGCTGTTTCATTATATATATATATATATATATATATATATATATATATGCTAGATGGAGGCCCGATGCTATCGCATCAGGAGGGCAGTGGTGTCACAATGGGGGTGCGTTCGGGTGGCCATCTCTTCCCCCGTGCGCTCTCCGCTTGCCCGGTCTCTCCCATCATGTGCTCTCTCCTTTGAGCTGTCTCCCTATGTGTGATCTACCCCTTGAGTGCTCTCTTCTTCCCTCATGTGCTCTCTCCATTGTGCCGTCTTCCCCTGTGCGCTCTCCTCCCTGTGTAATGTATGTAAATAAATGTATTTCAACTTAAACACAAAAAACAGGTTAATACTGTTTAATTTCCTGGTAAAAAATGTGTAGGGCTTCACTGTATTTTTTTATTGCCAGCGCAGATAAACCAAGCAGCTACTATCTGCCAACCCCCGCTGCCTGGTGTTAACTTTACTGGCAATGAAAAATACAGGGGACCCAATTTTTTTTTCAACTATTTAGATGAATTAAGAAAAAAATTGACATGGGGTCCGCCGTATTCTCTATTGCCAGCCAAGGTAACCCAGGCAGCTAGGGGCTGGAATTCTCAGCATGGTAAGGCCCACCATACTGAAAACTGCAGCCAGCAGCCGCCCCAGAATTGGCACCTCCATAAGAGATGCCAAAACTGGCGGTTACCCCGCTCTTCCAGCTGTTGTGAAGCAGTGGCAGACTGGGTAATAAAGGAATTGATAGCAGCTTTGTTTAGCAACTGATGTCAAGCCCTGTTGCTAATGTCAGCCATCAGTATGACAGCCGGCCATTAGTAATATTTTCAGTAGGGAAAAAAAAAATCCTTTATTCCATACAAAGTAGACAGATTCCTCAATCACTTTATTAGCTCCCACCAAGGTCCCCTCCGATGTAATCCTTTAATTACTGTAATCTTCTGGGAGAGGGAGGGAGGGTGTGATGCGTCAAGGGATTCTAGAGAGAAATGTGCTGCCCAGTGTCAGAGAGCTTGGCCTTAGTCAGAAGTCATGGGTCTTGCAACAGGATAATAACCCAAAGCACACAGCTAAAAACATCCAGCAATGGCTAAGAGGAAAACATTGCACTATTCTGAAGTGGCCTTCTATGAGCCCTGACCTAAATCCTATTGAGTATCTTTGTAAAGAGCTGAAAGATACCATTTGGAAAAGGCAACCTTCAAAAACGAGACAACTGGAGCAGTTTGCTCGATGAGTGGGTCAAAATACCTGATGAGAGGTGCATAAGTCTCATTGACAGTTACAAGAATGGTTTGATAGCAGTGATTGCCTCAAAAGGTTGTGCCACAAAATATTAAGTTAAGGGTACCATCATTTCTGTCCAGGCCTATTTCAGGAGTTTAATTTTTGAAAACATTTTGTGGAAGCAGGGTTGAAAAACAATATCTGACTTTAATTTGTTCATCTTTATAGATTTTGAGCACTATATGTATGTGTATATATATATATATATATATATTATATATATATATATATACTAGCTGTGAGCCCGATGCAAATGCATCGGGATTCTAGAACGTGGCAATATTATTTGCATTAATAGCATTATTAACAGCAATAATAGTACTATTAATAGTATTGTTATTAGTATTAATAGCATTATTACCATAAATAGCATTAATAATAGCGTTAATAGCATTATTATGAGGAGTAATAGCATTAATAAAATTATTAATAGCATTAATAGAATAAAAAATAGCATTAATAGCATTATTAATAGGATTAATAGCATGATTATTAGAATTAATAGCATTAATATTAGCATGAATAGCATTAATAGCATTATTAATAACATTATTACCATTATTAATAGCATTAATAGCCTAAATAATAGAATTAATAGCATAAATAATCGCATTAATAGCATGAGTATTAGCAGAAAGAGCATTAATAGCAATATTATTAGCATTAATAGAATTTTGAATAGCATAAATAGCATGATTATTAGCCTTAATAGCATTATTAATAGCGTTAATATGATTATTATTAGCATTATTAGCATTAATATTAGCATTAATAGCATATTTATTAGCAATAATAGCATTATTATTAGCATTAATAGCATTAATAATACAATTAATAGCATTAATATTAGCATTAATAGCATTAATAGTATTATTAATAGCATGAATAACATTATTAATAGCATTAATAGCATTAATAGGATTATTAATAGCATTAATAGCATAAACAATAGAATTAATAGCATAACTAATTGCATTAATAGCATTACTATTAGCATAAGGAGCATTAATAGCAATATTATTAGCATTAATAGCATTTTGAATAGCATAAATAGCATGATTATTAGCCTTAATAGCATTATTAATAGCATTAATATGATTATTATTAGCATTATTAGCATTAATAGTAGCATTAGTAGCATAATTATTAGCATTAATAGCATTATTATTAGCAGTAATAGCATTATTATTAGCATTAATAGCATTAATAGCATTAATAGCATTAATACAATTAATAGCATTAATATTAGCATTAATAGCATTAATAGTATTATTAATAGCATGAATAACATTATTAATAGCATTAATAGCATTATTAATAGCATTAATAGCATAAATAATAGAATTAATAGCATAAATAATTACATTAATAGCATTACTATTAGCATAAAGAGCATTAATAGCAATATTATTAGCATTAATAGCATTTTGAATAGCATAAATAGCATGATTATTAGCCTTAATAGCATTATTAATAGCGTTTAATATGATTATTATTAGCATAATTAGCATTAATATTAGCATTAATAGCATAATTATTAGCATTAATAGCATTAATAATAGCATTAATAGCAATATTATTTGCATTAATAGCATTATTATTACCATTAATAGCATAATTATTAGCATTAATAGCATAATTATTAGCATTAATAGCATTAATAATAGCATTATTAGCAATATTATTTGCATTAATAGCATTATTATTACCATTAATAGCATAATTATTAGCATTAATAGCATAATTATTAGCATTAATAGCATTAATAATAGCATTAATAGCAACATTATTTGCATTAATAGCATTATTATTACCATTAATAGCATAATTATTAGCATTAATAGCATAATTATTAGCATTAATAGCATTAATAATAGCATTAATAGCAATATTATTTGCATTAATAGCATTATTATTACCATTAATAGCATAATTATTAGCATTAATAGCATAATTATTAGCATTAATAGCATTAATAATAGCATTAATAGCAATATTATTTGCATTAATAGCATTATATTACCATTAATAGCATATTTAGCATTAATAGCATTATTATTAGCATTAATAGCATTAATAATAGAAATAGCAATATTATTTGCATTAATAGCATTATTATTACCATTAATACATAATTATTAGCATTAATAGCATAATATAATTAGCATTAATAACAATTATTAGCATTAATTATTAGCATTAATACCATTAATTATTAGCATTAATAGCATAATTATTAGCATTAATAGCAATTATTAGCATTATTAGCATTAATAATTTATTAATAAGCATTTTTTATTATTAATTTTATTAGCTTATTATGTATAATTTTTTTTTTTTTTATTTTTATTATTTTTATTATTATTTTTTTTATTATTTTTTTAATATTATTTTAATTATTTTTTTTATTATAATAAATTTATCATTATTATTAAATTTATTAGTTATTTTAAGTGAGCCTGAGGCTGAGACACAGTTCTCCTTCAGGTCCGCTGAAATGGCTCATATTATTAGCTTTTTTTTTTATTATTATTATTTTTTATTTATTTTTTTATTATTTTTTAATTATTTTTCTATTATTTTTTAAATATTATTTAATTATTTTTTTTATTATTAAATTTATTAGTTATTTTAAGTGAGCCTGAGGCTGAGACACAGTTCTCCTTCAGGTCCGCTGAAAGGGGTGATATTATTAGCTTTTTTTTTTTATTATTTTTTATTAATTTTTTTTTATTATTTTTTTATTATTTTTTTTTTATTTTTTTAAATATTATTTAATTATTTTTTTTATTATTAAATTTATTAGTTATTTTAAGTGAGCCTGAGGCTGAGACACAGTTCTCCTTCAGGTCCGCTGAAAGGGGTGATATTAGCATTTTTTTTTTTTTTAATTATTATTTTTTATTAATTTTTTTATTATTTTTTAATTATTTTTTAATTATTTTTTAAATATTATTTAATTATTTTTTTATTATTAAATTTATTAGTTATTTTAAGTGAGCCTGAGGCTGAGACACAGTTCTCCTTCAGGTCCGCTGAAAGGGGTGATATTACTAGCATTTGTTTTTTTTTTTGTTTTTATTATTTTTTATTTATTTTTTTATTATTTTTTAATTATTTTTTTATTATTTTTTAAATATTATTTAATTATTTTTTTTATTATTAAATTTATTAGTTATTTTAAGTGAGCCTGAGGCTGAGACACAGTTCTCCTTCAGGTCCGCTAAAAGGGCTGATATTATTAGCATTTATTTAATATTTTTTTTATTATTTTTTATTTAATTATTTATTATTTTTTATTTATTTTTTTTAATTATTTTTTAATTATTTTTTTATTATTTTTTTTATTATTAAATTTATTTGTTGGCATACATTAGCGGTGTGTCGGCAAATTAACGGCCGGGCTCCTGGTTCTATTTGTCGGCCCCAAAATCGCGGACACACCGCTAATGTATGTCTATGGGCAGTGAGGTCGAATTCTGATTGGTCGGCGTCAGCAGAGAGCGACCAATCAGAAATCGGGCTGACTGCCGATAGACATGCATTAGCGGTGTGTCCGCGATTTTAGGGCCGACAAATAGAACCAGGTGGGCGGCCATAAAATCGCCGACACACCGCTAATGTATGTCAATGGGAAATGAGGTGCTCTTCTGATTGGCTGAGGGCAGTAGACAGCGACCAATCAGAAGAGCCCCTCAGATCTCATAGAGATAGAATGGCGGATTTTTCGTCCATTCTATCTTAATGAGAAGTGAAGAGGACGTCGGAGCTGGAAGTTGGCGGAAAGAAGACAGAAGACCCCGGGGGCCGGACGAAGAGCCGGAGATGGCGGAAAGAAGAGAGAAGACCGGCGGGGCCGGAGGAAGAGGACGCCTGGCCGGACGGAGGACTTGTGGATCGGACGGACGATCAGATGACTAAGAAGGCATGTAAGTGATCGAGGGGGGGCATTAGGTTAGGGGACGGCGGGGGCTTCGGGTGTAGGGCCTTAGGTGTTAGCGGCGGGAGCTTAGGAGGCGGCGGGGCTTAGGGGATAGGGGCTTAGGTGCGGCGGGGCTTAGGGGGTAGGGGCTTAGGTGCGGCGGGGCTTAGGGGTAGGTAGGGGCTTAGGTGCGGCGGGGCTTAGGGTGTAGGGGCTTAGGTGCGGCGGGGCTTAGGGTGTAGGGGCTTAGGTGCGGCGAACTTAGACTTAGGGGGTAGGGGCTTAGATGCGGCGTGGCTTATAGGGTAGGAGCTTAGGTGCGGCGGGGCTTAGAGGGTAGGGGCTTAGGTGCGGCGGGGCTTAGAGGGTAGGGGCTTAGGTGCAGCGGGGCTTAGGGGGTAGGTAGGGGCTTAGGTGCGGCGGGGGCTTAGGTGCGGCGGGGGCTTAGGTGCGGCGGGGTTAGAGGGTAGGGGCTTAGAGGGTAGGGGCTTAGGTGCTGCGGGGCTTAGAGGGTAGGGGCTTAGGTGCAGCGGGGCTTAGGTGGGGGTAGGTAGGGGGCTTAGGTGCGGGGGGCATAGGTGCGGCGGGGCTTAGGGGGTAGGGGCTTAGCGTGCGGCGGGACTTAGATTAGGGGGTAGGGGCTTAGATGCGGCGTGGCTTATAGGGTAGGGGCTTAGGTGCGGCGGGCTTAGGAGGTAGGGGCTTAGGTGCGGCGGGGGTTAGAGGGTAGGGGCTTAGCGGGCTTAGGTGCAGCGGGGCTTAGGGCGGGTAGGTAGGGGCTTAGGTGCGGCGGGGCTTAGAGGGTAGGGGCTTAGGTGCGACGGGGCTTAGAGGGTAGGGGCTTAGGTGCGGCGGGGGCTTAGGTGCGGCGGGGCTTAGGGGGTAGGGGCTTATGTGCGGCGGGGCTTAGGGTGTAGGGGCTTAGGTGCAGCGGGGCTTAGGGGGTGGTAGGGGCTTAGGTGCGGCGGGGCTTAGGTGCGGCGGGGCTTAGGGGGTAGGGGCTTAGGTGCGGCGGGGGTTAGAGGGTAGGGGCTTAGGTGCGGCGGGACTTAGAGGGTAGGGGCTTAGGTGCAGCGGGGCTTAGGGGGTAGGTAGGGGCTTAGGTGTGGCGGGGCATATGTGCGGCGGGGCTTAGGGGGTAGGGGCTTAGGTGCAGCGGGGGTTAGAGGGTAGGGGCTTAGGTGCAGCGGGGCTTAGGGGGTAGGTAGGGGGTTAGGTGCGGCAGGGCTTAGAGGGTAGGGGCTTAGGGTTAGAGGGTAGGGGCTTAGGTGCAGCGGGGCTTAGGGGGTAGGTAGGGGCTTAGGTGCGGGGGCTTAGAGGGTAGGGGCTTAGGTGCGGCGCACTTAGGGGGTGGTTTAGAGCATTAGGGGGTGGTTGAGAGCATGGCGCTGTAGTGTACAGCGCGATGGTATACTACAGTCCCATGGGCATACGCGTGTCGGCCCTTAAGCGCCAGCGCTTAGGTTTAGGGGCGGACAGGCGTATGGGCATGGGACTGTAGTATACTATAGCGGAGTACACTACAGTCGTATGCGCTTCTGTGGCTTAGTTAGCGGTGGGTGACAACTACTCGCAATGCCCGCTTCGCGGGCATTGCTTCGCTAGACTGCAACGACTCGCAATGCCCGCTTTGCGGGCATTGCTTCGGGAGTTGCCGTGGCCGCTACGCGGCCACGGACAGAGTCCAGGAGAAGCACCCTGGACTCGCTAACCAAGCCACCGGAAGTTGCGCCGCTCCGACGGAAGTCAGTTACGGCAATTATATAATAGATAAAAGCTGAATGTGTGTATGTATATCCGGGATTAGCATCTACACCGTCACAACTACAGCCACAAAATTTTGCACAGTCACACGTCTGGACCCCGAGAGCATCATAGGCTATGTTGTGAGGCGAAATTTTAACCCTGCGCGTTCCAGTTCACCAAACAATTTTGGCCCTATCTACATAATGGGGAAAAAGTATAAGGAAACGTGTGGGAGTAAAATCAACAGCTGCCAGCTACAGCCAAAAAATTTTGCAGTCACACATCTGGACCCCGGGAGCGTCGTAGGCTATGTTGTGAGGTGAAATTTTAACCCTGCACGTTCCAATTCACCAAACAATTTTGGCCCTATCTACATAATGGAGAGAAAGTGACAGTTACCAGTTGACAGTTGTTTTAAATCTGTTTTTACTAAGTTTTAAGTTGCATAGAAATATAGAAACATCACAATCAGACACCGATGGTGTCAGTGAGAAAGACGAACAAGCAGAAACATAGTGACAAAAAGAACAAAACATAAAAATCATAAAAATCAATGAAATTAAATATTTCTTCCAATTTCACCTCGTTCTTTATAGATATAGGCAACAACCTATGGGTTAATTGACCTCGACACTCTGTCAGAGGCGGAACGTCTCAGATCATAAAGTTTACTAGTGTCCATTGAAAAGTAGGAACTCAATCTTATAAACTTGGACTTAGGTCTTATAACCTCCTCTGGCAGACCTATGTATTGGCACCTTAATATAGCACAGTCCAGGTTTTATATGCCTAGCTATCTTCTTAATCTCAGAAGATATATCAAGTTATATATATTATATAACGAAAGAAAAGAAGAGCACGAAAAGAGCAAGAGTAGTAAAAAAGACAATATCTAAGTAGACGGAAAAAAATCAACAAGAGGGGAGGAACACAAGAGAAAGAAGAAGACCAAGTACATAATGATGAAAAGAGAAAAAAAAACAACTTATGGGATAAAGGAAATCTAAATTAAAAAGGGATAGGGGAATAATCTTCTATGTCCCCCTCACCTCATGCCCCGTCCCAACCCATCTGTGAGCAACACCACCTCAGTCCAACAACCTTTGAGCATTTGGGGAATCGTGAAACATAATCCATTCCCATCCATGTCGCATTAAACTGGGCCATTCCATCAGTATGTCCCGCTGCGAGTTCCTCCATTCTAAATACGTCCTTCATTTCCGAATACCAATCCAGAATGGAGGGTGGAGTGGGACTCCTCCACATAGGGGGAATAACAGCTCTAGCGGCTGAGACACAGAATCTGAGAATATCTTTTTTAATAAGCTTGGCAGGACCTGGCAGGATTGACAACAAGGCGACCTTAGGAGTGTCCTCAATTTGTTTCCCTGTAATCATAGTGTAATTACAGAAGACCTTTTTCCATAAGGTCTGTACCTTATGGCATGTCCACCATATGTGAATCATGCTACCAACAGAGGTCCCACATCTCCGACACAAATCAGAAACATTGGGCGAGATTTTGTGTAGTCTGTCTGGGCAAAGGTACCATCGGGAAAGGACTTTGTAGTTTCTTTCCTGTGATGCACACGGTAAAGCCAGTAAACGTGTACATAGGAAACTCTTTTTCCATTCCATAACTGACAGTTCTCTTCCCAAGTCTCTTTCCCAACCTACCTGATACTTATGTTTTGCTCCGAAATAGGGTGAGCCGGGGGAGAGTCTTGTTTGAACATTGTTTCAATGGGATCAAAATATGTACGTACCCTACAAAGGTTGGGTCCCGACAATAGGAAAGAACAGAGTTGGGCATATTCCAACCACTGTATAACTGTTTATTGTGACCTCTGGCGTAGAACCTCCACAGGGGGCACATCACCGTTGTGTAAAATCTGTGCAACCCGAACGTCCTCCACTCTCGTCCAGCCCATAAAAGTCTTCCTATCCATTCCAGGTAAGAAACAAGGATTGGAGAATAGCGGGGTCAATGGGCTTAACTGTTTTTCACTAATTGAGGCACCTAGCGTCTGAGACCAGGCTTGTAAAGTGGTTTTAGAAGTATCAGATAAAGTGGTCATCACAGTGTCCGGTAATGACGGCAACCACTGAAGGTACTTCAACGGTATCGGAACACCGTCCTGTTCTATGCTTATCCAACTCTTCAAGTCGGATTTAAAGCACCAATCCAAAGTTCTAACTAAGGACGCTGCTTGAAAATAGGCCTTAAAATTCGGTAGACCAGTTCCTCCCCTTGCTGCTGGAGTTGTTAGAGTCTTGAAACTGATTCTAGCTCTACGACCACCCCATAGGAATCGTGATACACATGCGCTAAGTCTAGAGAAGAAACTACGTGGAGGCGTAGTCGGAACAGTTTGGAAAATATATAAGAAGCGAGGCAGAATATCCATACGTATCACATTGATGCGGCCCCACCAGGACAACTTCAAAATATTGTATGCCACTAATTGTGACTCCATTTCATTCAGAAGAGTCTGATAATTGTAAGGAAAGAGGTTGGATAGATCGGCTGGAATCCGGACACCTAGGTATTTAATATTGTCAGATCGTCATTTAAATGGGAAATTGGATTTCAACAAAGAGAGTTCAACCATGGGAAGGGAGACATTCAACGCCTCTGACTTAGAGTAATTGACCTTAAAGTTGCTCAAGGAGCCGAACAGATCAAACTCCCTCATTACGCATGGGAGAGAAACATGGGGATTTGTCACATATAGAAGAAGCTCATCTGCAAAAAGTGCAGTTTTGTGCTGTAAGTCTCCCACCCGTATGCCAGAAATGTCGGGGTTTCGTCTGATGGCGTTGGCCAGGTGCTCCATAACAATTACATATAATAATGGCGATAATAGGCATCCTTGTCTGGTCCCGTTTTGTATAGCTATTGGAGACGACAGGTTACAGTTTACCCTGATTTTAGCCGAAGGGGCCGAATATAGGGAGAGAATCCAGGCCAGGCATTGCGGTCCCAATCCCATATGGATCAGTGCCTCCCTCATGAAGCCCCAGTGGACTCTGTCAAAGGCCTTTTCTGCGTCTACTGATAAAAAAACTAAGTGGGATGTTACATTGTTTTGCCTTCTGAATCAGTAGGATGGTCCTTATAGTACTATCTCTTGCTTCTCGGCCCTTGACAAAGCCCACCTGATTCATATTAATCACTGAGGGAAGCAACGGGGCTAGGCGTTCTGCCAAGATCTTGGAATAGATCTTGACATCCACGTTTAAAAGAGATATTGGCCTATAATTAGATGCCAGGACCGGGTCTCTCCCAGCTTTGGGTATGACACATATGTGCGCCTCCAGGGATTGCGGAGCAAAGCCAACTCCTTCTGATATAGAGTTAAAAGTGTCCAGCATATGCGGCAACAGCAAAGTCTGGAGAGTTTTATAAAACAATGGAGTAAAACCATCCGGGCCAGGGCATTTAGACAGAGGTGTGGTCTTAATGGCTTCTAAAATCTCCGTTCCCGTGATTGGAACCTCTAGAGATGCAATTGCATCTTCATTCAAAGGCGGAATCTGGTTAAAGGAAATATATTCCCTAAGTTTTTTGGTTAGTTCTTCTGGAGCCAAGTCTGCATATCTGCCTTTAAGGGTATACAGCTCCTTATAACCAGTTGACAGTTGTGAATGAGAGGGGCTTAATGACAGCGCTAAAGACTAACAGCATATACCAGCATAAAGTCACTAAGGTGGGCCCTGACATGGAATATTCACCACGCACGAGGAAATGTATACACACCACATGCACACAAAGAGTAACAGCTAAGGTGGAGCCCCAACATTGGATACTCACCACGCACCCGAACACAAACACACACACACCACAAAGAGACACCCACCACACAGACACCCCCCCCACAGGGACACACACACATACACACCCCATAGGGACACATGCACTCGCCCCACAGGGACACACACATCACAGGGACATACACACACCCCACAGGGACACACAGACCCCATAGAGATGGATACACACCACAGAGACACCCTCCCCCCACAAGGACACACACCATCTGGTATCTTTAATTTCCAAAAATAAACATCTGATTAAAAACAGCCAATGTGCAACATATGTGCCATAGGGCCACGTTACATGTTCTGTTCCCACTTAAAGGCGATAAAGGCAACTTCCGGTTCCGGCGCCTCCATGAGAAGCCGCGTTTAACAGCGCTCCGGGCCCTGCCGCGGCGATCCGGATCCATCCAGCCTCCCCTTGAGCCCCTGGATCATTGGCACAGCAGGACACCCAACCCAAACACCGGATCATCGCCTGGACACGATGATGGACCGGTATGTCACCCGGAAGGGGAGAGCGGCCGGCCTGCACCCGCACACGCGGCTATCAGCAATGGCGCCCGCGATGCTGAGGCGGAGGGAGAGCCGGATGGCACCTCTGTGCTGGGAGGCATTGTACCACCGGGAAGCATACCTGCAGGGGTGAATATAGCCACTGATGTGGGGATAACGGGTGCCCCCCTATTACTGCAGCCTGATACCCTCATGCAGGAACAGCAGACACAAGCCCAGGGCCACAGAGTGCATGAACATGCAGGGGATGAGATGAGGAGAGAGGATCTGGGTGTGCAGTCAGGAAACAGAAAGGGCCCACAACTCATGGACTATAAAGCACTGGCCAAAGAATTAGCCACACATATGGCTGAAGACTTTAAAATTGCTATAGCTGACATGGTGGCTGCCACTACAAAGGAACTCAGCTTAAAAGTAGAGACCCATGACCAGAAACTTAAAGAAGCAGAAGCACGGGTTGGCGCTGCTGAGGATAGAATACAGGAACTAGAGGACCAAGTGTTAGCATTACAAAAACGCTCTGACTATGCCTTTACAAAGCTGGAGATATTGAAAGTAGGGCGAGGAGAAGTAATCTTAAAATCGTAGGTCTACCAGAGTCTATTCCATCAAACCAGCTGGAGGAAATTTTCGAAGTAGACCTCCCCAAATCTTTGGGACTAATGCATAGATGTAAGACGGAGCGTACCCATAGAATTGGACCTCCGAGAGACCCTCTGGAAGCTACCTCCATGACTAGCGCTAGCCCCTCTCACCCTGGAAACTCTACTAAACCGAGACACGCAATTGCTAAATTCTTAAACCACAGGGATAAAGAGGAGATCCTTAGGGCATATAAGGCCAGGAAACATCCTTTAATGATACATGGCCATAGAGCTTTGATCTTCGCTGACTACTCAATTGAGGTCTCCCGCCGAAGAAGAGCTTTTAGTGAAGCGTGTTCACTACTTCATAAGAGAAATGTTCGATTCCAATTAAATTTCCCGGCTACTTTTACTCCAGAGAGGGCGCACCGATGACTTTTACAGATCCAGGGAAAGCACTATCTGCAATTTTGGACAATTCTCGCTCCCCAAGAGCTGCAACACCTCTGACTGTAAACACTGATTCACAGCACGCATCATCTAATCCAGACCCGGGAGCTGAAGAAGACCGTGATTCGGTGAGGTCATACAGGCTGCGCTCGGACACCATGAACAATGGAGGTGTTTCTGGTGGCGGGACACCCAGGCAGCAGAGACAGCCAGGATCGTGCTGGCAAAGGAAGAAATGAGACAGCTGTGCCGGTACCTTCTGAGCTTTGTGAAAAGAAAAGAGAACTTTTGATATAGATGCGCTAATGATTTGGAGGCTCTGAACCCCCCTCCTTTCCTCTTAACGTTATTTTATTCTCCCTCCCCCCCTCCCCTTCTTTCCTTTCTCCAAATGAGAAACAAAAACCCTTCTTTCAAAAAATACAAGCCAAACTTTTAACTGATATTGGCCACAACAGAATAGTGGGAGGCGACTTTAACATGGTATTACGGGCAGAAGAAGATAGGAGACACTCCACACCTCCACCGAGGACAGCTCGAGTCCCAGGGGAAATAGGATCAATAAGCTTTCTAGAATCCCTCTTTGCAGATGTAAATATGGGCGATGTGTGGAGGACGGTACACCCCCTGGATAGGGAGTTCACCCACTTTTCTCACCCCCATGGGTCTTGGTCGAGGATAGACATGTTCTTCACCTCGCCCAATATACTACAAAGGGTGATTGAAATTAAAATAGAGGACATGGTGATATCTGACCATAGCCCACTGGTGTTAGAAACTAAAAATGCCTATGAGAAAGGCACCGACTACCTGTGGCGTTTCCCTGACACATTTACCAGAGAGGAAAATTTTGTCGCCCTCCTCAGAGAGTGGTGGATACTTTACTCAAATGACAATGAAGCCCATCGCTCTGACCCGGGCTTGTTTTGGGAAACAGCGAAATCGGTCATGAGAGGGCAAGTGATGGCTTACAGCATGGGGATAAAGAAAAAGATAAAAGAACAATTTGTTCAGGCTAGTCTGGAGGTGAGGAACGCGTACTCTCGCTATAAAAACACGATGGCGGACCCTGATAGAGAGACCTGGTTACAGGCCAAGAAAAACTGATATGTGGGCAGGAAAGAGGGAAGGACTATATAAAAACAGATGGAACTTAATCTACATAAATTTGGGGATAAAGCCGGTCGATTATTGGCACGTTTATCAAGGGGCAGATATCCTCCTTCCTCCATCCAAACTATAATTGACAAACATGGCAACACCTGGACTACCCCGAAAGATGTAACCCAGGCACTGGGAAAATTTTATGTGTCTCTATACTCAGATAGTGACACTGATATACCTGAGGGGGCCGACTGGCTGCACCTAATTCGTTTACCAGGTATCTCAGAAGAGGACAAACAATTACTAAACAGTCCTGTCACTGTGGAGGAAATAGAAAACGCTATAAAAAATATAAATCCAGGCAAAGCGCCAGGCCCCGATGGATATAATGGTGCATTCTTTAAAGTCTTAAAAGAACAAATCTCTCCTGTCCTACGTGACCTATTTAATGCAATATTACAGGGGGCCCCTATACCAGAACGAATGAATTTGGCCTATATTAAACTTATTCCTAAACCTGGTAAGATACTAACGGATCCGGCGAGTTTTCGACCAATTTCGCTAATAAATCAGGATCTAAAACTTCTCTCAAAGATAATGGCCGATAGACTGGCGACGGTAATGCCTAGCTTGATACCCCCTCACCAGGCGGGATTTATTAAGGGAAGATCAACTACCACTAATATTAGTAGAGCGATGCTCTTGCTTGATGTCATGGGGAAAAGAATAGGATTGGAGAAGGGGGACCCAGCCGTGATCACGTTGGACGCAGAAAAAGCGTTTGATAATGTACGATGGTCATGGCTGGGTAGGGTCCTGGACTCTATTGGAATTGTGGGGCCATTTCGGCAATACCTGCAGGCCTTATATCACAGACCAAAAGCCTGTATTAGTACCCCGGGGTACTTATCAGACTCCTTCTTGCAGAAGGGAACGAGGCAAGGATGTCCGTTATCCCCCCTCCTCTTTAATTTAGCAATAGAACCTCTGGCCTTACACCTAGAAAATAATAATACCTATGAAGGATTCAGAGTGGGGGCGAGGGAGGTTAAGCTGTCCCTTTTCGCTGATGACATCATTCTCTATGTCCAGAATCCCGTAAGGGACCTCCCTCGCATCCTTGAAGATATTGAAAGATTGGGTACACATTCAGGTTTCTGCCTAAATAAAGGTAAATGTGAGATTTTGTTCATTAATCCGAGGAGTAAACTCTCGCGATGTACTCACCTCTACGATCTTCCAGTCGCCAAAGAAAGTATAAAATATTTGGGGATTCAACTGGCTAGATATCCTGGCTTGACTTATAGACTTAATTTTGCCCCGATCCTTTCAAAAATAGAAAAAGAATTGGCGGGTTGGATTGGACTACTACTCTCTTTGACTGGGAGATGTCATCTGCCTAAGATGATTAGTTTTGCGAGATTGTTATACACGCTCCAGAATATCCCCATGCTGTTAAAACACACAGATATAGCTAAATTAAACAAAACCTTCTCAAAATTCTTATGGAGGGGGAAGAAACCCAGGCTGGCCTTTGGTGTCTTGATGCAGTCAAAACAGGAGGGAGGTCTCCAACTCCCGGATGTCCGAGGATACAACTTAGCGTGCATTTTACGCAATGTTCTTGACTGGATTAAGGGCACTAATAGGTTCTCCGATGTAGCCCTAGAGGGAGAATTTGCTAAGCCCTGGGACTTGTCTGCTCTGCTACATTCACCGTTGTCATACTTACCTTCAGCACTTAAGGGTACTGTTATATATAGAGACACGATTATGACTTGGAAAGGAATAAGGAGAAAATTACATTTATCTTGGAAAGTCTCAAAACTACTCAACCCCTGGAGATGCCCGGCCTTTCCACTAGGTCGTGAAAACTCTTTATTTAAGGCTTGGAGGGAGAGAGGTATCAGGACCCTGGGAGACCTTATGAATATAGGAGAGAGGAGGTGAATGACGGAAAGAGAGGTACTATCCACTTATGCTCTTTCTCGATTTCATGCCATGCAATACAGACAGCTGCATCACCATCTTCTCTCTCGACTGCTAGATATCTCTGGGGAGGTCGAAGACAACTTATGGTCCCGACCTGCTAGCTATAAGTGTAGATGATGTGTCCATTACCTCTGTCTATGCTAGGCTGCAATAACTTTTAAGACCAATAAGAAAGAGGGTTCTTTTCACTAAATAGAGGAAACATTTGACTGACACTGACCTCACTCAGAAGATCTTAGAGGGTTGGGGAACAGTTAGACGCTACATCCACAATGAAAGATGGAGAGATTCCCAATTTAGGATCATCCATGGGACCATACAAGGCTTTAACATACCACCGACACAGGCCAACTTGGGAAGATGGGTGAATTGCCCTAAATGTAAGGCTCCTATGACGGATCTGGAACATGGTCTTTGGTCATGCCCCGCTTCGCAGAGATATTGGGAGGTAGTCGACACCTGGGCAAGGGGGATATGTGGGGGTTTGGAAAAGCTGAACCCGATGCTCTGGCTCTTCCACTATTGTGGAGATTTGGTGGAAGGTAGTCAGCCACATGTACTATTTCACTATATAGCAATTATAGCAAAAAGACTTCTTCTTCAACTTTGGCTTCACGACAATACTCCGGATTTATTTCAGGTCAAGACCTCTCTGAGGACTGTTCTTACTATCGAATCACTGGAGACACTTAGTAACCCCAGCATATTATCACAAAAATTTTTTCAGAAATGGAGAGTATACATTGAAAAGGAATTTACTGATGCTGAAATTACAGCCTTTATGCTACCTTATAGGTCCTCAGTTTGGTATGCCATGGAGGACTTGAAGGGTACTCTAGGTAAACTGAAATGCCCAATCTAGTGGTGGCACTCAATCTTTATGATTACTGAGATGTTGGAGTAATGCGAGCAAATTAAGGATGTTATCTAGGAAAAGGGGTGGGAGGGATTAGGGGATGTCATTATCTTCTCAACTGTTTTGTTTAAAGTGAACTTTTTCTGTACACGAATATCTACTGTTATAATATTGATTACTGTAATTTTCTTTTCTGTCTGTGGACATGTTTATATTTTTGAAACAATAAAAATGATGGTTCAAAAAAAAAAAAGGCGATAAAGGCATGCTGGTGTATAATGGGGTGAGAGTTCTTACCTTTGTACTTCCAGTAAGAGGGGCAGACAGGACCCGGAGCAGCGTCTCAGATAAGCGTACACCCGTTAGGATGAAAACAATGTTGGTTTATTTCGTAGATGAATGATCCAAAACATGGCATTGAGATCTTGTATGAAGCTTGTCTCTGGAGTCGCTACTTGTAGGTCGAAAACTTTGCTTCTTCAGCTCCATGGGGAATGAACTCTCTGTACTAAAACATGTCTGCCAATGACTGGGCAAACAGGAAGAGACCAAAAAAAGCACGTACAGGAGCCACACCCCCATAGGCTGGACAAGAAAGAGGGGAAAAGAATTGAAGGGTCTGGCCAGCATGTGGCAGCAGAGACAAGCATCAGAGACAATAGCAGTTTAAACTATAAAACAGGATTGAAACAGCACATTACAGACATAGATATCTGTTCAGATATTGGTCACAGATCTCTGGTTGCAGTGAAATCATGGACACATTGTTCATTTGTTTATGGCCACAAAATGGAACAATGTGTCCATGATTTCACTGCAACCAGAGATCTGCCAACAATATCTGCACAATTATGTGTGTGTGTGACGTGGCCCATATAGGGAATTAAGGCAGATGTCAGTCACATGAGCTGTCTATGTGTATGTGTGAGGTAACATATACTGCCCGGCCGGGGGGAGGATTTACTGTTGGCTGGAGATTTATCAGGCTGCCTATAGCAACCAATCACAGCTCAGCTTCTATTTTCCTACAGGTCATTAAAGTGACATATTCAAATTCTATTTTGTTTCAGTTTGCCACGTTTTCAGTTGGCTACAAAAAGGTCCTTTGTGACTGAAACGTTGCAAACTGTGCCTGCAAGCCTAATAAAGGCAGGATATATATCTTTGAAGAGGAGTGCTGCAATATTTTTTCGTCATTTGGTCTGTATATAAGAAAAGTTGAACCCTGTTCTGGACTGATTTTTTGCACCCTAAAATCTATAGTGCTGCTCTTTTCTCCCTCTTTGAAATTGGAAAACAGAACAGCACAGGTATGTTTTAGCAATTATGGTGCAGAAAGTTCTGAAAATCAGTATCCAGCTGTGAGGTTAATCCAGAGAACAGAAATCCAGGCAGCACACAAATTGAATGCAGAAACAGGCTTTAATGAGCCCCAGCTTGGGCTCATTAAAGCCTGTTCCTGCATTCAATTTGTGTGCTACCTGGATTTCTATCTATATATCCTACTATATATCGTCTAATTCTGTGTCTGTCTGTAACGGAAATCTAACGGAGCCTGGAGGAGAGGGGGGGAGGGGGGCAGGAGGGGGACTGGAGCCTGGAGAAGAGAGGGAAGGGGCAGTAGGGGGACTGGAGCCTGAAGGAGAGAGGGGGAGCAGGGGGGCAGGAGAGGGACTGGAGCCTGGAGGAGAGAGGGGGCGCAGGAGGGGGACTGGAGCCTGGAGGAGAACTGGAGCCCGGAGGAGAGGGGGAAAGCAGCGGCAAGAGGGGGACTAGAGCCACTCCTTCCTACTGTTCACCCCCAACGTCCCTATATATACATATATATATATATATATATATATACTAGCTGTGAGCTATTCTAGAACGTGCGTTAATTTGATTATAGTAGTTATAGCTGTTAGCCTGATACAAATGCATCGGGTGTCTAGAATATGTTTATTGTTTTTTTAAAGATTTTTAAATAATAATCCAATTATTCCAATGACATCTTTACAGCAACTACATATATTTGTATTGTTGATATCATATAAGGAAAATTGAACAATTATGTTGTAAGGGTCTTAGAACACAAAGTAGCAATACTTATTAATGCGTCAATCATTAGAATTGATGAATTAATAATAGTAATATGTGTATCAGCCAGTTTGTGTCAGCCCACCAATCGCGTCAAGATGCCCTTACGCCTGGTGAGTCCTAATCTAACTAATTCCGAATTGATATTATTTAAATAGGTTTTATGGCTGGATTTGTCTTAGATTTTTTGAGGATCATGTGGTAAATAAATAAATGTTATAAATTGATACAAAAGGAGTTACCAACTACAAACTTGCAGCAATGTCCACGCAATAACTAAAAAAACTTGTAGTTAACCTGCGGTAAATGAAGTGAACGTGGCTTTGGCAGGTGCATAACATGCATCCACTAAGTAAGCACAGATGACTGTAGTTGATGTGGATGACACTGCCGCAACTATGTTCTCTGCACAAACCGCAAGTGAAGTACAAATTGCATACATGCAGTCATGAAAATTACAGCAAGTATGTTGTCGGTGAGTCCTTCATGATCAATTATTATCATTTAGTATATTCCTCAATAATGTGAAAAAAATCTAAGAAAAATGGCAAGATAGAATCTAATGAATAATTTATTTTTGTCCCTATCTATCTAAACATGTGTAACACACCTTGCTAATGAGATGTGTGTGAACAGCCATCCCACCCGTCTCTTAGCTGTTCACAAAAACCTCTCCCTGTAAAGAATGAGAATGAAATCTCTCAGCACATATAGTGCTGGAGCTTGAAATAGTGGTTTCTATCACCCACTGTAGAAATGTGGATGATACACATCTCTCATATTATTTTAAATGTGTGTTCACAAAAATATAGTAGAAATCAGTATATAAAAGAATAAAATGTGAAACAGTAAAATTTTTTTTTTTTTTTTCAAAAGATAAATAAACGGAAGAATAGTCATAGGGAAGAGTTCAGTGCAAAATATTCTTGTAGACAATATTTTTGGTAAATACTTTGTCACTGTTAGGCAGCAATTTTCCTTGGATTGGAGTGTCCACCACTTTCACTTTTACATTAGATCGTCTTCTCACTCTTGAAAAAGCCACATACAATTGTCCATGTCCAAAAACAGGTTCTGGCAAAAAAATCCCTACTTTCTCAAGTGTTTGTCCTTGGGATTTGTTTATTGTCATGGCAAAAGCTGGCTTCAGAGGAAATTGGCGACGTCTTAACTTAAAAGGCAAGCCGGTTTCTGATGGGCACAAATCAATCCTGGGAATGAAAACCACATTTCCTCCAGCAGACCCAGTAATGACTTTTGCTTGAATCATGTTGGCAAACAAACCGGTGACAATTAAGCGAGTCCCATTACAAAGACCTTTTCGGCTGTTGAAGTTCCTCAAAAGCATTACAATGGTGCCAATTTTTAATTTCAGACGATGAGATGGCATCCCCGTGGGTGTAAGTGAATTTAAAAACTCAACAGGGTATTGCTCTGGGTCCTCTGTCTCGTCCGGATCAATGGAATCATCACTAATGTATTCTGTGTACTCTCCAGCAATGCAATCCTTGATCTTAGAGTTGACCTGATCCACATCATCATTTTTGGGGCAAAGAATGGCATGTGATGCTGCTGTATTAATGCTTTCATTGTCATTGACATCAATTACAATGTTTTCACCAAAAATGTCAAATATTAGTGAACCTGTGCAAATCATATCTTCAGGGATTTCTATAACATCATCTCCAAGGTTATAGGAATTGGTCAATTGTCCATTTCCCAGCTGAAGTATCCAATTGCTGTATTCTGGATCAACAGAGCGCATGTTGTCAAGTAGTGGCAATTGAGTGAAAATCTGCCATTGTCTGGAATATTTAATGCAGCTCTCTACGATATCAGTTCGTGTTCCATGAGGAATAATAGGAAGACACTGACGAAAGTCTCCTCCCAGAACAATGACTTTCCCTCCAAAGGGTGTTTTATTTTTCTTCGAGATATCTTTGGCCATAACATCCTTTAATAGTTGGTCAATGACATGCAGTGCGTATTTAGATAGCATAGTGGATTCATCAATAATGAAAAGTTTAGTATTGTTCAAATGGTGTGCAGCATCAGTATCATTTTTGATTCTTGAAACAGATGTTTCATTGATTGGAATAGGTATCCCGTAAAATGAATGGATGGTTCTTCCTCCTTCCAATAAATTGGCTGCAATCCCAGTACTGGCAGCAGGTGACACAGTTTCTCCTTCTCCTCTTATTTGACGAATTAACAAATCATACAAATATGTTTTCCCACTGCCACCTGGGCCATCAATGAAAAAGCACTTAGCTTGCTGACTTGTATCCTGTAATGCTTCATTTATGGCATTATAGGCCAAAAGTTGTTGTTCATTTAAAATTTCTTTCATTTCTTGGGCTCTTCTAAACTCCTCCTCTTTGTTGTATTGTGGTTGTAGTTGTTGTTTTCTTTTGGGGCGTGGTAGATTAAAATCCGTAAAGCTTTTGCCATGAAATTTTAACACATTTTGAACATCTGTCATTGCATAGCCTTCACAATCCTCACAGTCCTCATTGTTAGGGTGATATGCACGGCAGTAGTCTTCAATAAAATCTTTTTTAAATTCTTGCCACAACTCCAATGGATGAGCAGGAGGACCAAAGATACATATGTAAGCAAACATATCCCGAAGCTGTGCAGGCATGTTTAGAACACAGCCATCCAGTAAGGTATTTCGCCAAACACTGTCATCCAAAAGTAATCCAAGGGCTATTGCTGCCTGTTTAAAAGTTGGGTACTCGACTTCATTAACAGTCTTAATGTGCTCAAAACTTGTTGCTCCTTTTACATGTAGTAACAACAACCGTAAATAGTAGCGTTCTTCATCTTTCATACTGACCGTATACATTCTTCCAATGACTGTTGTTCCACGTTTCTGCCTAATTTCCCATGCACCAGCTTTCCAGACATAGTGCTCAGGAATTTGGTGGTAGAAGTATTCATGAGCATGTGGGTCATTCTGATTCAGTTCAAAGTAGGCCATAAGAGTTGATTTTCTATGCGTCATGGCAGCAATGTTCTCTACAGAAGCATCTTCATGAAAATAAAGTGGTTGTGACTGTGGCAGATGTACGGCAAGGCGAACAATGCTGTGTGATTGTTTATGCATTGGATAGGCAAAAATTCTCCAAGCTGCCTCCGGTGCACTGACGTATCTTGAATCCATAAATTGGTGAGGTTCATCATGTTGTATGTTTGTTTGAGAAATTTCCAGATTGGCTTTATCATGCCCTTTGTAAACATATTTGAATAAATACTTGACACTTTGAATGGACGCACAGATTTCCACATTTATATGACACTTATACTTTAATAGTAGGAAAGGGTTATAGGGAACAACCCAAGAATTATCAACCATGTGAGAACGTTGTGTAAATGAAGGTCCTGCATTGCGTTGATAAGTTGGGTAGGCATCATGTGCTATTAGAGTTTTTGGTTGGAAATCTTTTGGGAATCCTTTTTTACACTTTCCAATATCCATACATGGAGAATTGGGGTTCAATTGTCCACAGGGTCCATGAATCATATGTTGCATCACAATTTGATGGAGCACAGGATACTCGGATGGATCAGGAATTTCTGCCCAAACAGTACGATCGACATCAAGCTCAGTGCGTAATTTGGAATTGCTATCCAGAATAATCAAAATGTGAGCATGTGGTAGTCCCCGCTTCTGAAATTCTATTACATGAACCATTGCACAAATCTTGCCAAATAATCCACTGTTTATATCTTTTAATAGGGCTTCTAATTTTATTTTGAAGACACGGGCGACTAAATCCGGTCTGTGTTCCACCCTCTGCCATGGTTCTAAATTGTGGATAATCTCGCTCCATTTGGGATTACAGGTCATTGTTATAAAAAGATCTGGGCGTCCAAATTTTGTAACAATAGCCATGGCATCTTGATAACGTTGCTGCATATTTCTTGGACTACCTTCAAACGACGATGGTAAAATGACCGTCTTGCCAATGGGAATTCCTTTTTCGAAAGATTTTCTTTGCAGATGTTCCTGTAGTACGCAATAGTCCTCCACTTTTAAATCTTTTTGATGTTGACGTATAAAATTTAAGCGATTAGCCTCAATTTTTATATACGCATCCACTAAATACTGTTGTGTTAGTTTTCCACCATTTAGAATAGGATTGAACCCAGGACGTACAGATAGCAAATAACAATAATACTGCGATTGTGTAATTCTCCGTGGATTTTCACCTTGATGCTTCAGTCCCTCATGCCAGCCTTGTTCTCCATGTGGAAAAAATAACGGATACAGTAAAGCATCTAAATTACTGTGGAGAATACTGACTTGCTGTGTTTTTGGGGCTAAAGGATTGTTTGGGTCAGGTTTGAGATGAATTAAAATGTCTCTATTGAAGGGTGGCTCTCCATCGGCATTTTCAAAGACCACAGCAACTTCATTAACAATTGGTTTATTATAACGTCTTGGGTCTTGTTCTCGATCCTGTTTAAGAGCCATGATGATATTAGGCATGACAGTACCATTTTCAATTGCCTTCTACTGTTCCTCTTGTTCAACAAAACGTAACATTTTGTATGCGGAAACAAAAGGATTGATGCGATCTAATAAGTTAGCAATGAGCCGCATCAATTTAGGATGACATTTTTTATTTTCGTCACACTGTAAACGTTGGTCATTAGCAGTGGCAGTATCTAAAATGTAGAGTTGGGCATAAGCAGGAGCTTGATCTGGAGCAGGATGTAGTGTTCCAGTACGGTGATAAATTTGGCCATGAATCCTGAAGCAATAAGGGCCATGTCCAGGTGGAGGAGCAATACTTGCACCCATAGAAGCAAAACCAAAGGAACTATTAATACTTCTGATGTTATCCATCATATTCCGACTGTATGGATTCTGACCTTTAAGAATACATTCCAACATCTCTGGATACTGAGGTAACGGAACCTTGACCTTCCCCTTGTGACAACAGAGAGTATACTGTTTATCCGATGGCATCTCATCCATGAAATGTCGAGCTTCACAATGGTTACATATGAATATCATAGAGCCACAGGTATGTTCCACAATGCCAAAATCACTATCTGTAAATCCAGGTGGATATGAAGAGGGAGGTGTAGGTAGGTAAATACGATGTTGTTTCTGCAAACCGACATAGATCAGACGTTGAAGTAATAGAGCAGAAAAAGAATCAGGATCCACTTGTGTAACAGTAGAAGACGTCTTTTTGCGGTGTGTACGACGTGAGCCAGCACTTTTGCGTAAGCGGCTCTGTTTGGACTCTGAAGACTCCTGAGCAATTTGTGCCTCCAAAGGAGTTTGTTCTTGTTCAACGCGAAAACGTTTTGTGCGTGACGTCTCCTGAGCACAATGTTTACGCTTTGCTGTTGCTTTGCGCGGTGATGAAACTTGAGGAATTGTGCTCCTTTCATCCGGTGAACTGCTAGAAAGAGCTAGAGCAAACTGTAGTACTGGTGAGCTTACAGTTGGATCAGCAGACTGTAGTACTGATGAGGTTACTGTCTGATCAGCACACTGAGTTAGATCAGCAGAGTATTGTACAGGTGAGCTTGCAGTTTGATCAGCAGACTGTTGTACTGATGAGGTTACTGTCTGATCAGCAGAGTGATGTACTGGTGGTGTTACTTTTTTTTTTTGACGGCGTTGACGTTCCTTCTGAGCTTTTTTGCCCAAGCGTAGTTGTTTTTGTTCCAGCGACTCCGTTGCAATGCGTTGCTTATACTCAGCTTTAGACTTATCCAAACGACATTGTCGCTCTTCTTCAGTTTCCTTAGCACGTGTCTTACGCATCCATGCGGCTTTGTACCCGCCAACATCCTTGCTAGTATCCTTTGAAGTCATGTTAGGACATACAAAGGTAATACTATGCTTGGAGAGGTATAGGTACGTAAGAGCTTTTACAAAAGCTTTTTAGGAGAAAAGAATTCTTGAAAAGTATAGAATAATTATTAAGGAAAATAATAAGTTCCAGATAGACAATGAACATATTTAAATATCATGTTTTGTATGTCGTTATAATGTACCCTACAACGTATTACAAAGATATAGACATGTTTCTCATTAATATCAATAATAGTAAGAGGTGACTGAATACTTAAGGACATCGAATGTGCATACATAATACCAATAGCATGAATACCAATACCATCTATCAATACCATCATCCATACCATCATCCATCCATCATCCATACCATACCATACCATCATCCATACCATCATCATACATCATCCATCCATCATCATACATCATCAATAACATCATCAATAGCAATAATATTAGCAATAGCATTATTATTAACAGTAATAGCAGTATTAATAGCATTATTAGCAGTATTATGATCATTAATAACAGTATTAATAACATTAATAGCAGTATTAATACTATTAACAGCAGTATGAATAGAGTAATAGCATTATAAATACCATTAATAGCATTAGTATTAGCATTAATAGCATTAATAATAGCATTAATAGCAATATTATTTGAATTCATATCATTATTATTACTATTAATAGCATAAATATTAGCATTAACAGCATTATTATTAGCATTAATAGCATTATTAATAGCATTAATAGCAATATTATTAGCATTAATAGCATTATTATTAGCATTAATAGCATAATTATTAGCATTAATAGCAGTAATAGCATTAATAGCAATATTATTTGCATTAATAGCATTATTATTACCATTAATAGCATAATTATTAGCATTAATAGCATAATTATTAACATTAATAGCATAATTATTAGCATTAACAGCATTAATAGCAATATTATTTGCATTAATACCATTATGATTACCATTAATAGCATAATTATTAGCATTAATAGCATAAATATTAGCATTAATAGCATAATTATTAGCATTAATAGCATAATTATTAGCATTAATAGTATTAATATTAGCATTAATGGCATAATTATTAGCATTAATAGCATAAATATTAGCATTAATAGCATAATTATTAACATTAATAACATTAATAGCAATATTATTTGCATTAATAGCATTATTATTACCATTAATAGCATAATTATTAGCATTAATAGCATAATTATTAACATTAATAGCATAATTATTAGCATTAATAGCAATATTATTTGCATTAATACCATTATGATTACCATTAATAGCATAATTATTAGCATTAATAGCATAAATATTAGCATGAATAGCATAATTATTAATATTAATAGCATTAATAATAGCATTAATAGCAATATTATTTGTATTAATAGCATTCTTATTACCATTAATAGCCTAATTATTAGCATTAATAGCATAATAATTACCATTAATAGCATTAATAATTTGCATTAATAGCAATATTATTTCCATTAATAGCATATTATTACATTAATAGCATAATTATTACATTAATAGCATAATTATTAGCATTAATAGCAATATTATTTATTTGCATATTATTACCATTAATTACACATTTATTAACATTAATACATATATTAGCATTAATAGCATAAATATTAGCATTAATAGCATTAAATTAATAGCATTATTAATAGAATATTAAATTTAGCATAATAGCTAATTAGCATTAATGCATATTATTAGCATTAATAGCATAAATATTAGCATTAATAGCATAATTATTTGCATTAATAGCATTAATTATATACCATTATAGCATAGTATTGCATTATAGCATTATTATTACCATTAATAGCATAATTATTAGCATGAATAGCATATTATTACATTAATAGCATTAATATAGCATTAATAGCAATATTATTATGCATTAATAGCATTTTATTACAATTAATAGCCTAATTATTAGCATTAATAGCATAATAATTACCATTAATAAGCATTAAATTAGCAATATTATTTGCATTAATAGCATTATTATTACCATTAATAGCATAATTATTAGCATTAATAGCATAATTATTAACATTAATAGCAAAATTATTAGCATTAATAGCATTAATATCAATATTATTTGCATTAATACCATTATTATTACCATTAATAGCATAATTTATTAGCATTAATAGCATAAATATTAGCATTAATAGCATTAATTATAGCATTAAATATTATTATTACCATTAATAGCATAATTATTAGCATTAATAGCATAACTATTACATTAATAGCATAATTAGCATTAATACCATTATGATTACCATTAATAGCATAATTATTAGCATTAGTGCATAATTAGCATTATAGCATAATTATTAGCATTATAGTAAAATATTAGCATTAATATATAATATTAGCATTAATAGCATAATTATTAGCATTAATAGCATAAATATTAGCATTAATAGCAATATTATTTGCATTAATAGCATTATTATACCATTATTAGCATAATAATTATTAGCATTAATAGCATAATATTTAACATTAATAGCATAATTATACATTAATAGCAGTAATAATAGCATTAATAGCAATATTATTTGCATTAATAGCATTATTATTACCATTAATAGCATAATTATTAGCATTAATAGATATTATTAGCATTATAGCATAATTATTAACATTAATAGCATAATTATTAACATTAATAGCATAATTATTTGCATTAATAGCATATTATTTGCATTAATAGCATTATTATTACCATTAATAGCATAATTATTAGCATTAATAGCATTAATAGCAATATTATTTGCATTAATACCATTATGATTACCATTAATAGCATAATTATTAGCATTAATAGCATAATATTAGCATTAATAGTATTTTATATTAGCATTAATAGCATAATATTAGCATTAATAGCATTATTTTTCATTATATACATAATTATTGCATTAATAGCATATTATTAACATTAATATATATAATGCATTAATAGCAATATTTTTGCATTATAGCATTATTATTACATTTAATAGCTAATTATTAGCATTAATATATTAATATTGATTAATGGCATATTTATTAGCATTAATAGTATTAATAGCATATATTATTTGGCATTAATAGCTATTACCATTTAATGCATAATTATTAGCATTAATAGCATAATTATTAGCATTAATAGCATATTATTAACATTATAGCATTAATTATTAGCATTATAGATAATTTAGCATTAATGATTTTTTACATTATTAGCATAATTATTAGATTAATGCATAATTATTAGCATTAATACCAAATATTAGCATTTAATGCATATTATTAGCAGTAATGCATTATTATTAGCAGTAATAGCATTATTAATGCATTAATAAATTAATAATACATTAATAGCATTTTTTTTTATTATTTTATTTTTTATTTAATTATTTATTATTTTTTTATTTATTTTTTTATTATTTTTTAATTATTTTTTAATTTTTTTTTTTATTATTAAATGTATTATTTATTTAAGTGAGCCTGAGGCTGAGACCCAGTTCTCTTTCAGGTCCGCTAAAGGGCTGATTTATTAGCATATATTTAATTTTTTTTATTATTATTTTTATTTAATTATTTATTATTTTTTATTTATTTTTTTATTATTTTTTAATGATTTTTTAATTATTTTTTTTTATTATTAAATTTATTATTTAGGCTGAGACCCAGTTCTCTTTCAGGTCCCTGAAAGGGCTGATATAATTAGCATATATTTAATTTTTTTTATTATTATTTTTTATTGAATTATTTATTATTTTTTATTTATTTTTTTATTATTTTTTAATTAATTTTTTAATTATTTTTTTTATTATTAAATTTATTATTTAGGCTGAGACCCAGTTCTCTTTCAGGTCCGCTGAAAGGGCTGATATAATTAGCATATATTTAATTTTTTTATTATTATTTTTATTGAATTATTTATTATTTTTTATTTTTTTATTATTTTTTAATGATTTTTTAATTATTTTTTTATTATTATTAAATTTATTATTTAGGCTGAGACCCAGTTCTCTTTCAGGTCCGCTGAAAGGGCTCATATAATTAGCATATATTTAATTTTTTTATTATTATTTTTATTGAATTATTATTATTTTTTATTTATTTTTTTATTATTTTTTAATTATTTTTTAATTATTTTTTTTATTATTAAATTTATTATTTAGGCTGAGACCCAGTTCTCTTTCAGGTCCGCTGAAAGGGCTGATATAATTAGCATATATTTAATTTTTTTATTATTATTTTTATTGAATTATTTATTATTTTTTATTTATTTTTATTTTTTTTAATGATTTTTTAATTATTTTTTTTATTATTAAATTTATTATTTAGGCTGAGACCCAGTTCTCTTTCAGGTCCGCTGAAAGGGCTGATATAATTAGCATATATTTAATTTTTTTATTATTATTTTTATTGAATTATTTATTATTTTTTATTTATTTTTTATTATTTAATATTTTTTAATTATTTTTTTTATTATTACATTTATTATTTAGGCTGAGACCCAGTTCTCTTTCAGGTCCGCTGAAAGGGCTGATATAATTAGCATATATTTAATTTTTTTATTATTATTTTTATTATTGAATTATTTATTATTTTTTATTTATTTTTTTATTATTTTTTAATTATTTTTTAATTATTTTTTTTATTATTAAATTTATTATTTAGGCTGAGACCCAGTTCTCTTTCAGGTCCGTTTATTTTTTATTTTTTTATTATTTTTTAATTATTTTTTAATTATTTTTTTTATTATTAAATTTATTTGTTCCCATTGAAATACATTAGCGGTGTGTCGGCGATTTTATGGCCGCCGACCTGGTTCTATTTGTCGGCCCTAAAATCGCGGACACACCGCTAATGCATGTCTATGGGCAGTGAGCTCGAATTCTTATTGGTCGGCGAAATCCAGAAATTGAGCTGACTGCCTATAGAGATGCATTAGCGGTGTGTCCGCGATTTTAGGGCCGACAAATAGAACCAGGTGGCCGGCCATAAAATCGCCGACACACCGCTAATGTATTTCAATGGGAAATGAGGGGCTCTTCTGATTGGCTGAGGGCAGTAGAGAGCGACCAATCAGAAGAGCCCCTCACATCTCATTAAGATAGAATGGCGGCTTTATCGTCCATTCTATGTTAATGATAACTGAAGAGGACGTCGGAGCTGGAAGTTGGCGGAAAGAAGACAGAAGATCCCCGGGCCGGACGAAGAGGCGGAGATGGCGGAAAGAAGAGAGAAGACCCCCGGGGCCGGAGGAAGAGGACGCCTGGCCGGACGGAGGACTTGTGGATCGGACGGACGATCAGATGACTACGAAGGCATGTAAGTGATCGACGGGGACGTTAGGTTAGGGGACGGCGGGCTTCGGGTGTAGGGCTTTAGGTGTTAGCGACAGCGGCGGGGGAAAGCGGCGGAGCTTAGGAGGCGCGGGGCTTTAGGGGTAGGAGCATAGGTGCGGGGGATCGGGGCTTAGGGTGTAGGGGTGCGGCGGACTTAGGGGGTAGGGCATAGGTGCGGCGGGTCGGGGCTTAGGGTGTAGGGGTGCGGCGGACTTAGGGGGTAGGGGCATAGGTGCGGCGGGTCGGGGCTTAGGGTGTAGGGGTGCGGCGGACTTAGGGGGTAGGGGCATAGGTGCGGCGGGTCGGGGCTTAGGGTGTAGGGGTGCGGCGGACTTAGGGGGTAGGGGCATAGGTGCGGCGGGTCGGGGCTTAGGGTGTAGGGGTGCGGCGGACTTAGGGGGTAGGGCATAGGTGCGGCGGGTCGGGGTTTAGGGTGTAGGGGTGCGGCGGACTTAGGGGGTAGGGGCATAGGTGCGGCGGGTCGGGGCTTAGGGTGTAGGGGTGCGGCGGACTTAGGGGGTAGGGGCATAGGTGCGGCGGGTCGGGGCTTAGGGTGTAGGGGTGCGGCGGACTTAGGGGGTAGGGGCATAGGTGCGGCGGGTCGGGGCTTAGGGTGTAGGGGTGCGGCTGACTTAGGGGGTAGGGGCATAGGTGCGGCGGGTCGGGGCTTAGGGTGTAGGGGTGCGGCGGACTTAGGGGGTAGGGGCATAGGTGCGGCGGGTCGGGGCTTAGGGTGTAGGGGTGCGGCGGACTTAGGGGGTAAGGGTTTGGTGTTAGTGACAGCGGCGGGAGCTTAGGAGGCGGCGGGGCTTAGGGGGTAGGGGGTTAGGTGCGACGGGGCTTACGGGGTAGGGGCATAGGTGCGGCGGGTCGAGGCTTAGGGTGTAGGGGTGCGGAGGACTTAGGGGGTAGGGGTTTAGGTGCGGCGGGTGGGGGCTTGGCGGCGGGAGCTTAGGAGGCGGCGGGGCTTAGGGGGTAGGGGCTTAGGTGCGGCAGGGCTTAGAGGGTAGGGGGTTAGGTGCGACGGGGCTTACGGGGTAGGGGCATAGGTGCGGCGGGTCGGGGCTTAGGGTATAGGGGTGCGGCGGACTTACGGGGTAGGGGTTTAGGTGCGGTGGGTGGGGGCTTGGCGGCGGGAGCTTAGGAGGCGGCGGGGCTTAGGGCGGCAGGGGCTGTAGTGTACAGCGGGGTGTAGGGGTGCGGCGGACTTAGGGGGTAGGGGTTTAGGTGCGGCGGGTGGGGGCTTGGCGGCGGGAGCTTAGGAGGCGGCGGGGCTTAGGGCGGCAGGGGGCTGTAGTGTACAGCGCGAGGGTATACTACAGTCCCATGGCGCTTATGGGCATGGGACTGTAGTATACTATAGCGGTGTACACTACAGTCGTATGCCCTTGGCAGGGGGCTGTAGTGTACAGCGCGATGGTATACTACAGTCCCATGGCGCTTATGGGCTTGTGACTGTAGTATACTATAGCGGTATGGGCTTAGGGCGGCAGGGGTCTGTAGTGTACAGCGCGATGGTATACTACAGTCCCATGGCGCTTATGGGCATGGGACTGTAGTATACTATAGCGGTGTACACTACAGTAGTATGGGCTTCTGTGGCTTGGTTAGTGGTGGGTGGCAGCGACTCGCAATGCCCGCTTCGCGGGCATTGCTTCGCGAGACTGCAACGACTCGCAATGCCCGCTTAGCGGGCATTGCTTCGGGAGTCGCCGTGGCCGCTATGCGGCCACGGACAGAGTCCAGGAGATGAATCCTGGACTCGCTAACCAAGCCACCGGAAGCAGTGCCGCTCCGACGGAAGTCAGCTACGGCAATTATATAATAGATAGTAGAAAAATTCCTTGCAGCACACAGCTATCACCAATGTTGCATAATGCTATAAGCCATGTGGTTGAGAAAAAAGTTTAAAAAAACTCAAAATCTAATCTTTTAATTCTGAAGTTCTTAGTACAAACATTGGCCAAGGTCTGTATAATATACACATATACACACCGTATATACTCGTGTATAAGCCGGCCCCTTTTATAAGCCAACCCCCCTACTTTTGCCCCCAAAACCTGGGAAAACCTATTGACTCGCGTATAAGCCGAGGGTGGACCCCAGCACAGGTATACAGCCCCCAGCAGTGTGGTATACAGCAGCCCCAGAGGTATACACCCATGTATATCAGCAGCCCCCAGTGGTAGTATACAGCAGCCCCAGGGTGTATAACAGCAGCCCCAGAGGTATATACAGCAGCCCAGATGGTATATACAGCAGCCCCAGAGGTATATACAGCAGCCCCAGAGGTAGTATACAGCAGCCCTAGTGGTGTATACAGCAGCCCAGAGGTAGTATACAGCAGCCCCAGGGTGTATACAGCAGCAGCCCCAGGGTGTATACAGCAGCAGCCCCAGGGGTGTATACAGCAGCAGCCCCAGGGGTGTATACAGCAGCAGCCCCAGGGGTGTATACAGCAGCAGCCCCAGGGGTGTATACAGCAGCAGCCCCAGGGGTGTATAGAGCAGCAGCCCCAGGGGTGTATAGAGCAGCAGCCCCAGGGTTATAAGCAGCAGCCCCAGGGCTCTATACAGCAGCAGCCCCAGGGCTCTATACAGCAGCAGCCCCAGGGCTCTATACAGCAGCAGCCCCAGGGCTCTATACAGCAGCAGCCCCAGGGCTCTATACAGCAGCAGCCCCAGGGCTCTATACAGCAGCAGCCCCAGGGCTCTATACAGCAGCAGCCCCAGGGCTCTATACAGCAGCAGCCCCAGGGCTCTATACAGCAGCAGCAGCCCCAGGGCTCTATACAGCAGCAGCCCCAGGGCTCTATACAGCAGCAGCCCCAGGGCTCTATACAGCAGCGCCCCAGGCTCTATACAGCAGCACCCCAGGGCTCTATACAGCAGCAGCCCCAGGGCTGTATACAGCAGCAGCCCCGGAGGTATACAGGCCCCCCCATCAAGATCCAGGGCCCCCCCCCTTGCGCGACAAACCTGTAAAGTAAAATCATACTTATCACTGTCCTGTCGCGCCGTCCCCGCTGCCGACATCACGATCCCGGGCTTCATTCCGCGTCTTCCGGCTTCCTGTGGTCGCGGGCAATGACGTCATTGCCCGCGACCACAGGAAGGCGGAAGACGCGGAATGAAGCCCGGGATCGTGATGTCGGCAGCAGCGGGACGGCGCGACAGGACAGTGATAAGTATGATTTTACTTTACAGGTTTGCCGCGCAAGGGGGGGGCCCTGGATCTTGATGGGGGGGCCTGTATACCTCCGGGGGAAGCCTGAAGTTCTGTATACTCGCGTATAAGCCGAGGGGGGACTTTTCAGCCCAAGATTTGGCTTATACGCCAAATATATACGCTGCTTATACGCGAGTATATACGGTTATATATATATATATATATACACACATACATACATACACACACACACATACAGTACAGACCAAAAGTTTTCTTCATTTTCAAGACTATGAAAATTGTAGCTTCACACTGAAGGCGTTAGAACTTTGAACAAAACTATGAACAAAACTATGAAAACTATGAATTAACACGTGGAATTATATACTTAAAAAAGTGTGAAACAACTGAAAATATGTCTTATATTCTAGGTTCTTCAAAGTAGCCACCTTTTGCTTTACTTCTTTTATATACATACATACACACACTAGATGGGAGCCTGATGCTATCGCATCAGGTGGGTGGTGAGATCACACTACAGTCCCTCTTTTGCCCCCCTCTCTCCTCCAGGCTCCAGTCCCCCACTCCTCCAGGCTCCAGTCCCCCTCCTGCCGCCCCAGGCTCCAGTCCCCCTCCCCTCCAGGCTCCAGTCCCCCTCTTGCCTCCCTGCTTGCCCCTCTCCTCCAGGCTCCAGTCCCCCTCTTGCCCCCCCTGCTTCCCCCCTCTCCTCCATGCTCCAGTCCCCCTCTTTCCCCACTGCTTCCCCCTCTTCTCCAGACTCCAGTCCCCCTCTTGCCCCCCTGCTTCCACCCTCTCCTCCAGGCTCCAGTCCTCTTACCCCCCTGCTTCCTTTCTCCCATCCAGTCCCCCTCAGCCCCCCTGCTTCCCCCCTCTCCTGCAGGTTCCAGTCCCCCTCTGCCCCCTCTCCTCCAGTCCCCCTCCTGCCCCCCACTCCTCCAGGCTCCAGTCCCCCTCCTGGCCCCCACTCCTCCAGGCTCCAGTCCCCCTCCTGCCCCCCCAGGCTTCAGTCCCCCTGCTACCGCAGGCTCCAGTCCCCCTCTTGCCCCTCTCTCCTCCAGTCCCCCTCCCCTCCAGGCTCCAGTTCCCCTCTTGCCTCCCTGCTTGCCCCTCTCCTCCAGACTCCAGTCCCCCTCTTGCCCCCCTGCTTCCCCCATCTCCTCCAGGCTCCAGTCCCCCTCTTGCCCCCCCTGCTTCTGCCCTCTCCTCCAGGCTCCAGTCCCCCTCTTGCCCCACTGCTTTCCCCTCTCCTCTAGACTCCAGTCCCCCTCTTGCCCCCCTGCTTCCACCCTCTCCTCCAGGCTCCAGTCCCCCTCTTGCCCCCCTGCTTCCTTTCTCCCATCCAGTCCCCCTCAGCCCCCCTGCTTCCCCCCTCTCCTGCAGGTTCCAGTCCCCCTCTGCCCCTCTCTCCTCTAGTCCCCCTCCTGCCCCCTCTCCTCCAGTCCCCCTCCTGCCCCCCACTCCTCCAGGCTCCAGTCCCCCGCTTGCCCCCCTGCTTCCCCCCTCTCCTCCAGGCTCCAGTCCCCCTCTGCCCCCCTGCTTCCCCCTTTCCTCCAGGCTCCAGTCCCACTCTCCCCCCCCCACTTCCCCCTCTCCTCCAGGCTCCAGTCCCCCTCTTGCCCCCCGCTTCCCCCTCTCCTCCAGGCTCCAGTCCCCTCTTGCCCCACTGCTTCCCCCTCTCCTCCAGACTCCAGCCCCCCTCTTGCCCCCCTGCTTCCCCCTCTCCTCCAGCTCCAGTCTCCCCTCTGCCCCCCCTCGCTTCCACCTCTCCTCCAGGCTCCAGTCCCCCTCTGGCCCCCCTGCTTCCACCCTCTCCTCCAGACTCCAGTCCCCCTCTTGCCCCCCTGCTTCCACCCTCTCCTCCAGGCTCCAGTCCCCCTCTTGCCCCCCTGCTTCCTGTCTCCCATCCAGTCCCTATCACCCCCTCTTCCCCCCCTCCTGCAGGTTCCAGTCCCCCTCTGCCCCTCTCCCTGTCCCCTCCTCCATCCCCCTCCTGCCCCCCACTCCTCCAGGCTCCAGTCCCCTCTTGCCCCCCTGCTTCCCCCTCTCCTCCAGGCTCCAGTCCCCCTCTGCCCCCTGCTTCCCCCTTCCTCCAGGCTCCAGTCCCCTCCCCCCCCCCCACTTCCCCTATCTCCAGCTCATCCCCCTCTTGCCCCCCCTGCTTCCCCCCTCTCCTCCAGGCTCCAGTCCCCCTCTCCCCACTGCTCCCTCTCCTCCAGGCTCCATCCCCTCTGGCCCCCGCTATCCCCCTCTCCTCCTAGCTCCACCCCCTCTGCCCCCTGCTTCCACCCTCTCCTCCAGGCTCCAGTCCCGCTCTTGCCCCCCTTGCTTCCCCCCTCTCCTCCAGGCTCCAGTCCCCTCTTGCCCCCTGCTTTCCCTCTCCCCTCCAGGCTCCAGTCCCCCTCAGCCGCCCTGCTTCCCCTCTCCCCTCCAAGCTCCAGTCCCCCTCTGCCCCCTGCTTCCCCCCATTCCTCCAGTCTCCACTCCCCCTCCTGCCCCCCCAGGCTCCAGTCCCCCTGCTACCCCATGCTCCAGTCCCCCTCCTGCCCCTCTCTCCTCCAGTCCCCCTCTTGCCCCTCTCCTCCAGGCTCCAGTCCCCCTCTTGCCCCCCTCTCCTCCAGGCTCCAGTCCCCCTCTTGCCCCCCTGCTTCCCCCCTCTCCTCCAGGCTCCAGTCCCCTTCTTGCTCCCCTGCTTCCCCTCTCCCCTCCAGGCTCCAGTTCCCCTCCGCCCCACTGCTTCCCCTCTCCCCCTCCAGGTGCCAGTCCCCCTCTGCCCCCCTGCTTCCCCCCACTCCTCCAGGCTCCAGTCCCCCTCCTGCCCCCCAGGCTCCAGTCCCCCTGCTACCCCATGCTCCATTCCCCCTCCTGTCCCCCTCCCTCCAGGCTCCAGTCCCCCTCTTGCCCCTCTCCTCCAGACTCCAGTCCCCCTCTTGCCCCCTGCTTCCCCCCTCTCCTCCAGGCTCCAGTCCCCCTCTTGCCCCACTGCTTCCCCCCTCTCCTCCAGGCTCCAGTCCCCCTTTTGCCCCACTGCTTCCCCCTCTCCTCCAGACTCCAGTCCCCCTCTTGCCCCCCTGCTTCCCCCCTCCCTGCAGGCTCCAGTCCCCCTCTGGCCCCCCTGCTTCCACCCTCTCCTCCAGGCTCCAGTCCCCCTTTTGCCCCCTGCTTGCCCCTCTCCTGCAGGCTCCAGTCCCCCTCTGCCCCCCTGCTTCCCCACTCTCCCCCAGGCTCTAGGCCCCCTCCTGCCCCCCTCTCCTCCAGTCCCCCTCCTGCCCCCCACTCCTCCTGTCCCCCTCCTGCCCCCACTCCTCCAGTCCCCCTCCTGCCCCTCCAGGCTCCAGTCCCCCTGCTACCGCAGGCTTCAGTCCCCCTCCTGCCCCTCTCTCCTCCAGTCCCCCTCTTGCCCCTCTCCCCCAGGCTCCAGTCCCCCTCTTGCCCCAACTGCTTCCCCCCTCTCCTCCAGGCTCCAGTCCCCCTCTTGCCCCCCCTGCTTCCCCCTCCCCTCCAGGCTCCAGTCCCCCTCTTGCCCCACTGCTTCCCCCTCTCCTCCAGACTCCAGTCCCCCTCTTGCCCCCCTGCTTCCCCCCTCCCCCCAGGTGCCAGTCCCCTTTTGCCCCCCTGCTTGCCCCTCTCCTCCAGACTCCAGTCCCCCTCTTGCCCCTCTGCTTCCCCTCTCCCCTCCAGACTCCAGTCCCCCTCTTGCCCCTCTGCTTCCCCTCTCCCCTCCAGGCTCCAGTCCCCCTCTGCCCCCCTGCTTCCCCCTCTCCTCCAGGCTCCAGTCCCCCTCCTGCCTCCCCTCCTCCAGCTCCAGTCCCCCTCCTGCCCCCCAGGCTCCAGTCCCCCCTCCTGCTACCACAGGCTCCAGTCCCCCTCCTGCTACCACAGGCTCCAGTCCCCCTCTTGCCCCCTGCTTCCCCCCTCTCCTCCAGGCTCCAGTCCCCCTCTGGCCCCCTTGCTTCCACCCTCTCCTCCAGGCGCCAGTCCCCCTCTTGCCCCTCTGCTTCCCCTCTCCCCTCCAGGCTCCAGTCCCCCTCTGCCCCCCCTGCTTCCCCCTCTCCTGCAGGCTCCAGTCCCCCTCCTGCCCCCCTCTCCTCCAGGCTCCAGTCCCCCTCCTGCCCCCCAGGCTCCAGTCCCCCTCCTGCTACCACAGGCTCCAGTCCCCCTCCTGCTACCACAGGCTCCAGTCCCCCTCCTGCTACCACAGGCTCCAGTCCCCCTCCTGCCCCTCTCTCCTCCAGGCTCCAGTCCCCCCTCTTGCCCCTGCTTTCCCCCTCTCCTCCAGGCTCCAGTCCCCCTCTTGCCCCCCCTCCTCCAGGCTCCAGTCCCCCTCTGCCCCCTGCTTCCCCCCTCTCCTCCAGGCTCCAGTCCCCCTCTGCCCCCCTGCTTCCCCCCTCTCCTCCAGGCTCCAGTCCCCCTCTGCCCCCCTGCTTCCCTGTCTCCTCCAGGCTCCAGTCCCCCTCTGCCCCCCCTGCTTCCCCCCTCTCCTCCAGGCTCCAGTCCCCCTCCTGCCCCCCTCTCCTCCAGGCTCCAGTCCCCCTCCTGCCCCCCCAGGCTCCAGTCCCCCTCCTGCCCTTCTCTCCTCTAGTCCCCCTCCTGCCCCCCTCTCCTCCAATCTCCAGTCCCCCTCATGCCCCCTCTCCTCCCAGTCCCCCTCCTGCCCCATGCTACCGCAGGCTCCAGTCCCCCTCCTGCCCCTCTCTCCTCTAGTCCCTCTCCTGCCCCCCTCTCCTCCAGGCTCCAGTCCCCCTTCTGCCCCCCCTGCTATCGCAGGCTACAGTCCCACTCCTGCCCCTCTCTCCTCCAGGCTCCAGTCCCCCCTCTTGCCCCCTGCTTTCCCCCTCTCCTCCAGGCTCCAGTCCCCCTCTTGCCCCCCCTCCTCCAGGCTCCAGTCCCCCTCTGCCCCCCTGCTTCCCCCCTCTCCTCCAGGCTCCAGTCCCCCTCTGCCCCCCTGCTTCCCTGTGTCCACCAGGCTCCAGTCCCCCTCTTGTCCCCCTGCTTCCCCCCCTCCTCCAGGCTCCAGTCCCCCTCCTGCCCACCTGCTACCGCAGCTCCAGTCCCCCTCCTGCCACTGCAGGCTCCAGTCCCCCTCTTGCCCCTCTCTCCTCTAGTCCCCCTCCTGCCCCCCTCTCCTCCAATCTCCAGTCCCCCTCTTGCCCCCTGCTTCCCCCCTCTCCTCCAGGCTCCAGTCCCCCTCTGCCCCCCTGCTTCCCCCTTTCCTCCAGGCTCCAGCCCCCCTCTTGCCCCCCTGCTTCCCCCCTCTCCTCCAGGCTCCAGTCCCCCTCCTGCCCCCCTCTCCTCCAGGCTCCAGTCCCCCTCTTACCCCCCCTCTCCTCCAGGCTCCAGTCCCCCTCTGCCCCCCTGCTTCCCCCTTTCCTCCAGGCTCCAGTCCCCCTCTGCCCCCCTGCTTCCCCTTTCCTCCAGGCTCCAGCCCCCCTCTTGCCCCCCTGCTTCCCCCCTCTCCTGCAGGCTCAAGTCCCCCTCCTGCCCCCCTCTCCTCCAGGCTCCAGTCCCCCTCTTACCCCCCCTCTCCCCAGGCTCCAGTCCCCCTGCTCCCCCCCTCTCCTTCAGTCCCCCTCCTGCCCCCCTGCTTTCCCCTCTGCTCCAGGCTCCAGCCCCCCTCTTGCCCCCCTGCTTCCCCCCTCTCCTGCAGGCTCCAGCCCCCCTCTTGCCCCCCTCTCCTCCAGGCTCCAGTCCCCCTCTTACCCCCCCTCTCCTCCAGGCTCCAGTCCCCCTCTTACCCCCCCTCCTCCAGGCTCCAGTCCCCCTGCTCCCCCCCTCTCCTCCAGTCCCCCTCCTGCCCCATTCACCTCCAGGCTCCAGTCCCCCTCTGCCCCCCTGCTTCCCCCCTCTCCTCCAGACTCCAGTCCCCCTCCTGCCCCCCTCTCCTCCAGGCTCCAGTCCCCCTCCTGCACCCCAGCTCCAGTCCCCCTCCTGCCCCCCTGCTACCACAGGCTCCAGTCCCTCTCCTGCCCTTCTCTCCTCTAGTCCCCCTCTTGCCCCCCCTGCTCCAGGCTCCAGTCCCCCTCCTGCCCCCCTGCTTCCCCCCTCTCCTCCAGGCTCCAGTCCCCCTCTGCCCCCCTGCTTCCCTGTCTGCTCCAGGCTCCAGTCCCCCTCTGTCCCCCTGCTTCCCTGTCTGCTCCAGGCTCCAGTCCCCCTCTGCCCCCCTACTTCCCCCCTCTCCTCCAGGCTCCAGTCCCCCTCCTGCCCCCCCTCTCCTCCAGGCTCCAGTCCCCCTCCTGCCCCCCCCAGGCTCCAGTCCCCCTCCTGCCCCCCTGCTACCACAGGCTCCAGTCCCTCTCCTGCCCTTCTCTCTAGTCCCCCTCCTGCCCCCCTCTCCTCCAATCTCCAGTCCCCCTCTTGCCCCCCTGCTTCCTCCCTCTCCTCCAGGCTCCAGTCCCCCTCTGCCCCCCTGCTTCCCCCTCTCCACCAGGCTCCAGTCCCCCTCTTGTCCCCCTGCTTCCCCCCCTCCTCCAGGCTCCAGTCCCCCTCCTGCCCACCTGCTACCACAGGCTCCAGTCCCCTCCTGCCACTGCAGGCTCCAGTCCCCCTCCTGCCCCTCTCTCCTCTAGTCCCCCTCCTGCCCCCCTCTCCTCCAATCTCCAGTCCCCCTCTTGCCCCCTGCTTTCCCCTCTGCTCCAGACTCCAGTCCACCTCTTGCCCCCTGCTTCCCCCCTCTCCTCCAGGCTCCAGTCCCCCTCTGCCCCCTGCTTCCCCCTTTCCTCCAGGCTCCAGCCCCCCTCTTGCCCCCCTGCTTCCCCCCTCTCCTGCAGGCTCCAGTCCCCTCCTGCCCCCCTCTCCTCCAGGCTCCAGTCCCCCTCTTACCCCCCTCTCCTCCAGGCTCCAGTCCCCCTCTGCCCCCCTGCTTCCCCCTTTCCTCCAGGCTCAGTCCCCCTCTGCCCCCCTGCTTCCCCCTTTCCTCCAGGCTCCAGCCCCCCTCTTGCCCCCCTCTCCTCCAGGCTCCAGTCCCCCTCTTACCCCCCCTCTCCTCCAGGCTCCAGTCCCCTGCTCCCCCCCTCTCCTCCAGTCCCCCTCCTGCCCCATTCTCCTCCAGGCTCCAGTCCCCCTCTGCCCCCCTGCTTCCCCCCTCTCCTCCAGGCTCCAGTCCCTCTCCTGCCCCCTCTCCTCCAGGCTCCAGTCCCCCTCCTGCACCCCCAGGCTCCAGTCCCCCTCCTGCCCCCCTGCTACCACAGGCTCCAGTCCCTCTCCTGCCCTTCTCTCCTCTAGTCCCCTCTTGCCCCCCCTGCTCCAGGCTCCAGTCCCCCTCTGCCCCCCTGCTTCCCCCCTCTCCTCCAGGCTCCAGTCCCCTCTGCCCCCTGCTTCCCTGTCTGCTCCAGGCTCCAGTCCCCCTCTGCCCCCCCTACTTCCCCCTCTCCTCCAGGCTCCAGTCCCCCTCCTGCCCCCCTCTCCTCCAGGCTCCAGTCCCCCTCCTGCCCCCTGCTACCACAGGCTCCAGTCCCTCTCCTGCCCTTCTCTCCTCTAGTCCCCCTCCTGCCCCCCTCTCCTCCAATCTCCAGTCCCCTCTTGCCCCCTGCTTCCTCCCTCTCCTCCAGGCTCCAGTCCCCCTCTGCCCCCTGCTTCCCTCTCTCCACCAGGCTCCAGTCCCCCTCTTGTCCCCCTGCTTCCCCCCCTCCTCCAGGCTCCAGTCCCCCTCCTGCCCACCTGCTACCGCAGGCTCCAGTCCCCCTCCTGCCACTGCAGGCTCCAGTCCCCCTCCTGCCCCTCTCTCCTCTAGTCCCCCTCCTGCCCCCCTCTCCTCCAGTCCCCTCCTGCCCCCCTCTCCTCCAATCTCCAGTCCCCTCTTGCCCCCTGCTTTCCCCTCTGCTCCAGACTCCAGTCCCCCTCTTGCCCCCTGCTTCCCCCCTCTCCTCCAGGCTCCAGTCCCCCTCTGCCCCCCTGCTTCCCCCTTTCCTCCAGGCTCCAGCCCCCCTCTTGCCCCCCTGCTTCCCCCCTCTCCTGCAGGCTCTAGTCCCCCTACTGCCCCCCTCTCCCCAGGCTCCAGTCCCCCTCTTACCCCCCCTCTCCTCCAGGCTCCAGTCCCCCTGCTCCCCCCCTCTCCTCCAGTCCCCCTCCTGCCCCATTCTACTCCAGGCTCCAGTCCCCCTCCTGCCCACCTGGTACCGCAGGCTTCAGTCCCCCTCCTCCCCTCTGCTACCGCAGGCTCCAGTCCCCCTCCTGCCCCTCTCTCCTCTAGTCCCCCTGCTTCCCCCCTCTCCTCCAGGCTCCAGTCCCCCTCTGGCTCCCCTGCTTCCATCCTCTTCTTTAGACTCCAGCCCCCCTCTTGCCCCCCTGCTTCCCCCCTCTCTCCAGGCTCCAGTCCCCCTCTTGCCCCCCTGCTTCCCACCTCTCCTCCAGGCTCCAGTCCCCCTCTTGCCCCCCTGCTTCCCACCTCTCCTCCAGGCTCCAGTCCCCCTCTGCCCCCCTGCTTCCCCCTCTCCTCCAGACTCCAGTCCCCCTCTAGCCCCCCTGCTTCCCCTCTCCCCTCCAGGCTCCAGTCCCCCTCTTGCCCCCCGATTCCCCTCTCCCCTCCAGGCTCCAGTCCCGCTCTTGCCCCCCTGATCCCCCCCTCTTTTCCAGGCCCCAGTCCACGGGATAATGTGGAAGAGACAGAAGGTCAGGGGTGTGGCAGCTCCAGTGGTGGTGGTGAGGAGGCAAGCTCTGGTGCTGGTGGTAAGGTGGCAGAATGGTAATTGCAGGCTGTGAGCTTTCCTGGATTTTCAGGTTCTGTCTGAAGGATCAGAGTGTGGTGGATAATCGGATGTGTTGGGGCGCAAAATTCCAGAGGATGGGGGATACTCCAGAGAAGTCATGGAGGCAGTTGTGTGAGGAACGAATAAGTGTGAAAGATAGGAGGAGGTCTTGGGAGGATCGGAGATTACGTGAAGGAACATATTGGAGGATTAGTTCAGAGATATAGGGAGGGGACAGGTTGTGGATGGTTTTGTAGGTCAATGTTAGTATATAGTTAGTTTGAATTGGATTCATTGGGGAAATCGGAGCCAGTGGAGGGATTTGCAGAGGGGAGAAACAGGAGAGTATCAAGGAGAGAGGTGGATTATTCAGGCAGCAGAGTTGAGGACAGACTGGAGTGGAGCAAGAGAGTTGGAGGGAAAGGACGGATTCTGGAAATATTTTTGAGTTCGACAGGAGGTAGTGAGAGTTTGAATGTGTGGTTTGAAGGACAGGGCAGAGTCGAGAGTTACTCCGAGGTAGCAGATTTCAGGTGCAGGAGAGCGTGATGTAATTTACAATAATAAATCGGGTAGGAATGATACATAGGATGGAGGAAAGATGAGGAGTTCGGTAAAGGAGGATATGGCTGATAGACACTCTGGTATTCTGGACAGCAGAGAGGTGAAGTCTGGGCCAGAGAGGTAGACCTGAGTGTCGTCAGTGTACAGGTGGTACTGGAAGCAATGGGACTTTGGGTACTGTCACACCTGGCCATATCGGCGGCGATTTTATAGGTGATGCAAGGGCGTGGCCTATCGCGCTGACATCGCCTAATGTAAAGAGGCGATATCGACGCCTATGAGTGGTCGCCTGGTTTCTCAGCACAGCCACTGAAACCAGACGAGCACTGTGGGGCAATGTGTACACATCGCCCCATGTAACATGCCGATCGGCGATGTTACAGGCGATGGGAGCCATAGGCTCCCATGTTACAGCTTCAGCACTGGGGTTTGTAGATGTGTCACCAGAGGTATCGCCGCATATAAACACAGCGGGGTGCCAAAAACGTGCACGCCCCCGTGCGTTGCCGTTGATATCTCCGGCGACGTCTCCAGGTGTAACGGTACCCTTTGAGTTGTCCTAGGCCAAGGGTGTAGATGGAGAAACATGGAAGTTCCAGAACAGAGACTTGTGAGACTCCAACAGAGAGGGCGTAATGATGAGGTAGTGTGGGAGTGGGAAACGCTAAATGTGCAGTCAGAAAGGTGTGAGGCAATCCAGGATAGGCCAAGGGAAGAGAGAATCTGTAGCAGTAGGCATGGGTGAACTGTGTTGAAGGCAGAGGACAGGTCTAGAAGGACAGAGACCGGCCTGTTGGCTTTGGCAGTAAGATATTAGTAGTTATTTTGGTCAGGGCAGCTTTGGTTGGGTGGTGGTGGAAGCCAGATATGAGGTTATCAAGGAGAGAATTAGACAAGAGGTGGGAGGAAGGTTGAGCATGGACATGCTGCTCAAGGAATGTGGAAGCAAACGGGAGCAGCGATATGGGGCAATAGCTGGGCATGGCAGTCGGGTCAAGGTTTGGCTTTTTGAGGATGTGATGGTGGCATGTTTGAAGGCAGAGGGGAAGGTACCAGAAGATATAGGTTGAAGAGATGGGTTAGGGCTGGGCATGTTCGTAAGGTTGGGGAGCAGGTAGGAAGGATTGGGGTCAAGTGGACAAGTGGTGAGGTGTGATTTGGAGAGATGAGTGAGCTCTCCTTCAGTGATGTTGGAGAGGGAGGTTATGAGGGAAGGGCAGAGGTCTGGTATATGGAGGGGTTAGGGTGGTGGAACATTAAGTTTGCCATGTCTGGTCAATCTTATTTTTGAAGTATGTGGCAAAGTCCTCGGCAGAAATGAGGGGAGTCAGATGGCAGTGGTGGGCTGGGGAGTTAAATGTGCTGAACAGTTGTTTGAGGATGTAGGATAAGGAAGATACAAGGTGTGTGGAGTAGGTCTGTTTAGCAGAGGTAAGTGATTTGAAGGCAAGTGTAGCTTGTTTGAAAGCAATGAAGTAATCTGGCAGGTAATTTCTTCCAGCGCCGCTCTGCGACTCTGGACACTTGTCAAAGTTTTTTGGAAAGATTGGTGTGCCAGGGTTGCCTATTCGTTGCACTTTGCCATGCACAAGAGGGGCGACCGAGTCTATGCCTGATGTGAGGGTGGCATTAAAAAACGCGTTGGTACTGTTTGTGTCATGGAGTGAAGATAGGGAAGACAGAGGTAGGAGAAAGCCTGTGAATATCTAAATGTGCAAGGTTTCTGCGAGGATGTGGTAGTGGTTGGGTATGGGGGGCAGGTAAAGAGGTCAAAGATGAGAAAGTGAGTAGATGGTGGTCAGACAGAAGGAGAGGGGAGGTTGAGATTAAATAGGGAACAGGTGGGTGAAGATGAGGTCTAGTGTCCGTCTGTGTGGGTGGCTGTGGAGGACCACTAAGTAAGTCCAAAAGGATGAAGTGATAGGAGTTTAGAGGCTGTTGGCTGTCAGGTGTCAATAGTGATATTGAAGTCATCCATGATGGTATGTCAGCAGAAAGAAAGTTAAGAAGCCAGGTAGAGAATTGGTTAATGAAGACAGTGGCTGAGCCTGGTGGTTGGTATATGACGGCAATTTGGAGATTGGAGGGAGAGTAGATACGGACAGAGTGAACATCAAAAGAGGGGACAATAAGTGAGGGTGGGGGGTGGATTGGGTTGAAGCAGACATTTGTAGAAAGAAGGAAACCCACTTCTCTGCCATGTCTGCTGCCAGGGCAAGGAGTGTGGGTAAAGTGGAGGCCACCATAGCTCAGTGCAGCAGGGAAGGCCGTATCAGGGGGTGTCAGCCATGTCTCAGTGAGGGCCAGGTTGCGGATCATGTGGAGCTTATTGCAGACAGAGCGTGCATTCCAAAGTGCTCCAGAGAGAGGAAGAAGGGGGGTTCAGGGGCCAGGGGCACAGGTTTTACATGTGAGGCATTACGGTAGTTTATCTTAATTTGAGGAAGTTAGAGGTGAGGAAAAGTGTCACCAGCAGTGAGAAGCAGAGAAAGGGAAAGCAGGTGGGTGAAGGAGAGTGACCGGCTTGTATTATATTTTAGTAGCAGATGTCTGAGGTTAAGGAGTAGGTCTGCAGATGAGGAGAGGTGGGGGCAGTGGGTAAGAGAGAGGGGGAGATAGTTATTTGGTTCGATGGTGCAAGGGTTTGAGGATAGCGAAGGAGTGTGAGGATAAGTGGAGCAAAAATGGTGAAGGCAAATGTAAGTATGGTGAAAGAGCAGTGTGAGAAAAGAGGCAGGTAATATTAGAAGACCGTGATTACTCTTCCCTTCTGACCAATTTCTGGTATATTTGTGATGTAAAACTTTAGAGGTGTTTAACTTAAAATTATGTCAAATCAGACCAAGGTCTTTATCAGACCTGCTTCACTCAATTTATACCATTCAAATGCCCACAAAATGGATCAGGTGTGAGTAGAGGGAAGGAGGGAGAGTAGGAGGACACCACACAGATAAACTAGTTTATCTGCAGACTAAAAACAGCTCCATAACAAGCTGGACAATTAGCACCAATCTACAAGGTGTAAGACAGCTACAAAGCCAGGCACAATCTTATCTACATACTAAGGTTAGTCCCTAAAAGGTTAATATTAATGTACCGTATATACTCAAGTATAAGCCGAGTTTTTCAGCACAATTTTTGTGCTGAAAAGTGCCCCCCTCAGCTTATACTAGAGTCACTCAGTATTTGCTTGGGGGGGGGGGGAAGGAACTGTGACCAGGAGCTGGAGGAGGCAGAGGGGGCCGCAGTGACCGCAGGAGGTCACGTGGGGCCACTCATTAGTCTAATGAATATGCACTGCATCCCCCCTGTCCATCAACGGTGGGGGGAGTGGTGCATATTGCACTATACTGGCCCCCATCAGTGATATACAGGCCCCCTCCTTAGTATCTGGCCCCCAGCCTGTGGCACCTGTTAAAATAATAAACATTTTATACATTACCTTTCTGGCGACTCCTTGCTGGCACCACCGTGTCCTCCGGTCTCCCTGCTTGTGCCGATGTCATGTGACTGGCGCAGCAGCGATGACGTCATCGGTCACAGCTATAGAAGCCGGCAAGCAGGAAGAAGCAGGGAGACTGGAGGACCCGGCGGTGCCAGCAAGGAGTCGCCGGAAAGGTAATGTATAAAATGTTTTTTTTTTACAGGTGCCGCAGCCTGGGGGCCAGATACTAAGGAGGGGGCCTGTAAATCACTGTGGGGGCCTGTACACCACTGCTGGGGGTCTATATATTACCACTGGGGGCCTGTATACCACTGCTGGGGGGGTCTGTATATTACTGCTGGGGGGTCAGTATATTACTGCTGGGGACCTGTATACCACTGCTTGGGGCCTGTATACCACTGCTGGGGGTGCTATATACCGAGATGTGGGGCTATATAACAGGATGGGGGTCTGCTGCATTTCTACCCTAGGCTCATACTCGAGTCAATGTTTCCCTAGTTTTGGAGGGTAAAATTAGGGGCCTCGGTTTATACTAGGGTCGGCTTATACTTGAGTATATACAGTATATGCAACACCTTCACCTATCTTTTCTGAATAGAAATGGTATATATTAATTTTGATCTCATCCCATTCATCTGTTGTGATTCACCCATCTTTTCTGTGCTGTAGAAATGGTATATATTCATAGGCCTCTTACTTACAGTGTGTGCAGAATTATTAGGCAAATTAGTATTTTGATCACGATACTTTTTATACATATTGTCCTACTCCAAGCTGTACAGGCTTGAGAGCCAAATACCAATTTAGTAAATCAGGTGATGTGCATCTCTGTTGTGAGGGGAAGTGTGGTGTAATGACATCAACACCTTATATAAAGTGTACTTAATTATTAGGCAACTTCCTTTCCTTTGGAAAAATGGGTAAGAGGAGAGATTTGATAGGCTTTGAAAAGTCCAAAATTGTGAGATGTCTTGCAGAGGGATGCAGCAGTCTTGAAATTGCCAAAATTTGAAGCATGATCACCGAACAATCAAGCGTTTCATGGCAAATCGCCAGCAAGGTCACAAGAAGCGTGTTGGGCAAAAAAGGAGCAAAATAACTGCCCATGAATTGAGGAAAATCAAGCCTGAAGCTGCAAAGATGCCATTTGCCACCAGTTTTGCCATATTTCAGAGCTGCAACGTTACTGGAGTATCAAAAAGCACAAGGTGTGCTATACACATGGACATGGCAAAGGTAAGGAAAGCTGAAAACCGACCACCTTTGAACAAGAAACATAAGATAAAACGTCAAGACTGGGCCAAGAAATATCTTAAAACTGATTATTCAAAGGTTTTATGGACTGATGAAATGAGAGTGACTCTTGATGGGCCAGATGGATGGGCCAGAGGCTGGATCAGTAAAGGGCAGAGAGCTCCACTCCAACTCAGGCGCCAGCAAGGTGGAGGTGGGGTACTGGTATGGGCTGGTATCATTAAGGATGAACTTGTGGGACCTTTTCGGGTTGAGGATGGAGTGAAGCTCAACTCCCAGACCTACTGCCAATTTCTGGAAGACAACTTCTTCAAGCTGTGGTACAGGAAGAAGTCGGTATCGTTCAAGAAAAACATGATTTTCATGCAGGACAATGCTCCATTACATGCACCCAACTAATCCACAGCGTGGCTGGCCAGTAAAGGTCTAAAAGAAGAAAAAATGACATGGCCCCCTTGTCCACCTGATCTGAACCCCATAAAGAACCCTCCTAAAATGTGAGACCTACAGAGAGGGAAAACAGTTCACCTCTCGGAACAGTGTCTGGGAGGCTGTGGTGGCTGCTGCATGCAATGTTGTTTGTATACAGGTCAAGCAACTGACAATCCATGGATGGAAGGCTGTTGAGTGTCATCATAAAGAAAGGTGGCTATATTGGTCACTAATTTTTTGTGTTTTGTATGTCAGAAATGTTTTTTCCTAAATTATGTGCAGTTATATTGGTTTACCTGGTGAAAATAAACAAGTGAAAATGGGAATATATTTGGTTTTTATTAAGTTGCCTAATAATTCTGCACAGTAATAGTTACCTGCACAAACAGATATCCTCCTAAGATAGCCAAATCTAAAAAAAAAAAAAAAAAAAACACTCCCAACTTCCAAAAATATTAAGCTTTAATATTTCTGAGTCTTTTAGGTTGATTGAGAACATAGTTGTTGATCAATAATAAAAATAATCCTCTAAAATACAACTTTATGACCCATTCTGGCATGCAACCATGTTTATTTGTCTTGCTCTTAATGTTCCCCTGCTGTCTTAAGTTAGTGTGATTGATTGATGAGTTAAATTGACCCTGATCTAAGCCCAAGCTCCCCTATAAATTTAGATCCAGCCTGGGGAAGCATATTATTATCATTTATTCATATAGCGCCATTAGGTTCCATGGCGCTCTACATGAGGATAGGGGAGACCAGCACAATTACAATAACTATAGACAATCAGGACATATAGGTACAGGAGGGGAGGGGCATATGTTGCATATTTAAATAACTGCAGATTTTAAAAAGTGAAAAATGCAGTTATACCGGGCAGTTAAATGGGGCAGGAAGCGAGTAAGTCATACAAGACAAACATACATGTAAATTGTTCACTCATGCTGCAAAATACAGTATGTTCACAATTTGTATTTGCATCATTTTTGTGCTAGCTGCTTCCATGCCTCATATCTACCTCACTTTCACAAACACTGTTCACTTCATCTATATTAGTCCCTCTCTGCCCCCTCTCCTATGTACAGCTCTCACACACTTTTTAGAATGTTAAAAAAAAAAACAGATCCATTCATACCCTCTATACAAAATATGAGACACCTTCACAAATCCCTTAACAATCTACTTACTCTTTATTCTTCTAGTCACAGGGAATATTGAACTTAATCCAGGCCCTTATCAGAGTAAGTTTAACACCTTCCACATTACACTCAAACTTGAGGAATTTAATAATTATTCCTTGCATGCCTTGTCTCCTTCAAGTGTGCCCTTTAACCCTTTCATGACCCAGCCTATTTTGACCCTAAAGACCTTGGCATTTTTGTCAATTCTGACCAGAGTCCCCTTATGAGGTAATAACTGTGGAACGCTTCAACGGATCCTAGCGATTCTGAGATTGTGTTTTCGTGACATATTGGGCTTCATGTTAGTAGTAAATTTAAGTCGATAATTTTTGCGTTTATTTGTGAAAAAAAGCAAACATTAAGCAAAAATTTTGGAAATTTTGCAATTTTAAAATTTTTAATTTTTATTCTGCTAACCCAGAGAGTTATGTGCCACAAAATAGTTAATAAATAACATTTCCCACATGTCTACTTAAGGGGCCTTTCACATTTGCGTTTTTTTCCTGATTTGGAAGATCAGGAAAAACCCGATTCTTACAGTATTTTGCACATTCACTTTAATTTTGTCAGGTAGAATCTTGTTGCTTCATTTTGTTTTCCTGAAATCATTAAAGAGAATGCGCAAAAAAAAATGAATCCTGCAAGAATCAGGTGTTTTCCTGATCATCCAAATCAGGAAAAAAACGCAAGTGTGAAAGGCCCCTTACATCAGCACAATTTTGGAAAAAAAAATTTTGGGGGGTGGGAAGTTATAAGGGTTCAAAGTTCATCAGTAATTTCTCATTTTTCCAGCAAAATTTAAAAACCATTTTTTTAGTGACCACATCACATTTGAAGTCCCTTTGAGGGGTGTACATGACAGAAAACACCCAAAAGTGACACTATTCCAAAAACTGCACCCCTCAAGCTACTCAAAACTACATTCAAGAAGATTAACCCTTCAGGTGTTTCACAGGAACTAAAGCAACATGGAAGGAAAAAAATTGACATTTTAATTTTTTTAACAAAAATGTTTTTAGCCTCAATTCCTGCATTTTCACATGGGCAACAGGATAAAATGCATCCTAAAATGTGTTGGGCAATTTCTCCTGATTACACCGATACCTCATATGTGGTCATAAACCACTGTTTGGGCGCACAGCAGGGCTCAGAAGGGAAGGAGTGCAATTTGACTTTTTGAGCTAATTTTCCATTCAAAAAGTGAAATGGCTCTCCTTCACTTCTGAGCCCTGCCGTGCGCCCAAACAGTGGTTTATAACCACATATGAGGTATCGGTGTACTCAGGAGAAGTTGCCCAACAAATTTTAGGATGCATTTTATCCTTTTGCCTATGTGAAAATGAAAAAAGTTAGGCTAAAAAGAAGTTTTTATTATTACGGATCAATTTATGTAACATCTGGGGTTCAAAGTGCTCACCACCCATCTAGATAAGTTCCCTGGGGGGTCTAGTTTCCAAAATGGGGTCACTTGTGCGGGAGCTCCAATGTTTAGGCACACAGGGGCTCTCCAAAGGCGACATGGTGTCCGCTAACTATTTGAATGGAAAATTAGCTCAAATTGTTAGCCGACACCATGTCGCGTTTGGAGAGCCCCTATGTGCCTAAATAATGGAGTTCCCCCACAAGTGACCATTTTGGAAACTAGACCCCCCAAGGAACTTCTCTAGATGCATAGTGAGCACTTTGAACCCTGAGGTGCTTCACAAATTGATCTGTAAAAATTAAAAAGTACTTTTTTTCCACAAAAATTTTCTTTTCACTTTTAGATTAATTTGTGAAGCACCTGGGGGTTCAAAGTGCTCACCACCCATCTAGGTAAATTCCTTGGGGGGTGTAGTTTCCAAAATGGGGTCACTTGTGGGGGAGCTCCACTGTTTAGGCACACAGGGGCTCTCCCATATGCGACATGGTGTCCGCTAACAATTCTAATTGCTAGTGGACACCATGTTGCGTATGAGGAGCCCCTATGTGCCTAAACATTGGAGTTCCCCCACAAGTGACCCCATTTTTGAAACTAGACCCCCCAAGGAACTTATCTGGATGCATAGTGAGCACTTTGGATCCCCAGGTGCTTCACAAATTGATCAGTAAAAATTAAAAAAGAAAATTTGTGAAGCACCTGGAGGTTCAAAGTGCTCACTATGTATCTAGATATGTTCCTTGGGGGTTCTAGTTTCCAAAAAGGGGTCACTTGTGGGGGAGCTCCAATGTTCAGGCACACAGGGGTTCTCCAAACGCGACATGGTGTCCGCAAACAATTTGAGCTAATTTTCCATTCAAATTGTTAGCGGACACCATGTCGTGTATGGGTAACCCGTGTGCCACCAGCACAAGAGCAACTAGTAGAGTTGGGGTACAGCACCAGAAAATGGCGCATCTAATGAGTTGGGGTACAGCACCAGAAGATGGTGATTCTAATGAATGTGCTATTTTCTGGGGTGGCTGTGGGTTGCAATTTGCAGCGTGGGGGCCCACGTTTGGGTCTCTCCATGCTGAGGATTCCAGCCCCCCAGCTGTACCTGGCTGGCAATCAAAAATACAGCGAAGCTCATTTTTTTTATTTCTAGAACTAATTCCAGAAAAAAAAACGTGGGGCTCCACCATATTTTTGGACCAGCCAGGTGCAACTAGGCAGCTGGGGGCTGGAATCCTCAGCATGGAGAGGCCCAAGCGTTCTGGGTCCCCCATGCTGTGAATTGCAGCCCGCAGCCACCCCAGAAAATGGCGCATTCATTGAAGCGCCATTTTCTGGCGCTGTACCCAGGCTCTTCCAGTTGCCCTGGTGACGGTGGCAAACTGGGTAATAATGGGGTTAAATGCCAGCTTTTTATTGGCAGCTGGCACTAAGCCCGAGATTCATAATGTCGGGCCAATGTTAGACCCGGCCAATAGGAATCTAGTAAATAGTCAAAAAAAATACACACAGAGAAAAATCTTTTTAATTGAGAAAAAAAAACACAAACAAAATTTGGACTCCATCTTTATTATAAAGATCCGACGTAGTCCACAACGAAGGTCCCACGACGCTCGATCGCCTCTGCTCAATCCAGAGACTGCAGCAAGGGATCAAGTGTCCTCTTCCTACAGTCTCTGGGGTCAGAGTTATGGTGCACTGTATGGCCATGATCTGTCATACAGTGCACCATGACTATGATCCCAAAGACTACAAGGGGACACTTGATCCCTTGTTGCACCCATCCATCCACCCATTCATCCATCCTCCCATCATCCACGCACGCTCACATCCACGCACGCTCACATCCGTGCACGCCCACATCCACACTTGCCCACATCCGTGCACGCCCAGATCCACGCACACATCCACGCATGCATACATCCACGCATGCATACATCCAGGCACGCTCACATCCACGCCCGCTCACATCCATGCATGCTCTCATCTATCCACGCATGCACACATCCACGCACCCTCACATCCACGCACACAGCCATACACGCTCACATCCACGCACACAGCCATACACGCTCACATCCATGCACACACATCCATGCATGCACACATCCACGCACGCTCACATCTATCCACGCACGCTCACATCTATCCACGCACGCTCACATCTATCCACGGACGCACACATCCACGCACGCAAACATCCACAGCATACTTACCTAACAGCAGAGATCCTCCTGGCAGCACAGTGCCCGTTGTCCTGCAGCTCCTCAGCTATCAGCAGCAGAGGAGCGCAGGAGAGATGGTGGCTGGCGGGGAGCAGAGGTGAGCGGGGGGAGCGCGGGTCACAGAGGGGGAAAGCGCGGGTCACGGAGGGGGGGCTCGGAGGAGGGGCTCAGAGGGAGGGCAGGAAAACGAGGGGGAGGAGCGGATGAAGGGAGGCGAGGAGGAAGAGACGGCCAGGCACAAGATTACCGGCGGCGGCAGGTGCAGGGCGGCTGTGGAGCGGCTCTGATGGGGGTGATCATCCCATCAGATCGCTTCCATCCAATGGAAGCAATCTGATCAGATGATCACCCCCATCAGAGCCGCTCCACAGCCCCTTGGATAGCTGGCAGAGGATCACGGTGAACGACTGTTCAAACAGCCAATCACCGTGATCCTGGGGGCGGGGTGGGGAATCCACATCCCCTGACCTCAAGCCCCAGTGCTCTGTGATAGGAATGACAGAGCAGCGGGGCCCGTTGGCGATTACTGTGGCAACGAGCCGTGGTAACCGCCATGACGTTGTACAACGTCATAGGTCGGGAAGGCACCGATTTCCATGACGTTGTACAATGTCATAGGTCGGGAAGGGGTTAAAACCTTCTTTCAGCATGTAACAAACTCTTCAACATCCACTTTTTCCTTTCATAACATCAACCTCCTTGCCCTTAGAGATCTGGATTCAGCAGTCGGACACTACTGCTGCTGCTTTCATATGGTGGCCTAAATTTTCTCATACCCCTAGACTTGAGAACAGACCAGGTGTAGGTGATTGTCTGCAGCGCTCAACAAATTGTGCTTTTCAGGTTATCCCACCTGTCCCCTCACTTATCTTCCCTTCTTTTGAGGTCCACACTGTAATGCTGCGTATTTGCTGCAATTATTTATGCATGAGCTCATCACAAACTAGGAGTGATTAAATCCAGAAGTGGAGCACTTGTTTCTATTATACTTTTCCTCTGATTGTTCCACTCCTGGTTTATGATGAGCTCGAGCGTAAAAAAAAAACACAGCAAATACGCAGCATGTGAAAGCACCCCAAGACTTAACAGGTCCTTCTCCCTGCAGTGGCAATGGTTTATTCGCCCTCCAGGCCAGCCATATCAATTTCTTGATCATTTTGCCACCTGGCTTCCACACTTTCTAGTCTGCGACCTTTCCACTCTTCATGGGGGACTTTAAAGAGGACCTGTGACCCCCCTGCTGCATGGCAAACTAAATGAAGCACTGAATACAGCATGTCTGCTGAATTCAGGGAAGGGGTCCACCATGTGTCTGTGTGCTGTGTACCCCAAGAAATACACTTTAGAATGTTTAGAGATCAGGAGTCAGGAGGGTGTGAACTTATCTCAGAGTTCTGCTTGTCACACGTCCTCCCCTCCTCCTGCCTCTCTGTTCTGCCCTTGTGTTCAGCAGACTCTGAAGAGGAGGGGGCCACACACACAAGAGGAGGCGGAACACACAAGCTGAACAGAGAGGCAGGAGGAGGGGAGGATGTGTGACAAGCAGAGCTCCGAGATAAGTAAAGACCCTCCTGACTCAATAAATGTAAGATTTATAAAGTGAATATGTCAGTGCACAAGGGGGCTAGAGACATGAGGGACCCCTTCCCTGAATGCAGCAAACAAGAAATGTCAACCCTTCAAGTACAACCCCAACTCGTACAACTATAGGAATGTACATGCCATTAAAAAATTTACAGTCTTCACTGGCCCCAATCTCCTCCATCTCATGTTCCAACTCCGCTCTAAAATTCTATTATGAAACACTGCAAAGTGCCTTGGATGAAGCTGCACATCCTCCTACTTAGAACTCAGCAGCGTCAGCAGCAACCCTGGCACACGCTGCAAACATGGTTTCTCCAGCGAGGCTCCAGGTGCGCAGAGCATCTGTGGAGAAAAAACAATCTGACCAAAAATTTCATCCATTATACGTTTATGCTGAAAACATACAATGCCGCCCTTCACCTCTCCAAACAACCTTACTTCAACACCCTTATCACATCACTAGCCAACAATCCTAAACAACCTGATACTTTCCACTTCCCTCCTCAGTTCAACCACCAGGCTTAGAGCTGATGATCTGGCCAACTATTTGAAGGCCAAAATTGACAACATACGAATTTCCTCACAGGCTTTGAACATCTGCATTTTCTTCCCTCCTGCACTTTATCCAACTCACTTTCGGTATTCGATCCGGTCAGAGGAAAATGTTACCCAGCTCCTTGCATCTTCTCACTCTACTACCTGCACCAGTGACCCTATTCCCTCACATCTCCTTCAATCCCTTTCCCTGGCTGTCACATCTCATCTAACTAAAATACAGTGCGTTGTGAAAGTATTTGAGCCCCTTGAACTTTTCAAACTTTTGCCACATTTCAGGCTTCAAACAAAGATATAAATTCTAAATTTTTGTGAAGAATCAACAAGTTGGACACAATCGTGAAGTGGAACGAAATTTATTGCATATTTTAAACTTTAACAAATAAAAAAACTGAAAAGTGGGGCAAGCAATATTATTCAGCCCCTTTATTTTCAGTGCAGCAAACTCATTTTGGAAGTTCAGTGAGGATCTCTGAATGATCCAATGTTGTCCTAAATGACTGGTAATGATAAATAGAATCCACCTGTGTGTAATCAAGTCTTTGTATAAATACACCTGCTCTGTGATAGTCTCATTATTCTGTTTCAAGTGCAGAGAGCATTATGAAGACCAAGGAACACACCAGGCAGGCGAAGTTTAAAGCCGGATTTTGATACAAAAAGATTTCCCAAGTTTTAAACATCTCAAGGAGCACTGTGCAAGCAATCATATTAAAATGGAAGGAGTATCAGACCACTGCAAATCTAACAAGACCCAGTCGTCCCTCTAAACTTTCATCTCGTACAAGGAGAAGACTGATCAGAGATGCAGCCAAAAGGCCCATGATCACTCTGGATCAACTGCAGAGATCTACAGCTGAGGTGGGAGAGTCTGCCCATAGGACAACAATCAGTTGTACACTGCACAAATCTAGCCTTTATGGAAGAGCGGCAAGAAGAAAGCTATTTCTCAAAGATATCTATAAAAAGTCTCATTTGAAGTTTGCCACAAGCCGCCTGGGAGACACAACAAACGTGGAATAAGGTGCTCTAGTCAGATGAAATCACAATCAAACTTTTTGGCCACAATGCAAAATGATGTTTGGCGTAAAAGCAACACAGCTCATCACCCTCAAAACACCATCAAAACTGTCAAACATGGTGGTGGCAGCATCATGGTTTGGGCCTGCTTTTCTTCAGTAGGGACAGGGAAGATGGTTAAAATTGATGGGAAGCTGGACGAAGCCAAATACAGGACTAATATAAGAAGGATTTGCCAGAGACCCGTGCTTCTATTTTATCCTTTATTTAAGACGTGGTTAAAAAATGGACAGGACTGAACGCTGGACGCGTTTCTGGGACAGCACCCCCTTAGTCCTCAGCATAACAGATAAACACATTCTACATGTATTTAAACAGAGCTGCCCATTTATTTACAGGTGATACAAATCAGATTAGGATTAAATTTAACCCTTACAATGCCTAGTTTAGAGCCATGATGCATATATCAGATGATAGTATACAACACACAATAAATTCATATATACATGAAAAGGAAGAAAAGAAATGTATGGCAAGTTATTATGTGGGATAGAGAATTTATGTATTTTTATACTGTATATGTAATATAATTTTTATTTTTGTTATATTCCTACACATTTATTTGATGTGATTATTTTTTAGGTGCTTTATGTTTCATATTTTTATTTATTTAGTTTTTGTGATTTCTATATATTTCATTCAGTACAATATTTTTTATTGATTATATATGTATATATTACATCTCATTAACTTATGTGTACTCAACTCGGGACCACACAAGTCTGAGATATAAAGAAAATTCCCTATGAAGATTGTGTACAATTATAATTAATCACCCACAAATCGTATAACCTGCAGATTTTCCATAAAAAGAATGTACCTGTTGGTGTTCGTACTATTTATATAGATCTGATTCATTTTGGTTTTCTTTTGGTAAAATTCTATACAATATGTGCATATAGAATTAACAGAAGGACGTAGTGTTCAGAATCAGTAAAAATAAGACAAATCGTTTCTGTAATTTAACCCATTAGGAGTACGAATGTCTAAGCGCAGAATCCAATGTAATTCCCTATTATGGAATAATCTACCCCAATCTCCGCCCCTATACGGACGGGTGACACGTTCTATGCCTTTTACACTGAGAGATGTCAAATCATCCGAATGTATGTCCTTGAAATGATGTGAAAGTCCCAATATGCCTGTTCTATAGGTTGTGGAATTGGGGATAGTAGCGGTAATGTGATCAGTGTGTCTTTTTTTCAATGTGCGGCTGGTGCAACCCACATAATCTTTGTTGCATAAATTGCAAGTAGCCAAATATACAACATGGGTGGTGTTACAATTAATGTATGATGAAATGTTGAACTTTTTACCAGTTAGTTTATTCTGGAATACATTTGTGACTTCAATGCGTTGACATAGATTACTTTTACCTGCACATTTATACGAACCACTGCAAGTCAACCAGATAGGTTACTTTGCGGGTTCACTGCAATAAATGCTAGGTGATATTTCCAATAGTGCAAGATCTCCTTGCAACTGACTTCCATCCATTTGATAAAATATGATGTAGTTTATCGTCTTGATATAATATGGGGATGTGTTTGTCTATCACTGCTTTTATTTCTTTGAAATCCTTGCTGAATGGAGTTATAAATGTTGGTAATTCTACATGTTTTAGTCCAGTTATTTTATTATCAACCAGCAAATCCCTTCTATCTTTAGAATCTACTATATTGCGAGCCCTGTTGATTGACCATTGTTTATACCCACATTTTCTTAATCTTTTTGAAACTACCTCTACCTCCTGAATGTAATCGCTGTTTCTGCTACAATTTCTTTTAGCACGGATCATTTCCCCCACTGGCAGATTTGTTATTACATGGCGAGGATAAGCTCTAAGAACTGAGTTGCCGCAAATATCCTTCCTGAATAACTTGGAGTCTATATTGCCTTTTGAGGGGTCTCCCGAAAGCTCCAGATCTAAAAAGGGGGCCCTGTTTCCATATTTTTGCATTGTAAATGCAAAGTTGTAATGATTTTTGTTAAAAGATCCCAGCAGATTATTTGGCATAATTAGATCGCATTGTGAGGCTGGCACGGGAGACACATCGATGGGCCCCTCCCAGATGAGGATGACGTCATCGATGTATCTCCCTTTCCACCGCACATTATACAAGAGGGGACAGGGAACATTATATACATTGTTGTTTTCCCAGTGCTGCATATATAGATTAGCTAATGACGGGGAGAACTTAGCCCCCATAAGACAGCCTAACAACTGAATGTAAAATTTGCTGTCAAATTTAAAGAAATTGCTGGCTAACAGATGTTCTAAGCTCATCAACAAGAAGTCTTTGACGTTTTGATCAAAACATGTCTGTGCGTACTAGACTATCATGTACGACTAATGGCAAGATCATGTTTTATAGAGGAATACAGTTGAGTGACATCCATTGTGATCCATGACGATGTGTCAAAAAGGATAAAATAGAAGCACGGGTCTCTGGCAAATCCTTCTTATATTATTACTATTTGGATGGACACTAGCCATTCGGCCAGCTGACTGGGATCCTGGAGACATGCGAGTGCACCACTCCCTCCCCTTTACCTTAATTTAAGATTTGCACTGATTGGAATCACTCACTGCTCAGCTACGTTGATTAAGCAGTACTGCAGACCAACATTTAATATGGATCCTTCTTCAGCCTACTTATCTAAATGCCAGAAGGCTAGAGCCAAGAAAGTTGATTCTATCTTTTCCAGAGGACGTGTGTCAGAGGATGTCGGTTCTGACATGGGAAAAGCCTTTGCTGGCTTGGAGAAAGCCTTACTGCAACATTTGAGGATGTGGTGGGATCATGCTACTTTGAGCAAGTATATCGCACATAACATGATCCCTAGAGGACTGAGATTGAAAAAACTTCCCACTACCCCCTTTGGTGAGGACTTTATCCAACAATGGAACAGCACTCTTTCAGAGTGTTCAACAAAGTTAATTCATCCTATTATATCTGAAGAAAAGAAAAAGCTGCGGGAATTGGAGGAAAATGTGAATACTCTCCAAGTTGAGGTAAACAAATTCAGTTCATCCGATCAGTATGAGGAATTCAATGATCGTATGTACAATCATGTTGATGATCTTGAAAACAAAATAATGGAGACAAAGAAAATAAAATATGACCGGGATGTAAAGGATTATGAGACTGATACCGTGTATTTGTGGAGGAGAAATGGTCCAAAGACCCCAAGAAAACCCCCCCAAAAAAAAACACAAACCGAAAAAAACGCATCGCGAATTACCTGATCAACATCTTCGTCCTATTTTGAGAAATCCTCCCAGAGGTAATAGCTCCCGCAATGTGAGTTTTTCCTCACCACCTACCACCGTAGACACCGAGGAGGATTCCCTCAATTTGGATGAAGAGGACGAAGAACCCACATATTCCACAAGATACCAAACCTGAAGTTTTTCATCTGCTCCATCTTTTCCAAAAAACGACACGGGAAAGCAGCAAAAACAGGGCCGAAACTGCCATCCGCCAAAAAAGTGATAAGAACAATGACTATACTGTAATTAACCTTTCTGCCTCCATCTTATCTGATGAACAGAAATCTATCCTAGAAAAGGGTTTGAACTTTGTGCCTGTAACGAGAGGTAATTTATTCCAGACCATTAAAGACGTCAACAAATTTGTCCGTAATCTTACCATCAAAAGACATTTCTATGAGGACAGAGGCACTATTAATCAAACCTCTGACAGGAGACCTCCATGTATAACAGGTTGGATTGCTATCCTTTACATCTTGAAATGAAAGAAATGATCACATTAAGTGATACTTATGAACTGAATGGATATATTGAGGAGGAATGGTGTAAAAAAATAAAAATGTGTGATGCAGCTGAAAAATATTCTAATCCTCATTATTATCCGCTAGCCTCTCGTGTTCCCGTAATGGATTCCTTTCAAGGAATTGTGGAACAAGAATTGAAATTATTGTTGGATAGTAAAATCTCCACAAAAGACAACATTACTGAACACGAGAGACTTGCAATAAAACAACTGAAAGATAACCCTAACATTGTGGTAAAAGAATCAGATAAAGGTGGGTCTGTGGTCATTCTAGATTCCGGTCTATACAAAAAATTAGTATTTGATATACTTGATGATACCACCACATATAGACCTTTATCTGAGGACCCAACCCCCGTTTTCTGTGAAAAATTAGATAGTCTTATATGAAGGAGAGTCTATGGGAGCCATAAATAAGAAAACGAAAGAGTTCCTAAATGTCACAAACCCTACCTTTCATGCCCTCCCCAAGACCCACAAGGGAGCCTTTCCTCCCCCTCTTAGACCAATTGTAGCAGGAATTTGTTCTCTGCATGAAAGGTTGAGTGGGTGGATGGCAAACTACAGGTTTTGGTGGAGGGCATGAGAGGCAGAATTAGGGACACAAAACATTTGTTACAGTGTTTAGAACACCTAAAATGGAATGACACATCATCATGGATCACAATGGATGTCACACAACTGTATTCCTCTATAAAACATGATCTTGCCATTAGTCGTACATGATAGTCTAGTACGCACAGACGTGTTTGATCAAAACGTCAAAGACTTCTTGTTGATGAGCTTAGAACATCTGTTAGCCAGCAATTTCTTTAAATTTGACAGCAAATTTTACATTCAGTTGTTAGGCTGTCCTATGGGGGCTAGGTTCTCCCTGTCATTAGCTAATCTATATATGCAGCACTGGGAAAACAACTATGTATATAATCTTCCCTGTCCCCTCTTGTATAATGTGCAGTGGTACGGGAGATACATCGATGACGTCATCCTCATCTGGGAGGGGCCCATCGATGTGTCTCCCGTGCCAGCCTCACAATGCGATCTAATTACGCCAAATAATCTGCTGGAATTTTTTAACAAAAATCATTACAATGCAAAAATATGGAAACGGGGCCCCCTTTTTAGATCTGGAGCTTTCGGGAGACCCCTCAAATGGCAATATAGGCTCCAAGTAATACAGGAGGGATATTTGCGGCAACTCAGTCCTTAGAGCTGACAGCTGCCATCCTCGCCATGTAATAACTAATCTGCCATTGGGGGAAATGATCCGTGCTAAAAGAAATTGTAGCAGAAACAGCGATTACATTCAGGAGGTAGAGGTAGTTTCAAAAAGATTAAGAAAACGTGGGTAAAAACAATGGTCAATCAACAGGGCTCACAATATAGTAGATTCTAAAGATAGAAGGGATTTGCTGGTTGATAATAAAATAACTGGACTAAAACATGTAGAATTACCAACATTTCTAACTCCATTCAGCACGGATTTCAAAGAAATAAAAGCAGTGATAGACAAACACATCCCCATTATTATATCAAGACGATAAACTACGTCATATTTTATCAAATGGATGGAAGTCAGTTGCAAGGAGATCTTGCACTATTGGAAATATGATATCACCTAGCATTTATTGCAGTGAACCCGCAAAGAAACCAACCTGGTTGACATGCAGTGGTTCGTATAAATGTGCAGGTAAAAAATGTAATTATGTCAACGCATTGAAGTCACAAATGTACTCCAGAATAAACTAACTGGTAAAAAGTTCAACATTTCATCATACATTAATTGTAACACCACCCATGTTGTATATTTGGCTACTTGCAATTTATGCAACAAAGATTATGTGGGTTGCACCAGCAGCACATTGAAAAAAAGACTCTCTGAACACATTACCGCTACTAACCCCAATTCCACAACCTATAGAACAGGCATATCGGGACTTTCACATCATTTCAAGGACATACATTCGGATGATTTGACATCTCTCAGTGTAAAAGGCATAGAACGTGTCACCCGTCCCTATAGGGGCGGAGATTGTGGTAGATTACTCCATAATAGGGAATTACATTGGATTCTGCGCTTAGACATCCATACCCCTAATGGGTTAAATTACAGAAATGATTTGTCCTATTTTTACTGATTCTGAACAGTACGTCCTTCTGTTAATTCTATATGTACATATTCTTGTATAGAATTTTACCAAAAGAAAACCAAAACGAATCAGATCTATATAAATAGTACGAACACCAACAGGTACATTCTTTTTATGGAAAATCTGCAGGTTATACTATTTGTGGGTGATTAATTATGACTGTACACAATCTTCAAAGGGAATTTTCTTTATATCTTAGACTTGTGTGGTCCCGAGTTGAGTACACAAGTTAATGAGATGTAATATATACATATATAAACAATAAAATATATTATTGTACTGAATGAAAATATATAGAAATCACAACAACTAAATAAATAACAAAAATATGAAACAAAGCACCTAAAAAAATAAATAACAATGACATCAAATAAATGTGTAGGAAAATAACAAAAATAAAAATTATATTACATATACAGTATAATAAAAATAAAAATACATAAATTCTCTATCCCACATAACTTGCCATACATTTCTTTTCTTCCATTTCATATATATATATGAATTTATTGTGTGTATACTATGATCTGATATATGCATCATGGCTCTAAACTAGGCATTGTAAGTGTTAAATTTAATCCTAATCTGATTTGTATCACCTGTAAATGAATGGGCAGCTCTATGTTTAAATACATGTAGAAAGTTTTTATCTGTTATGCTGAGGACTAATGGGGTGCTGTCCCCGAAACGCGTCCAGCGTTCAGTCCTGTCCATTTTTTAACCACGTCTTAAATAAAGGATAAAATAGAAGCACGGGTCTCTGGCAAATCCTTCTTATATTATATTACTATTTGGATGGACACCAGCCATTCGGCCAGCTGACTGGGATCCTGGAGACATGTGAGTGCACCACTCCCTCCCCCTTCCCTTAATTCCAAATACAAGACCACTCTGGCAGAAAACCTGTTGGGAGTCTGCAAAAGACCTGAGACTAGGACGGAGATTTATCTTCCAACAAGACAATGATGCCCAACAAAGCAAAATCTACAATGGAATGGCTCAAAAATAAACATATACAGGTGTTAGAATGGCCAAGTCAAAGTCCAGACCTGAATCCAATCGAGAATCTGTGGAAAGAGCTGAAAACTGCTGTTCACAAACGCTCTCCATCCAACCTCACTGAGCTCGAGCTGTTTTGCAAGGAAGAATGGGCAAAAATTTCAGTCTTTCGATGTGCAAAACTGATAGACATGTACCCCAAGCGACTTGCAGCTGTAATCGCAGCAAAAGGTGGCGCTACAAAGTATTAACTCAAGGGGGCTGGATAATATATTGCTCGCCCCACTTGTCAGTTTTTTGTTAAAACAAAGTTTAAAATATCCAAAAAATTTCATTCCACTTTTTCCACGATTGTGTCCCACTTGATTCTTAACAATAAAAACTTAGAATTTATATCTTTATGTTTAAAGCCTGAAACGTGGCAAAAGGCTGAAAAGTTCAAGGGGGTTAAATACTTTCTCAAGGCACTGTATTAAATCTTTCCCTCTCATCTGGCATTTTCTCCTCCTCCTTCAAACATGGCAACATACACCCATTACTAAAAAAAATAACATAACATCCCTCGACCAGAACTCTGCTGCTACTGACCTGTCTCTAATCTCCCTTCATATCTAAATTCCTGGAACACTTGGTCCACTCCCGGCTGATCCGCTATCTCTTCAGATAATTCACTTCTTGACCCTCTACAATCCATATTTTTTTACTCCTTACACTAATGAAACAGCCCTTACTAAAGTCTCTCATGATCTACTAACAGCTAAATCTAGTGGTCACTACTCTCTGCTGATCCTCCTGGATCTCTTTCGCTGCATGTGATACTGTGGATCACCAGCTCCTCCTCTCTACACTCCTGCTCTATTGGGCTCAAGAACACCGCTCTCTCCTGGTTCTCCTACTTCTGACCGCTCCTTCACTGCATCTTTCGCTAGCTCCTCTTCCCCTCAACAAATGGGGTATCGCAGGGCTCAGTCCTAGGTCCCTTTACCTTTTGTCCAATAGGGGCAGTCTATAGAGAATCAGTATATTTGTTTTCAGTACCATCTCTATGCTGACGACACCCAGTTATACATCTCTTCTCCTTACATCACCCCTGTAATATTACAAAATACCAGTGATTTTCTGTCTGCTGTCTCTACCTTAACCCCTTCACAACCTTTGACGTTGTACGTCATGAAAGTTAGTGCGCCTTCCTGCGTCATGACGTTGTACAACGTCATGGCGGTTACCGCGGCACTGTTGCCGCGGTAACCGCCATTGGGCCCCGATGCTGATTCCTATCACAGAGCATCAGGGCTTGAGGTTGGGGGGATGGATTCCCCACCCCGACCCCAGGATCACGGTGATTGGCTGTTGAAGCATTCAATCACAATGATCCTGTCTCCACCTATAGAAGGGGGCGGTCAGAGCCCCTTCTATTTGCTGGAGCGCTGGAGGGGGCGGGAATTGCCCCCTCCAGCGCCGGTGGGAAGTGATGTGATTACTCCCCATCAGCTTCACCAGCATGGCGGCAGTGCAGGCACTTGTGCCCGTTGCCACCGCCTGCTTCTGCACGGCACCGCCGTACACGAGTTGTGCCCGCCGCCTGGATGGACCCAGTGACCAGCTTCTCTGTAGCCCGATCCCCCTGCAGGGGATCAGGCTGCAGAGTAGCGATCTGACAGCCCCGAAGCAGCGATCCACTAAGTGATCACTGTGCCAGGACTGTCAGATCACTTCACTGCACTTCACTGCAACGTCAGGTTACCTGACCCAAGCCTCAGAGATCATGTGATCTCTGAGACTTGGGTTCGCACAGTGATGCTGCGCTATATGGCAATGATCTGTCATACAGTGCATCATCACTAGGACACCAGAGACTGCAACAAGGACACTTTATCCCTTGCTGCAGTCTCCGGATGTAGCAGAGGCGTTCGAGTGTCATTGGACCTTCGTTGTGGACTACGTCGGAGGCGATCGAGCGTCGTGGGACCTTCGCTGTGGACTACGTCGGATCTTTATAATAAAGATGGAGTCCGAATTTTTTTTTTTTTCAAATAAAAAGATTTCTCTGTGTGGTGTTTTTGACTATTTACTACAGATTCCTAATGGCCGGGTCCAACATTGGCCGACATTATAAATCTCATTATGGCTTAGTGCCAGCTGCCAATAAAAAAGCTGACATTAACCCCTTTATTACGCAGTTTGGCACCAGAGCAACTGGAAGAGTCTGGGTACAGCACCAGAAAATGGCGCTTCAATGAATGCGCCATTTTCTGGGCCGGCTGCGGGCTGCAATTCGCAGCATGGGGGACCCAGAACGCTTGCCTAGTTGTACCTGGCTGGACCAAAAATATGGCGGAGCCCCACGTCATTTTTTTTTCTCCTAGAATTAGTTCTAAAAATAAAAAAACAATAAAAAAAAAGAAAAATGGGCTTTGCTGTATTTTTGGTTGCGAGCCAGGTACAATGAGGCAGCTGGGGGTTGGTGGCAATCCGTAGTTGTACCTGGCTGGACCAAAAATATGGCAGAGCCCCACGTCATTTTTTCTTTCTACAATTAGTTCTACTAATAAAAATAAAAGGGCTTTGCTGTATTTTTGGTACAACGAGTTAGCTGGGGGTTGGTGGCAGTCCGTAGCTGCCAAGTTGTACCTGGCTGGACAAAAAATATGGCGAATACTTTACATTTCTCTGATTTTGTGTTTTTCCCTTTCTGTTCCCTCTTCCTTCTCATCGCATACCTTTACCCCCCCCCCCCCGGGTGAGCTGACCTGCCTCTGCCGAAAGGTTGAGTGGGCCCTGATACGTTCTTATGAAGGTTATCTTAAGGATTTTTTTTTTTGGGCTATTAAGGACCCTAAGTTTTTGGGATCCTTGGACTTTGTGTTATTGACATACTTGAATTTTTTAGTAGTGATATGTTGCCCTCCACATGTTGTAGGGATAGAAATTTATGTTCACTAGGAAGATCACCGTGCACGGTCTTATTTTCTTTTTTTGCCTTTTATATTGAACGAAAATGTAAACTGTGCAATTTAGTAATGTTACAGTAATGTGCTATGTGATTTATGCTATGTTTAATAAAAAGATATTTAACAAAAATATGGCGAAGCCCCATGTCATTTCATTTTTACTTCTACAAATAAAATTACATGAAGCTTTGCTGTATTTTTGGTTGCCAGCCAGGTACAACTTGGCAGCTGGGGGTTGGAATCCTCAGCGTGGAGAGACCCAAATGTTGTGGGCCCCCCACGCTGCAAATTGCAACCCACAGCCACCCCAGAAAATAGCGCATTCATTGGAGGCGCAATTTTCTGGTGCAGTACCCCAACTCTTCCATTTGCCGTTGTGCTGGTGGCACACAGGGCCTCTCCAAACGCGACATGGTGTCCGCTAACAATTTGAATGGAAAATCAGCTCAAATTGTTAGCGGACACCATGCCACGTTTGGAGAGCCTGTCTGCCTATACATTGGAGCTCCCCAACAAGTGACCCCATTTTGGAAACTACACCCCCCAGGGAACCTGTTTAGATGAATAGTGAGCACTTTGGACCCCAAGGTGCTTCACAAATTAATCCGTAAATATGAAAAGAAAATATTTGTTAAAAAAAAAAAATAGAAGTACTTTTATATTTTTTCGGATTAATTTGTGAAGCACCCTGGGTGTTTAAAGAGCTAACTATGCATCTAGATATGTTCCTTGTGGTAGTTTCCAAAATGGGGTCACTTGTGGGGGAGCTCCAATGTTTAGGCACACAGGGGCTCTCCAAACACGACATGGTGTCCGCTAACAATTTTCTCCTGAGTACACATACCTCATAGTTAGGGCCAGAAATATTTGGACAGTGACACAATTTTCGCGAGTTGGGCTCTGCATGCCACCACATTGGATTTGAAATGAAACCTCTACAACAGAATTCAAGTGCAGATTGTAACGTTTAATTTGAAGGGTTGAACAAAAATATCTGATAGAAAATGTAGGAATTGTACACATTTCTTTACAAACACTCCACATTTTAGGAGGTCAAAAGTAATTGGACAAATAAACATAACCCAAACAAAAATATTTTTATTTTCAATATTTTGTTGCGAATCCTTTGGAGGCAATCACTGCCTTAAGTCTGGAACCCATGGACATCACCAAACGCTGGGTTTCCTCCTTCTTAATGCTTTGCCAGGCCTTTACAGCCGCAGCCTTCAGGTCTTGCTTGTTTGTGGGTCTTTCCGTCTTAAGTCTGGATTTGAGCAAGTGAAATGCATGCTCAATTGGGTTAAGATCTGGTGATTGACTTGACCATTGCAGAATGGTCCACTTTTTTGCACTCATGAACTCCTGGGTAGCTTTGGCTGTAGGCTTGGGGTTATTGTCCATCTGTACTATGAAGCGCCGTCCAATCAACTTTGCAGCATTTGGCTGAATCTGGGCTGAAAGTATATCCCGGTACACTTCAGAATCCATCCGGCTACTCTTGTCTGCTGTTATGTCATCAATAAACACAAGAGACCCAGTGCCATTGAAAGCCATGCATGCCCATGCCATCACGTTGCCTCCACCATGTTTTACAAAGGATGTGGTGTGCCTTGGATCATGTGCCGTTCCCTTTCTTCTCCAAACTTTTTTCTTCCCATCATTCTGGTACAGGTTGATCTTTGTCTCATCTGTCCATAGAATACTTTTCCAGAACTGAGCTGGCTTCTTGAGGTGTTTTTCAGCAAATTTAACTCTGGCCTGTCTATTTTTGGAATTGATGAATGGTTTGCATCTAGATGTGAACCCTTTGTATTTACTGTCATGGAGTCTTCTCTTTATTGTTGACTTACAGACAGATACACCTACTTCACCGAGAGTGTTCTGGACTTCAGTTGATGTTGTGAACGGGTTCTTCTTCACCAAATAAAGTATGCGGCGATCATCCACCACTGTTGTCATCCGTGGACGCCCAGGCCTTTTAGAGTTCCCAAGCTCACCAGTCAATTCCTTTTTTCTCAGAATGTACCCAACTGTTGATTTTGCTACTCCAAGCATGTCTGCTATCTCTCTGATGGATTTTTCTTTTTTTTCAGCCTCAGGATGTTCTGCTTCACCTCAATTGAGAGTTCCTTTGACCGCATGTTGTCTGGTCACAGCAACACCTTCCAAATGCAAAACCACACACCTGGAATCCACCCCTGACCTTTTAACTACTTCATTGATTACAGGTTAACGAGGGAGACGCCTTCAGAGTTAATTGCAGCCCTTAGAGTCCATTGTCCAATTACTTTTGGTCCCTTGAAAAAGAGGAGGCTATGCATTACAGAGCTATGATTCCTAAACCCTTTCTCCGATTTGGATGTGGAAACTCTCATATTGCAGCTGGGAGTGTGCACTTTCAGCCCATATTATATATATAATTGTATTTCTGAACATGTTTTTGTAAACAGCTAAAATAACAAAACTTGTGTCACTGTCCAAATATTTCTGGCCCTAACTGTATATGGTCATAAACCATTGTTTGGGCGCACAGCAGGGCTCAGTAGGGAAGGCGCACCATTTGACTTTTTGAATGGAAAATTAGCTCTAAAAGTCAAATGGCGCTCCTTCCCTTCTGAGCCCTGCCGTGTGCCCAAACAGTGTTGATCAGTGGATCCATTTTATCCTGTTGCCCATGTGAAAATGAAAGAATTGAGGCTAAAAGAACATTTTTGTAGGAAAAATTTAAATGTTTATTTTTTTCCTTCCACGTTGCTTTAGTTCCTTTGAAGCACCTGAAGGGTTAATCATTTTCTTGAATGTAGTTTTGAGTAGCTTGAGGGGTGCCATTTTTGGAATGGTGTCACTTTTGGGTGTTTTCTGTCATGTACACCCCTCAGTGGGACTTCAAATGTGATGTGGTCAGTAAAAAAAAAATGGTTTTGTAAATTTTGCTGGAAAAATTAAAAATTGCTGATGAACTTTGGACCCTTATAACTTCGTACCAAAAAAAAAAATTATTTTCCAAAATTGTGCTGATGTAAAGTAGACATGTGGGAAATGTTATTTATTAACTATTTTGTGTCACATAACTCTGGTTTAACAGAATAAAAATTACCAAATTTTTAACAATTTTGCCAAATTTATTTTTTCACAAATAAATGCAAACATTATTGACCTAAATTTTCTACTAACATAAAGCCCAATATGTCACGTTAAAAACGATCTCAGAATCGCTAGGATCCGTTGAAGCATTCCAGAGTTATTATCTGGAATCTGACACTGGTCAGAATTGCAAAAAATAGCAAGGTCAGGAAGGCCAAAATAGGCTGGGTCATGAAAGGGTTAAACTGACCCTGTCAAAGACAACTTCTCATGTTTCCTCCCTCTTCTAACCTTATGAAACCCAATATTGCCATTTCTGTATGTGGTTTTACCATTACTCCTCAGTAGCATTCCCGCTGTCTTGGGTTATATTTGACTCAGATCCCTCCTTCACTCCCCACCTATCACTCGCTCGCTTTTGTCACCTACACCTCAAAAACATCTCTAGAATTCGACCTTTTCTTGCTGTTGATACTGCAAAAACTCTGTTGCCCTTATTCATTCTGGCCTGGATTACTGCAATTCTCTACTAATTAGTCTGCCTCTTACTAAACTCTCTCCCCTCCAATCCATCGTGAATGCAGCAGCCAGGATCATATTCCTCTCCTGCCACTTCACTGATGCCTCCATCCTGTCCCAGTCATTGCACTGGTTGCCAATTCGCTATAAAGTACAAAATTAAATTATCACTCTCATCCACAGAGCCCTCCACAGTTCTGCACTGTCGTACATCTCTCTGATTTCTATCGTGCTACATGTGCCCTTTGTTCAGCAAGTGACCCAAGACTGATATCTACAATCCAAACCTCCCACTCCCGTCTCCAAGACTTCTCACAAGCTGCACCAATTTTCTGGGACAGATTACCAAGAACAATTAAACTAATTTCCAATACTAACAGTTATGCAAGCCTTAAAAATGCATGTCTTAAGATTGGCCTCACCTCACCTCACTTGTTTAACTATTCTTATATTTCCATTTCCAAATCTGGCCTCGTGTCATGTCTGCACCCCCCCATGCCTGCACCCCCCCATGCACAATATAGCATTTTATCTACTTGAACAAATCCTGGCTGGTGACCGGTTCATGCAGCATTAAATGAATCCCATCTTTATTATATTGATGGCTGGAGCATATAGGATGGCACTTTTTACACCTCCCCTATTTCCTCAGACTGTAAGCTTGCGAGCAGGGACTTCACTCCTGATAGTTACAAAAAATTTACAAACTACCGTATATACTCGCGTATAAGCCGAGTTTTTCAGCCCAAAATTTGGGCTGAAAAGTCCCCCTTCAGCTTATATGCGAGTATACCGCCCACCCGCCACCCCCATCAGTATACAGGCCCCCCCCATCAAGATCCAGGGCCCCCCCCCCTTGCTCGGCAAACCTGTAAAGTAAAATCATTATACTTATCACTGTCCTGTCGCCGCCGTCCCACCGCTGCCGACATCACGATCCCCAGCTTCATCCGTCTTCTTCCGGCTTCCTGTGGTCGCAGGCAATGACGTCATTGTCTGCGCCGACCACAGGAAGCCGGAAGACGCTGAATAAAGACGGAGGAGCGTGATGTCGGCAGCGGCGGGACGGCGGCGACAGGACAGTGATAAGTATAATGATTTTACTTTACAGGTTTGCCGAGCAAGGGGGGGAGGCCCTGGATCTTGATGGGGGGGCCTGTATACCTCTGAGGCTGCTGCTGTATATACCCCTGGGGCTGCTGCTGTATATACCCCTGGGGCTGGTGCTGTATATACCCCTGGGGCTGGTGCTGTATATACCCCTGGGGCAGGTGCTGTATATACCCCTGGGGCTGGTGCTGTATATACCCCTGGGGCTGGTGCTGTAACACTGCTGGGGCCTGTATGTACCACTGGGGAGGCTGCTGTATACCACACTGCTGGGGGCTATATACTACCACTGGGGAGGCCTGTATACCACACTGCTGGGGGCTGTATACCTGTGCTGGGGTCCACCCTCGGCTTATACACGAGTCAATAGGTTTTCCCAGATTTTGGGGGCAAAAGTAGGGGGGTCAGCTTATACACGGGTCGGCTTATACACGAGTATATACGGGTATGTATGGTCTTAAATTGTCTGTATATGTCCCCTCTGAAGAGTAAAGTGCTGCAGAATATGTCGGTGCTATATAAATAAAATTATTATTTTTACTCCTACATATTTTATATACACAGCTTTCCTTAGACCATCCTATGTAAAGACACCAGAATTTTCACCTCAAGTAGAAGTTGACTTCAGATAATATTCTTTTATACACATCTTTTTAACTTTTAAATAGTTTACAAATATATTATTTTTATCATTTAGAGCCATCATTTTGATAGACGAGTCTTCACCAAGATAAATAAACCTGCCACCAATCTCCTATTGTGCACATCTACAGAGGAAGACAACTCCTATCAGACATTTTTGTCCTATTATAATTTTATTTCTATTTTTACTTGGTATATTTAAGTCATAGTGTACATAGTGCTGGTAACACTAATTGTAGCATTTTTCGTCCTGGCACTGCACAGGTTTCTTATAATTCCAGTAGGCTGTGTATTTCCATACATAGATCAGTAAGTGTAGCGCTGAGCCTTACATTATTTTCTGTAACTTTAATCCTTTAGTATAGCCTACACAAGAGGCTTATACAGCAGCAACACAATTGTTTAGGTAAATCAATAATTTTCCCCTATGCTAGCCCCATTTCCCTTACCCCAGCTCCAGTGATTAACAAAATAAACAAATCTTATTTTTCAAGGGTGCTTTATAAATTATTTAGCATGTACTTGATATCAGTGTGCAAGGGTTTCCATAAAATGGAGGTATTGCATTATTGATCCCATTTTTCTGTATATACCTTTTTCTATATTATTCCCTATTTTTGCACATTTGCTTGCTTTTTTTGGGGGGTCAAATAAGGTAGGTCTTTTATTATAACAAGGCCAGATATAGGAAATTTAGGATCTTCGAAATTTTTACAAGGGCCCTTTACATTTTATCTTTTGGCCTTTAGAGGCTTTTGTAGGTACTTTTTTGGGGAATTCAGGGAGTAATATGGCCTAATAGGTTGTATCTGGTGCCCCTTCTCACTCTAAGTTGACTACCTCTGCAGCTAGGTAGGGAACATTAGGGCTGTCAGTCTTGTTACTAGTGCCCTTCTCTAGCTAAATTTTGGTTATCGATAAATATTTTTTTTGGGCTATTACTAATGGTAATAAAAGGTAATCCCCTTTACATGTAGGGATTAACAAGGCATAACAGGGCTAGCCATCAAATTCAAATCTAGGGTGCCAATCTCTGCAGGTAGGTAGGGGGTCGCCAGGTTTATATTAGGGTTCTACAAGGACCTTCCCATATATATATATATACGTACCTCTATTTACTTATTTATATCTCTTTTTATAACTTGCTATATATCTGTTCTTTGCCCATAGATTTGCATAGTAACGTAGTTGCACCATATAAAGGTTTTTAATCTAAATAATAAAGGTTACATTTTATAATTAGTACATTTTCGTTGATAAACATTTTTATATACCGTATATACTCGCGTATAAGCCGAGTTTTTCAGCCCAAAAATTGGGCTGAAAAGTACCCCCCTCGGCTTATACGCGAGTCAGTGCTGTATACCGATGTATACATCGGTACATACCGATGTATACATCGGTATACAGCAGCCCCCGCATCCCCAGTAATGCAGGGCCCCCCCAGGGTCTCTCCGGTCACCTGTAAAGCAAGCTATACTTATCAGTGTCCCGCTCGCACCCGCCGCTGCCGACATCCACGATCCTCCATCTTCATGCGACTCCTCTTCCTGTTTCTGTGCGCGTCGCCGGCAATGACGTCATTCCCGGCGACGCGCACAGGAAACAGGAAGAGGAGTCGCATGAAGATGGAGGATCGTGGATGTCGGCAGCGGCGGGTGCGAGCGGGACACTGATAAGTATAGCTTGCTTTACAGGTGACCGGAGAGACGCTGGGGGGGGCCTGCATTACTGGGGCTGCCTGTATACTACCACTGGGGCTGCTATATACCTCTGGGGCACTGTATACTACCACTGGGGCTGCTATATACCTCTGGGGCCCTGTATACTACCACTGGGGCTGCTATATACCTCTGGGGCCCTGTATACTACCACTGGGGCTGCTATATACCTCTGGGGCACTGTATACTACCACTGGGGCTGCTATATACCTCTGGGGCCCTGTATACTACCACTGGGGCTGCTATATACCTCTGGGGCACTGTATACTACCACTGGGGCTGCTATATACCTCTGGGGCACTGTATACTACCACTGGGGCTGCTATATACCTCTGGGGCCCTGTATACTACCACTGGGGCTGCTATATACCTCTGGGGCACTGTATACTACCACTGGGGCTGCTATATACCTCTGGGGCCCTGTATACTACCACTGGGGCTGCTATATACCTCTGGGGCACTGTATACTACCACTGGGGCTGCTATATACCTCTGGGGCCCTGTATACTACCACTGGGGCTGTATATACTACCACTGGGGCTGTATATACTACTGGGGCTGCGTGTATACTACCACTGGGGCTGCTGTATCTACCTCTGGGACTGGTGTATACCACACTGCTGGGGGCTGTATACTTGTGCTAGGGTCCACCCTCGGCTTATACACGAGTCAATAGATTTTCCCAGGTTTTGGGGGCAAAAGTAGGGGGGTCGGCTTATACACGAGTATATACGGTACTTTTTCTATACTTTGTAAAATGTATGTTACCATACCATAAACAGCTCCCCATCAACATTCAAAACTGCTGTCAGTTTATTAACCCTTCAGTTGCTCTTCAGGAATTAATGCCAAGTGGTATAACAGGAAAAAAAAACTTCTGAACAGGTCACTACAGCCATCAAACTGAAAGGCTGTTATTTGACTGTGAACTGCTATGGCAATCATCAGAACCACCCAATCATGATCTCAGGTAGTCGAAGGGGTTAAAGAGGGAGGCACTTTGTTAACCACCTTTATGCCATAGTAATTGCTGACAGCAGCATCTAAGGGATTAAATGGCCATGGTCGGTGTGGACACTGATTGCAACTGATGCACCAGGGTGTCAACTACAAATTTTACTATAGGGGATGTCATTAACTTATATCTCAAGTCAGTTTTAAAGGAGTTTTCCAACAATGTAAGTTCATTTAATCAATAGATCTTAGAATAAATTCCACACTTGGATGTGTAAAAAAAAAAAGTTCCTGTGCAGAGATAATCACATATGTGCCTCAGCTATGTACACTGTGTACTGTGTAATGGCTGTGTCTGACCATGCAGGGACATGGTCTAGTCATACCACATCTCTCTTGAGCAGGGGAGGAAAAAGAAGAGTATACAGACAATTACAGCATAAGATCGCAGCTGATTCTTTGTGTGAGGTAAAACATTCCCAATTTTTAAAAAATGTTTCACTTAGAATAATTTGCAATCTCATGCTGTAAGGTGTGTATATATGTTTTTTACATTCTTCCCTACCCAGAAGATGTGGGATGATCAGACACATCTATTACACAGTACATAACAGGTACACATATATAAGATCTCAGCACAGGAACATTTTTTTTTTTTTAAACACATCCAAAAGACTTCCGGTTCCGGCTCCGGGATGATGGCAGCCTAGGAGAAGGGCTCCGGAGGCCACGCCGACAATCCGTCAGCATCACCCGCTCAGCCGGCCCGCACCAAATGCCCAGCTATGGAGGAGGCACCCCGGGCGCTGGGGACCCTGGACCGATACGTGCTACGGAGTTCAGGGCGGGAGGAGATGGCGAGCCCGCTCCAAAACAAGAAGGGCGGTCATCAGGCAAAGATGGCGCCCAAAGGAGGTGACCGGGATCGAGATCGCGCTCAGCACCAGCCGACGAGCGCGGGGAGCACCTCACGCGGCTGAAACTGCAGCCTCACGATATCGCAGGAGAGAGGAGAGGGCAAACAAGGAGACACCGAGGCCCAGATGAGGAAGGACCAAGAGGACGGGGGCTTCCACACAGAAACGCCAGAGGTATGGAAAGAAGGCGAGCCACAGAGGCAAATACAGGGGAAGGCTGGAGTCACTGCACAAGGGGAGTTGAGAGACACAACAGACAAAGGACAAATAGATGTAAAACAACTGGCCAGAGAAATTGTCCCCTACATAGTGGCTGATTTAAAAGCAGCTTTGAGAGACACAGTAGCTGAAGCGGTGGCAGGGCTAAAGCAAACCACAGAACAACATGAGGAGCGCATACAGGAGGCTGAACAGCGCCTCTCAGAGGCTGAGGACAGGCTGTTTAATATGGAAAGATATATAGCCGCACTACAAAAACACTCGGCCTATGCAGAGGAAAAAATGGACGATTTAGAGAACCGATCCAGGAGAAACAATCTCAGGATGATAGGTCTCCCGGAATCCTTCATGCCTGCACGTCTTGATTCGATATGGGAAGTAGAATTACCAAAGGCTCTAGGATTGAGACGCCAGTGTCGGGTGGAAAGAGCACACAGAGTGGGTCCTCCCAAAAACCCGGATGAAGGCCCACAGCAAGTAATTGCCAGATTCCTTGACTATAAAGACAAAGAATTCCTACTAAGGGAATATAGATCCAAACGTCTCCCATTACTAATACTAGGGCACAAGATAAGGTTATACGAGGACTACTCTGCGGAGGTGGCCCGAAAGAGAAAAGCCTTTAGCCCGGCATGCACTATATTATTCCAAAGAAACATTAGATTCCAATTAGCCTTCCCGGCCATTCTGCGCTTCAAAGATAACAAGGGAGAAATGCACTCATTTGTGAACTGTAAGATAGCCATGAAATTTCTGCAACAAGCACCAACCCCCCCTCGAGGAAGTCAAATATCGCCAAACACAGAGGCATCACAACAAACCTCACAACGTCAGACCTACGCAGAGAAGCTGACGGGTGCAATGAGGAAAAAACTAAAACCGACAAAAGTGGCGAAGATAACAGGTTCTGGCTGAAGGACAATCGCAAAAAACAAACTGAAAACCCACACACATCAGAAGCAGAGACCCCAGAATAAAGAAGGCCGCATAACATTTCAACTTACACTGTAGACTTTCAGGAGACTCTTGATGGAGCGACCAACCCCTCGTGATACTGCCAGATACAACAAATGAACAGTACTCAAGTGACAACTCGTGTGGCATGCTCCCCGGATATACGTCGCATCAATGGATCTTACCTGGAGATTGCTGAGGACAACGGGTCCACAGCCCGAAAAACTTTAAGGGCAAATACTACAACCAATTTGCCCCCCCCCTGCCTTTTTGCCCTAAACCCCCCCCCCCTCAGAGAAGGGAGTTGATGGGAGGGTGGGGGAAGAGGGAGTGGGGAGGGAAAAGATACCCGAGGAACTATATCTAAAATTTCCACTATCTGTGATACGTAAAATGCTGGTAACTGTGCCACAACGAAGTGGGGCACATAAGTATTATTCCACCTTAGTGACAATATTTACATGAGGGTCGCCTGCAAGCGCCTAATATGACTGGAGCCATAAGGTGTGGCATCTAACTGCCACCCGAGGAAATAGGGAAGTCAAAAGGAAAGTTATTTTTTTGTTGTTTTCCAAGGAGAGGAGACAGAGAGAAGGCGCACTCCTTGTGTTGGGGGGGAAGTTGGGTTTGAGGGAACAGTTATGACTTCGTTTGTCAACTTTTAATATTGTTTTCTCCAGCAGCTGATAATTACCAGATATATGCGTACAAAATCTACTCACAAGTTTCGCAACAACATAACAACAAACCTGGGAGGTTGTATGTTAGGCTCAGATACTACCGAGGGGAAAATAGGGAAGGAGACTCAGAAAAAATGTTAAGAGTGATATCCTGGAACGTAAAGGGGCTCAGATCCCCCAATAAACGCTATATGATATTGCGTCACCTGAAGAGATTGAGAGCTGATATTGCTCTCCTTCAGGAGACGCATCTTCGAAATCAAGAACTAAAATACATGCAAAAACTATGCGTAGGGGAGGCATGGATATCAGGTGCGCAGGATAGGAAGGCGGGGGTCCTGATACTAATTAACAAACATTTAGCACATTCTCTCATTTCCATATCACAAGATCAAGAAGGAAGGTTCCTACATTTAGTACTAAAACTACAAGGCCAACAGATCAGTATATATAACATCTATGCTCCAAACAATTCTAGAACCAGGTTCTTTGCTGACCTGTCCACAGAGATTCTGAGTGATAGAGAAACAAATATACTGGTGGGAGGCGACTTTAATGAAGTGATGTTCGAGGACATAGACAGGAACAGGACAGGTAATGGAAACAGGCTTCTAAATACACCAACCGATAATTTAGGAAACCTAGCAAACGTGATGAATTCGTCGAGACTAATTGATGTGTGGAGAGTCCTACACCCACAGGAGATGGAGTACACTCATTTCTCTCACTCACATTGCTCATGGTCACGTATTGACTATTTTATGGTGTCAGAGCAGCTATGGGGGAAGACAGAAAATGCAACAATTGAGTCAATGGTGATCTCGGACCATAATCCGATTTGCATAGACCTAATGGAGACTAATCAGCGGGGAGTGGACTTTTTGTGGAGATTCCCCACACATCTATCCAGAGACGGGGACTTTAAAACCCAACTAAAGGAATGGTGGTCCAATTTCGCAGGGGATAACGCCCAGCATAAAGACGACCACCGTCTATATTGGGAGACCGGCAAGGTAGTACTGAGAGGATATATTTTAGCCTATACTTCCAGGCAAAAAAAGTCCTTGAAAGAAAGTTACAAGACAGCTAGCGAGAGAGTATCGGTCACCTACAAAACCTACAGACACACACATAATCCGATTGACAAACAGGCATGGCTGGAAGCTAAAAATATATTTGAAGGGTGGGCTAATAAAAGAGAAGAAATGACGAGAGGCCAACTAGAAACAGACCTGAACAGATTCGGAGACAAGGCAGGTAGGTTACTGGCTAGACTGGCAAAGGGGCGGAGGCTACCCAATCCAATACTGGCGTTACAAACAGAAAAAGGGGGGGATATCACAACAAATCCCAAAGAGATAAACAACATTCTAGAAAAATATTACAGGACATTATATAGTGCATCTGACAAAACGACACAGGACGGATTAAAATGGCTAAATGACGTACCTCTCACTCCCATCACAGAGACAGATCTGGAGGATCTTAACAGACCGGTCACAGAGATAGAAGTAGACCAGGCTATCAGAAATCTAAACAACGACAAGGCACCCGGCCCAGATGGGTTTACGGGGGAATTTTTTAAAATCCTGAGGGAAGAAATAACACCAACACTGACTGGTCTCTTCAATAATATTTTGTCAGGAGAACCCATATCGGAGGCCATGAATATAGCATATGTGAAACTATTGCCTAAGGGGGGGAAGGGGGGAGAGGACCCGGCAAACTATAGACCCATATCCCTCATCAATCTTGATCTCAAACTTGTATCTAAAATTATGGCAGACAGATTGGCTAGAATCATGCCACTATTGATAGAACACCATCAGACAGGGTTCATTATAATAATCATTAAAGGGAGGTCGGCGGTTTCTAATGTACGTAAAACTTTGCTAGTCTTGGATGCAGTACGTAATGGTTTGACAACGAAGGGAGGGGACCCGGCCATGGTCACACTGGACGCAGAAAAGGCTTTTGACAATGTCAGGTGGCCATGGTTGGGTATGGTCCTGGACCGAATTGGGATCCTGGGGAAGTTCCGTCAATATCTACAATCCTTGTATAGCAATCCAACAGCAAAGATACACACCCCAGGTTTTTTGTCCTCCAAATTCCCTTTGCAAAAAGGCACTAGACAGGGGTGCCCCTTGTCCCCACTTATGTTCAATCTGGCCCTGGAGCCCTTGGCACGTTATATAAACAACTATAACACCTTCGAAGGTATTGGAGTTGGAAACTCAAGAGTGATGTCAGCCTTATTCGCGGACGACATCATTCTATACATGAACAACCCAAGCAGAGATCTACCAAATCTATTAAAAGACATAGACCGCTTTGGGGAATTTTCGGGATTCAGATTGAACAAGAGTAAATGCGAACTTTTGAGACTGAAAAATGGGGGGCAAGGGGGGAAGAGGATTAGGGAAATGGGGATCCCGATAGCAACTTCCTCAATAAAATACCTAGGTCTGATAATTAGTGATGGGCGAATCCTAAATTACTCGGAATCGCTTGACTCTAGCGAGTCCGAGCACAGGACTCGCTACTCGTTGCGAGTCTAGCGAGTCCAATGTTAATGAATGGGGAAGCGAGTAATAGCGAGTAGTGTGAGATTTACAAATTGCAGATGTGTCTCGGAAGCTTCAGCCTGAAGCAATCCTAGTTATGTCATTTATTTGCATTGCTCGTTTACTTTGTAAGTAATCGCTGGGAAACTCGCACAGATAAGAGTCCTGCTTTCTCCTCTGTGCTGGCTGCCAGCTCCAGGGTCCTAGAGCCTGCCTGCTGCCTGATGTAGCAGTGCTGAGATTGTTCTCAGTCTGCTCATTCCCTGTGTACAGACATGAATGTCTGTGCACAGAGATGATGTAGCAGAGCTGAGATTGTTCTCAGTCTGCTCATTCCCTGTGCATAGAGATCTATATCTATGCACAGGGGATGTAGCAGAGAGGACATCGCGTTTTGGACTGCGTCGGACGGAAGAGGATTTTTTTAATTAAAGATGGAGTCCCTAATGGCTTTTTTTTTTATTTCTAATAAAAATTTTTCTTTGTGTTGTGTTTTTTTTAAAACAATTTAATAGAAATTCATGGCGGTCATGTCTAATATTGGCGTGACCGCCATAAATTTCGGGCTTAGGGCCAGCTGATAATACAAAGCTGGCCCTAACCTCTTTATTACCCAGCGTGCCACCGCTACCAGGGCCGCTGGAAGAGCGGGGCTCAGCGCCAGAGGATGGCGCTTCAATGAACGCGCCATCTTCTGGGGTGGCTGCGGGCTGCAATTTGCAGCGGGGGGTGCCCAGAAAGCTTGGGCATCCCTGCGCTGCGGATTCCAGCCCCCAGCTGCTTAGCTGTATCTGGCTAGACATAGAAATTGCGCGGAGCCCCACGCATTTTTTTAAAATTATTTCATGAAATTCTGAGATTCTGACTCTGAAATTCATGAAATAATTAAAAAAAAATGCGTGGGGCTCCGCGCAATTTCTATGTCTAGCCAGGTACAGCTAAGCAGCTGGGGGCTGGAAACCGCAGCGCAGGGATGCCCAAGCTTTCTGGGCACCCCCCGCTGCAAATTGCAGCCCGCAGCCGCCCCAGAAGATGGCGCGTTCATTGAAGCGCCATCCTCTGGCGCTGAACCCCGCTCTTCCAGCGGCCCTGGTGGCGGTAGCACGCTGGGTAATAAAGGGGTTAATACCAGCTTTGTTATACAAGCTGGTATTAAGCCCGAGATTCTTAATGTCAGGCCACGTTTGACCCAGCCACTAAGAATCTCCAATAAAGGGTTAAAAAAACACAGAGAAAATTTTTTATTTGAAATAAAAAAAAGCCATTAGGGACTCCATCTTTAATTAAAAAAATCCTCTTCCGTCCGACGTAGTCCAAAACGCGATGTCCTCTCTGCTACATCCCCTGTGCATAGATATAGATCTCTATGCACAGGGAATGAGCAGACTGAGAACAATCTCAGCACTGCTACATCATGTCTGTGAGCAGGAGGGCTCTAGGACCCTGGAGCTGCACAGAGAAGACAGCTGGACTCGGCTCGCAATGTAACAGCAGTTACTTTGCGAGTTTCCCTGCTATCACTGGCACAGTAGCCGAGTCTAATGCAAACAATGGCAATCCTAGTTTTGTCAGCGTTTCTGACAAAACTAGGATTGATATTGATTTGCATTGGACTCGTGCGAGTAATCACTGGGAAACTCGCAGAGTACCGAGTCCTGCGAGTCCCTTACTACTCGCCGAGTAACGAGTCCTAGCGAGTAGATTCGCCCATCCCTACTGATAATAAGTAGATCTCCGGATCAAATTTACTCTCTTAACTATGGCCCATTATTGGACAAGATTGAGAGGGAGTTGAGGAGATGGGAAGGTCTGCCACTGTCATTGTTAGGGCGCTGCCATCTGATAAAGATGATGAGTTTTGCCCGGCTCCTCTACCCCCTACAGACCCTGCCACTGTTACTGAAACGCTCGGACATCGCGAGATTAAATAGAGCCTTCACCAGGTTCCTTTGGAAAGGCAAGAAACCCAGGCTGAGATTGGGAATTCTATGTCGGGCGAAAGATAGGGGGGGAACAAATTTCCCTGACATCAGAGGCTATAATCTAGCTTGCTTACTTAGACACGTAATAGAATGGGTCAAACAGTCTGAAAGATACTCTGACAAACAACTAGAAAAAGCATACTGTGCTCCATGGGACAGATGTTCACTACTACACACCTCACTCCCTGGCCTACCACCACACATAAAAAAGTCAGCGATATTCCGTGATACGATTATGACATGGAAGGCAGTACGAAAAAAATGTGAATTACCATGGAGGGTATCAAAATACCTAAATCCATGGGCCTTCCCAGACTTTAGAGAGGGTAGAGAAAATCAACTGTTTGGGACATGGAGACAGAGGGGAGTGGCCATGATGGGTGACCTAATGCAGAGGCAAGAGAAAAGGTGGATGACAGGGAAAGAAGTAATGGAAGTCTTTAATCTAGGGACAGGACAAGGACTCCAATATTTACAAATTAAACACCAAATTTTGAACAAACTCAGGGATATCTCAAAAGAAATAGAACACGCCGCTTGGGACAATTTGGTGGAGTTAGACATAACCCAACTAACAATTTCGATAATCTATAAATCGATAAGGGAAATTCTACTACCAAAGGGTGGATCAACTCCTTTTGCAAAGTGGCGTAGATTCCTAGATCGGGAAAATGTCGAGGAGGACATACTGACGGGATGGGACAAGGTTAGACATAATATATTGCATGAGCAATGGCGCGACACTCAGTTCCGCATTGTTCATGGTTTGATTTATGGCTTTGATCTCCCATCTACAATAGCTAATCCAGACAGGAAAACTAGCTGCCCTAAATGTACCAAAGATAAGACGGATATGATACACGGAATCTGGAGTTGCTATAAAGTACAGGAATATTGGAGCACAATCAGAGACATATGTAGGCAAGTGAGCTCTCTGACATTCGACCTAGACCCCTCAGTGTGGATCTTCCAAAACATAGCTACACCACGACAAGGGAACCCAAACATGAAATGGATTCACGTCCTAATAGTTAGCAAAACGACTACTTCTAGTGCATTGGCTTAAGGCCGACTTACCGCGAAGACCAGAAATAATAAATGGCCTGAAAAAGGCTCTAGAAACAGATAAAAGGGAAGTGCTTAGGGACAAAGAAAAATCGACGAACGCATTCATGTGTAAATGGAGAATGTTTATTGAGTCTCTATTATCTGATGAGGAGATAAAGCAGGTGATGGAACCGCTGAAGGGGACCTCTTGGTATCCGTTAAGAGGAGATAGGCAGTACCCTAGGTAAACTGGGCTTATAGACAACTAAAAGGACCTAATATTACTATTGAATATGTCGTTGCTATTAACCTAAACTGAGTGAGAGAAACACCTCGGTTATATTGTGAAATTTATCAGCAGTTTATTTTGTACTAGATTACAGTAGGAAAAAACTAACGAATGTTATCAAACATACTGTACAAAGCATGTATGTAATGTTTTGTAATTGGTATTTTCATTGAAAATCTTTAATAAAAATGATGTTTTTTAAAAAAAATAAACACATCCAAATATGGAACTTATTCCAAGATATATGGCTTTAAATTAACTTTGTAAGTTGCACTGATGGTTACTAAAGGGTTAAATCTACTGGAACTGAACAGAGAAGAGATCCTGAATGACAGTAAGGATCTTAAAAGCCTATGGAACAAATAGACTATACATGTTGGAACACTGTATAAAAGGTCACTAAAAAATGACATTTGCTGAAATTAAGGGTGTGGCATCTGTGAAGCATTTTGCTACTTTTAAGAACCATTATTGAGCTTATCTACAACTACTGTATATACAGTGGCTATAGAAAGGATTTAGACCACTTTTCATTCTTTGTTTTATTGCAGCCATTTGGTAAATTGAAAAAAAGTTCATTTTTTTCTCATTAATGTACACTTTGCACCCTATTCTTGACTGAAAATAACAAATGTAGATTTTTTTGCAAATTTATTAAAAAAAAAAAGAAAAACAAATATCACATGGTCATAAGTATTCAGACCCTTTGCTCAGACACTCATGAGTCACATGCTGTCCATTTCCTTGTGATCCTCCTTGAGATAGTTCTACTCCTTCATTGGTGTTTAATTAAACGGCTAGGACTCAATTTGGAAAGGCACACACCTGTCTATATATAAAACATCACAGCTCACAGTGCATGTCAGACCAAATGAGAATCATGAGATCAAAAGGAACTGCCCAAGGAGCATAAACAATTGTGGCAAGGCACAGATCTGGCCAAGGTTACAAAAGAATTTCTGCAGTACTCAAGGTTCCCAAGACCACATTGGTCTTCATAATCTTTAAATGGAAGCAGTCTTCCTAGACTTGGCCGTCCAGCCAAACTGAGCAATTGTGGGAAGGGTCTTGGTGAGAGAGAACTCCAAGATCATTGTGGCTGAGCTCCAGATATGCAGTAGGGAGATGGGAGAAAGTTCCACACAATCAACTATCACTGCAGCTACTCCACCAGTCAGGCCTTAAGGGGGCCTGACTCAAGCCTCTCCTCAGTGCAAGACATAAATGACCGCATAAAGATCGCAAAAAGAGACATGGATTCCCAAACTATGAGAAATAAGATTCCCTGGTCTGATGAGACGAAGATAGAACTTTTTGGTGATAATTCTAAGCATTATGTGTAGAGAAAACCAGGCACTGCTCATCACCTGCCCAATACAAATCCCAACAGTGAAACATGGCAGCATCATGCTAAAGGGGCTGTTTTTCAGCTGCAGGGACAGGATGACTAGTTGCAATTGAAGGAGACATGAACGCAGCCAAGTATAGAGATATCGTGGATAAAAACCTCTTCCAGAGTGCTCTGGACTTCAGACTTGGCCGAAGCTTCACCTTCCAACAAGACAATAACCCTAAGCAAACAGCTAAAATAACAAAGGAGTGGCTTCAGGACTTTGTGGCCATTCTTTACTGGCCCAACCCGAGCCCTGATCTAAGCCCAATTAAGCATCTCTGCAGAGACCTGGAAAAGGCTGTCCACCAACGTTCACCATCCAACCTGATAGAGCTGGAGAGGATCTGCAAGTTAGAATGGCAGACGATCCCCAAATCAAAGTGTGAAAAACTTGTTGCATCATTCCCAAGAAGACTCAAAAGACTGTACTTCCTCAAAAGGGTGCTTCTACTTAATACTGAGAAAAGGGTCTGAATACTTATTACCATGTGATATTTCAGGGGTTTTATTAATAAATTTGCAAACATTTCTACATTTCTGTTTTTTTTAAGTCAAAAGATAGGGTGTAGTATGTACATTAATGGGAAAAAAAAAACTTTTTTAAATTTATCAAACGACTACAATGAAACAGAGGGAAAACTTTAAAGGGGTCTGAATACTTTCCATACTCGCTGTAAGACTAGCTGGGTATTGTAGATGTTTAGCTTCCACTTCATCATGGCGTTCTGTACCGAGTGCACTGAACTAAAATGTGCCAAAATCATGATGACTCTTAATGAATGTGGCATGTCTTTCAGCTGCTTTGTACCAATGGAAGAAATGTACTCATCAGGACTTGTGGCATAAATCATCTTGAACCTGCCAGCCATGCTTAGTCTTGCTAAATTTTAACCATATTTCAAAAAGTTGTCAGCTTGTTGAGCCATAAAACTCAAAAATCTCAAAGTTGTTGCATAACTGAGTTGCTCAAATAGTTTTTGACATTTCAAATCGTTAAGAATTCTAGTGAAAACAGATGAATTTGTGTAATATAATTAGTCAAACAGGTCACAATAGGACTATTTTATACAGAACACCTAATGTAAATCTGGAGGCACTGCCAAGATACATCACCTGTGTAATGCTAAGAGCCTGAAAACATGATTAGTTCAGGCACCTGTGTCAACTCTGATCCTTAGATACCCTCAACTTCTAATAATGAGAAAAAAGTAAAAAATGGGTATAAAGTGAGCACTGCAGGGCAAATAACCAGGATATTTAGAGGTAAAATAAGTGGCCTGTTTAAAGAGGTTAAAAAAAGTTACAAAGGTGCACAACGCACGTTTCAGGGATGGACTGCCTCTTTCATCAGGTGCAGTACAGAGAGGATGTTCCCCCACCCTATATATATATATACACACACATAGGGAGGCATCCTCAATTTAAATTTACTTAACCATAAAATAAAAACAAATAATGGTACTGTAAATAATTAAAAATCTGAAAATGAAAAATATGAAAAGATGTCAAAATACCCAATATAAATACATGGCACAATATCAAATTATTCCAATCAACTCCTTGTAATGTCACAGATTATGGACTGTAAATAATAAGCAAATATATTGATAAACCTTATTAAAAAATGTATATGAAATCAGGAAAATCCTTAAGGAATGTATACAAAAATGTATAAAAATATACCTTGTAAAATATACAAATTTTCACGTTATAGTTCTCACAATATAATTCTACTAGTGTAGAGGATCAAAAAATAATAAAGGGGGGCATGGCCTGGAGCTGAACTGCAATGGCCACATAATCCGGGAGCTCTGAGGCCCCAGAGTCTAATCAGCGACGGTACACCGCATCCACCGGCTCTCCGACCCCTGGAGTGATACCAGACTGCAGCGGATCAGGTTAGGCACTGGATGGGCCGTGTTAGAGCCCCTAAATGAGCCCCACCGCGCCAGGTCACGGACTTTTTTGAGCCCGCTCAGACCTCCAGCCTCTCTGCTACAACAGTTAAAATGGCGCTCCTTCCTCCCTCTCCACAGCGCGCCACACGTGCTTCCAGGCGGAACTCCATGGCCTCCCTCACCTCCTGTCATCCTTCCCCGGGACTGATGGCGAGTGCTCCTATCACACATGCCGCCATGAAAGACTTGCTAGCAGATTTCAGATCTTCACTGCAGGAGGACATGCAGGGGATGCTGGTGGGCCTGAGGGGTGAGGTGGGCGCCCTCGTTACACGCACCGACCACCTTGAGGCTAAGATGGGGGAATTGGTCAAATCTCACAATGCTTTGTTGGATGCTCACTCTGAACTGCAGGGTAAGATGGAGAAGCAAGCCTTGAAACAAATGGATCTGGAAGTACGTTCCAGACGGAACAATGTTAAACTAAGAGGGGTCTCGGAATCAGTCCCGCCCGGAGATTTAAGATCACTACTCCAGGACTTGGTTTCTTCCGTCCTCCCTGCACTGCAGCCTACAGAAGTGGTTATTGATCGGATCTACAGGCTCCCGAGACCTTCCTCTATTGACCCTGCTCTGCCCCGAGATGTATTGGCTAGAATACACTTTTTTGAGGCTAAGGAGGATTTCTTGAGAGCCCTAAGGAATGGTGCGGAGGTGCCTGAGGAATATCAACACATCTCCGTGTTTCCAGACCTGTCGGCAGGGACCTTGGCAAGGAGGAGGGCTTTCCAGGAGGTTACAGCAATACTGAGGGACCAGCAGATGGACTATCGATGGGGCTTCCCAATGAAGCTGCTAATAAAGCGAGAGAATGTAATCTACGCCTGCTTAATTCCACAACAAGCAATGGATTACCTGCAGAAGTGGAAGATGCTTCCCTCACAACGCCGTTCCCCATCGCTGCATGACGACTCTGTCCCAGCCGCAGCTACTGCCTCCAGTCGTCGTCTGGATCCTGCCTGAACTGTTGTGCTTTTGGAGATGCCGGTTATACATTGTCTTACTTAACTTGTTGACTCGGTGCCTCTATTCCTGATTTTTCCTTATCTAATTTCTTTCTTCTTTTCTTTAACATCTACTTTAGCTTTCTCCACTACCTATTTCCACTAATCTTTGCCCTTTGTGAACCTCTATAAGCCCTAGCTGGCTTAATTCTTTAACGTACCTTCCCCTCTTCTCCTTCCCTTCTACCTCACCTGCTTCTCTTCTCCGGCTGCATTTCCTCTTCTGTCGCTAATTTCTTTTTATTGCCTGTTCTGTTGTATCTGCTTTTGGTCACTATCTCTGGACTAGATTAGCCCCTACGGGTACATTCCTAGTACCTTGGTTTTATTGGCTCCTTGTGTTCCTCCTCTTGGAGGTACACTCCCGGTCAATTTGGGTGCTTGGCACCTTTCACTTATTTAAGTGGAATTGTAAATAGTTATCCACCCCCCTCCCCTCTGGTCCTACCTTCCCACTCCCTCTTCCTCCACAGTGTCCCTACTTATTCCCTTACCTTTTCCCTTTTTTTTTTTTTTTTTCTTCTTTTCTTTAATCCCCTCCCTGGTCCACGATCTGGCATACGCTTGAATCTGGTTGAAACTATTGAATTTAAGCAACTTTGTAAGTTACGTTTCTTTTTTGACATATATTCCGATTAGCTTTCGCAGATGTCTATCAAGTGCTCCACAATCAACGTCAAAGGGCTCAACTACCCTGTCAAAAGGTCCTTGGTGTGGAATCAAATAAAGAATCTCCACAGTGAGGTAATTTTTTTTTACAGGAGACCCACCTGCTGCAACAGGATAATAGGAGAATGACCCATCCTAATTTTCCTCATAGATTCTTTGCGAATTCGGGGGAAGAGAGAGCTGGGGTGGCTATCTTCATTCACAAATCTGTGTCAGTAAACCTTACAGAAGAAATCTCTGACCCTCAAGGGAGATACCTCGCTCTCCGGGTTAATCTAAATAACACGCCATATTCGTTGGTCTCAGTGTATGGCCCAAACTCTGGTCAGGTGAAATATCACTGGGTTCTTCTTTCTAAACTAGAAGGGCTCACAAAGGGACCCACGATTATCGCAGGGGATTTTAATATCCCAACGAATAGGAGGCTTGACTCCTGCTCCTCTTCTCACTGCCGCATGGATGTGGGCAAACTAATTGCCTCACATCGACTTCACGATATCTGGCGATTCCTTCACGGGGAGGAGAGAGACTACACATATATGTCTCCTAGACAACACTTACAGCAGGATAGACTTTATTTTGGTCAATGATCTTCTTTTGCCCCACTGTCTACAAGCAGATATTGGCCACATCACATGGACGGACCATGCTCCCGCCTCTCTTACTATCGCAGACTCCTCTCACTTTCCCTCGACCACCTCTTGGAGGCTGAATGATTATCTCCTTTCGATGCCCGCCAATATACAGAATATTGCCACACATGTTGTGGAATACTTTGCCCAGAACGAAAACGGAGAGATCTCACCAGAAACTTTGTGGTTTGCACACAAGGCTTACATTAGAGGGGTTTTGATTAGGTCGCCTCTCTAGCTAAACGTAAGAGAGGAACTTACTAAACAGCTTACCAGCAAAATTGCACTCTTGGAACAAACTCATAAGCATAACCCTACCCCTTCTGTGCTGGCAGATCTTTCAGACACTCGTCTTCGGTTGCGTAGCGTCCTTCTGGGCAAGGTGGAACATAACCTTAAAAGGATAAAGGCGAACTTTTATGGCATGGGAGACAGGGCGGGAACGCTGTTGGCCTGTCGCATTAAATAAACTGCATATTGCTGCTAAAATCGATCATTTGCTTGACCACCATAACACCCCAATTAGAAACTCCCTATTAATCGCTGAAGAGTTTCGCAACTATTACGCCAACCTGTATAATCTCCATGCTGACAACCACACCGTTCAACCTTCTACAGATCTCATCAATCAATTTCTAGACAAAATTAGCCTCCCCAAGGTATTTCCATCACAAGAGGCTCTCCTAAATGCCCTGTTCCGCCTTGAGGAGATTCAAACAGTTATTAAAACAATGAAAAATAAGTCAGCCCCAGGCCCTGACGGCTTCACGTACACATACTATAATTCCTTTCTCCAAGACATATCACCCTACCTTCTTAAGCTCTTTAGCTATTGGCGAGAACAGGGTCATATTGCCCCAGAGGGTTTGGAGGCTCTCATTTCTACCCTCCCGAAGCCTGGTAAACCTACCACCTCGCCTGCAAATTTTAGACCCATTGCTCTCCTTAATGGGGACCTAAAGGTGTATGCCAAAGTACTGGCAATTCGATTGATGTCAGTTCTGCCCTCCTTGATTGGCCCAGACCAGGTGGGTTTCATCCCAGCTAGACAAGCAGCAGATGGCACTAGGAGACTTTTAGACCTGCTGGAGCTGATGGAAAGGAACCTGACCCCTGGTGTACTCCTCTCCCTAGACACTGAAAAAGCTTTTGACAGGGTGCACTGGGGGTACTTAAGGGAGGTTCTGAGCAGATTCGGAATAGTGGGGGACTTCCAGGCCTCAGTGATGGCCCTCTATTCTAACCCCAATGCAAGGATGAGGTCCTCGGGCTACACATCCTCTGGCTTCACCATAGCAAATGGGACCAGGCAGGGTTGCCCCCTCTCACCATTGATCTTTGCACTGGTGATGGAGCCCCTGGCTGAGAGTGTACGAAGAGACCCCAACATTTTGGGCCTCCGCGTGGGACCCAGAGAGCATAAAATTGGCTTATATGCCGATGATGTTGTATTCATTTGTACGGAATTGTCTCGTACCATCCCAAATGTCATTCGTTTGCTCTCTGAGTTTTCGGAAGTCTCCTACTATAAGCTAAACCCATCTAAATCGCTCCTCTTCCCAGTGAATGTTCCTCCAGATATAGCCCATCGGCTTCAGCCAGGTTTGCCATTTGCCTGGTCTCCGCTTGGTTTCCCATACTTGGGTATCCAAATCACTCCCACAGCTAACATAGTACATTGTAATTATGAAATTTTATATAACAATCTGAAAGCTGGTCTCGACTCACACTCTTCTCTGGGCCTCTCTTGGATAGCAAGAATACAAATTATAAAGATGACCTATCTTCCAAAATTTTTACATGTCCTGAGATGCCTTCCTTTTAGCTTTCCCCGGCGCCTCCTGAAATCCTTACAAACCTTGATAGGTAGATTTATCTGGAATTATAAACCGCATCGTGTCAACCTCAGAATTCTTACTCTACCCTCCAAACTGGGAGGTTTAGCTCTCCCTGACATTGCCTCTTACTACCACGCTATACACATAGCTGCAGCCGGGGTGTGGTGGAGAGAGGACTCTCATTGTTTATGGCTACAAATCGAACGGCATTTTGCCCCTCGGAACTCCACCAGACTCCTGCTTGAAAGTGCGCTTCTTGTTTATCGGCAGGCCCCAAGCTGCCCGAGATCTATGACTGCACTTTTGCAGGCGTGGATCTCACACAGCAAAAATCTCCTCTTGTTTTTACACCACTATATCACTATCCCTGCTGTAGAATTGTCTGTCAATTCTCTCTCTCTTTCCTCGTGGAGAAGGCTTGGGGTGGAGCTCTTGCGGCAGGTGCGGGAGGGGGTCAGAGTCAGGTTCTTCTCAGACCTAGTGGACAAATTTGGGATTCCCCGCTCTTCTTTCTTCCGATATCTGCAACTGAGAAATTTCCTTGATTCCCTCGCCCTTCCTGAGTTGAGCCTAGCTGACGTTGATGGGTCCTTGCACAGGTACTTTAGGACATCTTCTCCTGGACACCGTGGAGTCTCTATCGTATACAATGCACTGAGCCTAGACAGAGGTAATGTGAAACTCCCCTATTTGGTAAAGTGGGAGACCCGATTACAATTCACAGCGGAACTCCAACAGTGGCAAAGTGCGGCATCTCGCACGACGGCTTATTCAAAATGTATAACACACCATGAACAATTAAAGAAAATACACATGGACTGGTATCTAACGCCTGAACGGATCTCTCGATTTTCTACATGCTTGACATCCTCTTCTCCTCTCTGTTGGAAAGGATGTGGTCTCCTGGGTAACGCCCAACACCTCTGGTGGTTTTGCCCAAGAGTCAATTTTTTGGACCAAGGTGGAAGAGCTGCTTTCGGAAATTATGCATTGCCCGGTAGACCTAGCCCCAACCTTGGCATTGCTGGGCTTAGGACTGGAGGAGTTTTCTTATTTGCACAAACCAAGCATTGCTAACATTCTAATATCTGCCTGTGCCTGCATAGCAAGGCATTGGAAACTGCCTACCACTCCATCCAAAGAAGAGTTGGTCAATTCTATCAATGCTCACTTTCAACATGAGCTACTGCTTGCACATGGTGCTAAATGGCGCTGCAAAATCTTATCCTGGTGGGATCCATGGTTCTTGTCACCGTATAACACAATTGTGGTTGATTCCCCGCGGTGACCTCGCCCGTAAATTGCGGTGTCGACCTGGCAATTCCTTACATTTTACTCTGTTGTTGATATCCAGACTGTGGCTTTATTTCTCCTACTACCTATTCCTTTCCTTTGAGACGATAATCTCTGGCCCCACCCCATTCCCAACCCCCCCACCCCCATCCCCCTCTCTTCCCCCTTATCCTCCCCTTCTCCCAACCCCCTTCCTTCCTTTTTTACTGTTGTTTTCCCAATGCCTCCTGTTATGGAAGACCATCTGGTCTTGTTACTCTTAACTGCTTTGCTTCATGATGTCTCTCATGATTATACTTTGTTACTCTGGAAATTTTCAATAAAAATGTATTGTGTCAAAAAAAAAAAAAAAAAAGGATAATCTAACATACAGTGGGGGAAATAAGTATTTGATCCCTTGCTGATTTTGTAAGTTTGTCAATGGACAAAAACGTGAAGACTGTATAATTTTAACGGTAGGTTAATTTTAACGGAAATTGAATATCAAATACAAAATCCAGAAAATCGCATTGTCTAAATTATTTAAATGCATTTTACAGAGAGAAATTATTTTTATTTATTTATAGAGCACCATTCATTCCATGAAATGAGTATTTGGATCCCCTACCAACCATCCCAATGCACTATAAACTATATAATGCTGACCTTAATTCATTGACTTGATATGCTCTAAATATGTACCTGAAGGCTTATTTTGAAATAAGCCAAAACGCATTATACTTTAACAAATGTATTATGCGGTCATCACAATTAAAAGTCAAAGTAGAATTGACATTATCCTACTCAGAAGCGCCGCAAAATACACTCTAGATCCTTATCACTGCAAAGCATTAAGGGCCGCTTTAAACACACCAACTTCTGTGTCCAACTTCTGAATAGATCTCTGGTTGCAATTAAATCATGGACACATTGCTCCATTTTGTACACAGCCACAAAATGGAACAATGTGTCACTGCAACCAGAGATCTGTTCAGAAGTTGGACACAGACGTTGGTGTGTGTAAAGCGGCCCTAAGAGTTCTGGCTCCTACAGACCAGTTAGTCGCTCCTAATAAACTCTGTACCTGAATTAAAGACAGCTGTCTTACATTATCACCTACAGTTGTGGCCAAAAGTATTGACACCCCTGCAATTCTGTCAGATAATACTCAGTTTCTTCCTGAAAATGATTGCAATCACAAATTCTTTGGTATTATTATCTTCATTTAATTTGTCTTCAATGAAAAAACACAAAAGAGAATGAAGCAAAAAGCAAAACAATGATCATTTCACACAAAACTCCAAAAATGGGCCAGACACAAAACTCCAAAAATGGGCCAGACAAAAGTATTGGCACCCTCAGCCTAACACTTGGTTGCACAACCGTTAGCCAAAACAAATGCGATCAACCGCTTCCGGTAACCATCAATGAGTTTCTTACAATGCTCTGCTGGAATTTTAGACCATTCTTCTTTGGCAAATTGCTCCAGGTCCCTGATATTTGAAGGGTGCCTTCTCCAAACTGCCATTTTTAGATCTCTCCACAGGTGTTCTATGGGATTCAGGTCTGGACTCATTGCTGGCCACCTTAGAAGTCTCCAGTGCTTTCTCTCAAACCATTTTCTAGGGGGGGCGTGTTCTGCATCTGATGGAGCAGGACGCTTAGTGAGGAGCTCTGCACACTAAGCCCTGATAACGGCACATAACAGCCACTACAATCTCCAAAACCTGCTGGGGTGAGATCGGATTACCTCAGGAACAGACTGAGATGTCTAAAGGCGGCTCCAGACGCAGAGATACCGAGCACTCGGTGAGAGATTTCTTTGGGGTAGAAAGGACACTGAGATCTGCTGCTTCCAGCATGGCACAGGGGGCGGGAAAATCAACACCTCACTGCTCTCCTCGCTCTCAGCATGGAGGAGGGGGCCCGGGAGCCAGAGAGGATGATGAAGCTCTAGTGACAAAGGGATGTCTCAGAGGCTTCCTGGAATCCCTCCGCAGGTCTCTGCAGGAGGATATGAGGGGCATGATTGCTGATCTAAGAGCAGATCTATCATCTATAAGTGAAAGAACAGGACACATTGAACATAAAATGGTGGACTTTGCTGCAGCCCATAACATCCTCGCAGATGACTTTGCAGAGGTGGATTCAGAGGTCCGGCAGTTACAGGCGGCTGTCTGTGATTTACAGGACAAACATCGTATTAAGAATGTGAAATTGAGAGGAGTTGCAGAGGGGGGAGAGGAGGAAGACCTCATGGCCACGGTAACAACTTTTATGGAGGTGGCTCTCCCTGATATGCCTGCCACAGAAAGGAAAATTGATAAACTTTTTCGCCTACCTAAACCTGCAAGACTGAACAGAGATGTTCCGAGAGACATTTTAGTCTGTTTCTCCTCTACAAAACCGTGGGAAAAGCTGCTGGCCGCCATGAGAAATCATCCGGAGCTTCCTTCCCCCTTCAGGGCAGTCTCTGTGTTCCCAGATTTGTCCCCCGGAACCCTGGCCAGAAGACGAGACTTTGCCCCCTACTGTGCCATTCTGAGAGACAAGGGGATCTCATACATTTGGGGTTCCCCTGTGTCGGTGATATTTCGCTACAGAGGTTCGAGACAATACTTTAATTCCCCTTCTAAAATGAGAAAAGCCTTCCAAGACTGGAACTTCCCCAAGACTGCCACAGCGACCCCAACGAAAAGGGCCCCGCTGGAGATGCGAGGCCCGGAGACAACAGATGGAGAGGTCTGAAGGGCTGTGAACTTATTATGATCATACAGGGCTGGTGTGACTGATCTCTGGAATAGCAGGAGGCTCTGAGACCTCCTTGGAGGTCGTATTAGACCTTTGCTCCTGCAGGGGGACCGTTCCACCTTAAATCCATTGAGGTGGGGTGGTCTAGTCTCCTTTTCTCCCCAGCTTCTTGGCAATTTGCCTTGAATTAAGTTTACATTTGTGTTCAGTGTTTTTGTTTTCTTCTTCTATCCCCATATCTATTGTTTGTTTTCCTTGTCCTCCTATCCGCCTATCTTCCCCTCTTTCCCTCTCCCTCTCCCGCCCCCTGGGGGTTCTCTTCCACATTGATTCCATCATACTGGCACTGTGAATTGTGGAAACAAAACTATGACTGTGAGATGTGTTTCGCTTAATGTGAAGGGGTTGAATTCCCCTATCAAACGATCCTACCTCTGGAGAGAGGCCCTCCGCTCTAAAGCGGATATCCTATGCGTCCAGGAGTCCCACCTCCTAGCAGCGGATAATGTCAGACTGAGCCACCGACTTTTTCCCCATTTGTTTTTTGCGAACCACCCTGACAAGAAGCAAGCAGGGGTGGGAATCTTCATTAGAAACTCTGTTCAATTTCAAATGGTTCAGGTTATCCCTGACCCTATGGGTCGTGCTCTTATTGTGATATGTAAGATCGCAGGGTCACTTTACACATTACTAAATGTCTACACACCAAATAATGGGCAAATTAAATTCCTTAGGTCCTGGTTTGAACGTCTGAAGCAGGTGGCAGTCGGCAAGGTGATTGTCTGTGGAGACTTCAACCTGGTCCCCAGCAGACTCATGGATAGTACTGCCCCGTCCGAGGGAAGGGGCAAGGAGCTGGGCCCCCTGATTAGGGAATTTCGCCTCCACGACATCTGGCGCTACCTCCATGCATCAGAGAAAGACTTCTCATTCTTTTCCCACAGGCACAGGTCCTACTCGAGAATTGATCTATTTTTGGCTGATGATAACACTCTTGGGGCCTGTGCCTGTGCGGAAATGGGTCTGATCACTTGGTCGGATCATGCGCCGGTGTCGTTGGAGGTGGCCCTGACGGGAGGGAATCCCCCTCCGCGTACATGGCGACTTAATGCCAATTTGTTGTCGGACCAGGCTGTGGTTGGGGTGATTGGTAAGGGACTGTCAGAATTTTTTGCCCTCAATGACACGGGAGATGTAGCGGACGATGTCCTATGGGAATCCCACAAGGCCGTCATAAGGGGCACATTGATACAGAAAGCCTCTCAACTGAAAAGGTCCCGGGAAAAAACTCGAGAGGACTTGCTGACTCAATTACAGGTCCTGGAAGACCTAAATAAATCAAACCCGAGGTCAAACAACTCCGCTCAGATCTTCCTGCTTAGAAATCAGCTTAGAGCCCTGATGCTCCATGACTATGAGAAGCATTTGAGAAAAGTTAAGACGTCACACTATGCAGCTGGAGACAGAGCTGGAGCGCTCCTGGCCAGGAGACTAAAAAAACGATCTGCTATGACAATGATTGACTCTATGAATACTGTAGATGGCAGGGTGGTGAGGAGCCCAGAGGAGATAGCGGAGACGTTTGCGGTGTTTTACGAATCCCTGTACAACCTGAGAGACTGTAGAGAGACTCCCCAGCCTGACTTGGACGAGGTTAATGCCTTTCTTGAGACCCTGTCACTCCCGTCACTGACTAAAGACCAACTGTCAGAACTAAATAGGCCCATGTCGACACAAGAAATCGCCAAAATTATTTCCTCCACTAAACCCTCCTCGGCCCCGGGCCCAGATGGCTTTTCCAATACATACTATAGAACCTTTGCAGCCGAGCTGTCCCCGTATCTTTTACGAGTATTCAACTTGTGGCAGGCGAAGGGAGCCATCTCACCCGCTGCCTTGGAGGCGACCATCACCACCATACCTAAACCGGGCAAACCACATGATTCTCCTGCTAGCTACAGGCCTATTTCTCTGCTAAACTGCGACCTGAAGATATTCTCAAAATTACTGGCGTCCAGACTTGCTCGAGTTCTACCTTCCTTAATTCACCCGGATCAGGTGGGTTTCGTGTCGGGGAGGCAGGCTAAGGACGGCACCAGGAGGATGGTGGACCTGGTAAAAGTGGCAGAGCTTAGGGGGGTCCCCAGTGCATTCCTGTCGCTTGATGCTGAAAAGGCCTTTGATAGGGTGCACTGGGGATACCTTCGGGCTGTCTTAGGGAAGTTTGGCTTTGAGGGGCCGATTGTGTCGGCAATCCTTGGCCTTTACTCCCGCCCGAATGCCAGAGTCCTCGCCTCCGGGTTCCTGTCCAGAAGCTTCCAAATTACCAATGGCACGAGGCAGGGTTGCCCACTTTCACCGGTAATCTTCGCCTTGGTGGTAGAACCTCTTGCGGCCCTGATCCGGGCTGACCCGCTGATATCGGGAATCGCGGTTGGAGAACTGGACCATAAAATAGGCCTGTACGCAGACGATATCATAATTGCTTGCACGAACCTTGAAATTTCTCTCCCTGCGACTATGTCGGCTCTCACTAAATTTGCACGAGTGTCTCTATATAAGCTAAACGCTTCAAAATCTATGGTACTACCAATATGTGTCCCGTTGTCTCTGTCTTCCAGCTTATCAGAGAGACTCCCCTTTCAATGGTGCCCGGGTGGCATAACATATTTAGGCATCATTCTAGGCCCCACCTCTCAGATAGTACAAGCTAATGTTGAGGTTCTGGTGAAAGCTTTGTCGGATGGCATGAGTAAACACCCCCTACATGCCTTGACATGGATGGCGAGAACGCAGTCGTTTAAAATGATGCTTTTACCTAAGATTCTCTACTGTTTCCGCTGTGTGCCTGTTGCTATACCTGGCAAGTTGATGAACAAACTGCAGTCCCTGACTAATAGATACATATGGGCTGACAAAAAACCGAGGGTCCCCAAAAGAGTTATGTCACTTCACATGAATAAAGGAGGGATGGGGGTCCCAGACTTAAAGTCTTATCATGGGGCAGTCATATTAGAGGAAGCAAAGAGGTTCTGGATATCTGCTGGAGACCTGGGTTGGATGCAGATTGAGAGTTTTGTTGACGGGGTCGGACTCCAGGGACTTCGGACTATTCTTGAGGCAGAATCCTTGACCAAACTAAAAAGGAAATTTAAACTAGACACGACACGTACCCTGCTTCTCCACTGGAGGGGTCTACCAAAATCCTGGACGAGATTACCGGCCTCTGACATTTCTCTGAATGCACTTCGCCTACATTTACCCTTTTTAGAGATTCCTAAATGGGAAGTGGCGGGAATTCACACACTAGCAGACTTAATGACGGAAAGAGACTTGGTGTCATTTGACACATTGACGGAATGTGACCCATCCTTACGAGCTTTGTTCCTACAATACCTCCAACTGAGACATTTCATGGCCACTGAGGCTAGAGACTGGTTGACGGGGAGACAATCTCCTTCTGCCTTCCTGGGCTTCCTTCTGTCCACCCCATCAGATCTGAAGGGTTTATCCCGGATATATAAGGCTCTCTTGGCCAGGGGCGACCCAGAGAAATTGGTTTACATGCAGAAATGGGAGGAAGACCTCCAGTTTACTACTGAGAGAGAGAACTGGGAGAAAGCGTCCCAACGCATGGCTAAACTCACCAGGTGTATCAACCATCTAGAGAACTTAAAGAAATTACATTTTCGCTGGTACCTTCCGCCAGCCCGTTTGGCCAGATTTGGGAGACATGCCTCCCCTTTGTGTTTGGAGATTATGTGGACAGAAGGGTAATCTTGCCCACATGTGGTGGTCCTGCCCGAGAGTCACCCCCTTTTGGTTTCTGGTCGAGCGCCTGATCCAGTCGGTCACGGGTTTTATGATCCCTCTTTCGCCACAATTGGCACTCCTACATATTGGCCTGGAGTTATATCCCCCCATTATGTGGAGGACCCTGACTTATATCCTGGTGGCTGCCAGGCTGGCCTTGGCGTCCGACTGGAAGGCGCAGACCCCACCTAATTTATCGGAAGTAGTGAACAGAGTAAACTCTATTTTTGCTCATGAATATTACCTGGCGCAAAACCTGCCAACTAGACAACAGACTTTGGATGCATGGCACATATGGGCTTCCCACCCTCTTGCTACACCGATCCCTTCTTAATACCGAATGTAAGGTGTACTATGGAACATGTTGTAGCCATGGTGTAGACTCGGTACCTTTAAGTTTAATTTTAGTCTGAATGTGAATTTAGACTTAAGTATAAGCCCAGAAACAGATCCAGAGTTCAGGAACTGTCTGAATGCTTTATATGTTCATAGCCTTATCTCAGAAAGTGTCAAATGTGAATTCGTGACTCCCCCCCCCCTTTTTACCTCCTCTCCTCTCCCCTCCCCCCCCACCCCTCTTGACCCTTGTTTTATACATGGACTCCTTATAGTATATTACTGATGTCTTGTTTGATTTGTATGAAAACTTTGTTCAATAAACATTTATTGTTTAAAAAAAAAAAAAAAACCATTTTCTAGTGCTTTTTGAAGTGTGTTTTGGGTCATTGTCCTGCTGGAAGACCCATGACCTCTGAGGGAGACCCAGCTTTCTCACACGGGGCCCTACATTATGCTGCAAAATTTGTTGGTAGTCTTCAGACTTCATAATGCCATGCACACGGTCAAGCAGTCCAGTGCCAGAGGCAGCAAAGCAACCCCAAAACATCAGGGAACCTCCGCCATGTTTAACTGTAGGGACCGTTCTTTTCTTTGAATGCCTCTTTTTTTCTCCTGTAAACTCTATGTTGATGCCTTTGCCCAAAAAGCTCTACTTTTGTCTCATCTGACCAGAGAACATTCTTCCAAAACGTTTTAGGCTTTCCCAGGTATGTTTTGGCAAATTCCAGCCTGGCTTTTTTATGTCTCGGGGTAAGAAGTGGGGTCTTCCTGGGTATCCTACCATTCAGTCCCTTTTCATTCAGACGCCGACGGATAGTACGGGTTGACACTGTTGTACCCTCGAACTGCAGGGCAGCTTGAACTTGTTTGGATGTTAGTCGAGTTTCTTTATCCACCATCCGCACAATCTTGCGTTGAAATCTCAAGTCAATTTTTCTTTTCTGTCCACAACTAGGGAGGTTAGCCACAGTGCCATGGGCTTTAAACTTCTTGATGACACTGCGCACGATAGACACAGGAACATTCAGGTCTTTGGAGATGGACTTATAGCATTGAGATTGCTCATGCTCCCTCACAATTTGGTTTCTAAAGTCCTCAGACAGTTCTTTGGTCTTCTTTCTTTTCTCCATGCTCAATGTGGTACACACAAGGACACAGGACAGAGGTTGAGTCAACTTTAATCCATGTCAACTGGCTGCAAGTGTGATTTAGTTATTGCCAACCCCTGTTAGGTGCCACAGGTAAGTTACAGGTGCTGTTAATTATACAAATTAGAGAAGCATCACATGATTTTTCTAACAGTGCCAATACTTTTGTCCACCACCTTTTTTATGTTTGGTGTGGAATTATATCCAATTTGGCTTTAGGACAAATCTTTTTGTGTTTTTTCATTGAAGACAAATTAAATAAAGATAATAATACCAAATAATTTGTGATTGCAATCATTTTCAGGAAGAAACTGAGTATGATCTGACAGAATTGCAGAGGTGTCAATGCTTTTGGCCATAACTGTATATAAAAGACTTCTGTCCACATAGTCAGACCAACCTCTACAACATGGGCAAGACCAAATAGCTTTCTAAGGATGCCAGGGAAAAGATCCTAGACCTGCACAAGGCTGGAATGAGTTACAAAACCATAAGTAAGACGCTGGGTGAGGAGACAACTTTTGGAACAATAGTAAGAAAATGGAAGAAATACAAAATAAGTGTCAATCAACATCGATCTGGGGTTCCGTGCAAAATTTCACCTTGTGGGGTATCCAGTATTATGAAGAAAGAGAGGTATCAGCCTAAAACTACAGGGGGAACGTGGTAATGATCTCAAGGCAGCTAAGACCATTGTCCACAAGAAAACCATTGGTAAAACATTACACCTTAATGAATTAAAATACTGCAGTGCCCGTAAAGTCTCACTGCTCAAGAAGGCACATGTGCAGGCCCATCTGATCTGTTTGCCGATAAACACCTTGGTGATTCAAGAGTAATTGGGAGAAGGTGCTGTGGTCAGATGAGACAAAAATTGAGCTGTTTGGCATTAACTAAATTCACCCTGCTTGAAGGAAGAGAAATGCTGCCTATGACCCAAAGAACACTCCCCACTGTCAAGCATGGTGGTGGAAACATGTTTTGGGCGTGTTTCTCTGCTAATGGCACAGGACTACTTCACCACATCAATGGGACAATGGATGGAGCCATGCAACATCAAATCCTGAGTGAATACCTCTTTTTCTTCACCAGGACATTAAAAATAGGCTGTGCCTGGATCTTCCAGCCAAACAATGACCCAAAACATACATTTAAGGCAACAAAGGAGTGGGGCTCAAAAAGAAGAACATTAAGGTCATGGAGTGGTCTAGCCAGTCTACAGACCTTAATCCCATAAAAAAAAAAAAACATATGGAGGGAGCTAAAGCTTCGAGTTGCCAAGCAAAAGCCTCAATCTGAATGCGTTAAAGATGACCTGCAAAGGAGGAGTGGACCAAAATTCCTCCTGACGTGCACAAACCTCGTCGATTTCAAAAACTGACTGCATTTTGCCACCAGTCTTGTTTGCCAGAGGGATCAAAAACTTATTTCACTCTCCAATATGCAAATACATTTATACAACATTCTGCATTGCTACTTAGATATCAGCTTTTTGCATCTCAATCAGCTGCCTCTGCCACCGAATAGAGGAGTGTTTGTTTTGAAGCCTGGGTGCACACATCACAGCTGGTCGTAACACCCAGTTTCCTACAAACATGCCTTTGACTTCTACAGGCCCTCCCCCATGCGCCTACAGGCCCACGCCGCCCAGTCTCTGCATGCCCCCCACCCAGACTCCTACAAGCCCTCCCCAGTCCCAAGCATGGCCACCCACCCCATTGCACACATCGGGTCACCTCCTCCTCTGACTGCGTAAGAGATAACTGTATGCAATGCGGTGTGCGCGCTCACATCATCCTCCTGTGTCCGCGCTGTCACTGGGGTGTCTTCCTCTCTCCCGCAGCCGCCCGCTCTATGTAGTGCTGCAGATCTCCTTCACAGAGGGGTAGGCTGTGGGAAAGAAGAGGACGCTCCACTGACAGCGCAGACACAGGGAAGGTGGTGAGCGCACACAACACCGCATTGCATACAGTGGTCCCCTCCTCCTCTTAGTGTACACAATTCGCGGCTTAGTGAACTCAGTGGTCATCTCCTCACAGCTGCGGATTCGGTACACTGTCAGAGGAGGTGACTGCTGTGTAACATGTGGGTGGTCATATTGGGGACTAGGGGGCAGCCATGCTCGAGTCTTGGAAGGGCTTGTAGGTATCTCGGTGGGTCGGTAGCATGCTGAGATGGGGTGGGGGGGCAGGCCTGTAGGACCCTGGGGGTGGCTAGGTATGCTTACGTCTGGAGGGTGGGAAAGAGAAAGGGCCTGTAGGAGTCAGAGGTGTTTGTGTAGGGGACTGGGTGTAACAACCAGCTGTGAGGTTTGCATCCAGGCTCCAAAAAGACACCTCTAGTCGGTGGCAGAGGTTGCTGATCCAGATGCATAAAGGTGATATCTAGGTAACAATTAAAAATGATGACAGGATGTAAATTACAAACTGTCAACATTTTGAAGTCTGGATACACATTAATTATACAAAAAGCCCGAACAACCCCTCTGAAATTATACACTGTTCATCTCTTTGTCAGTGGGCAAACTTACAAAATCAGCAAGGGATCAAATACTTATTTCCCTGGGGCGTGGCCTGGAGCTCATGGAGAGAGGATGTGTCGAGCTGAGGCTCTTGCCATCCAGCCATAAAACTATGGGATTTAGCCCCTCTACTGGGGTGAAAATTCTTCCACTCTGACTGGAAATTGTTTGGGTTATTCCCCTGTTCCCTTTGGATACCTAAAATCCACCTAATGGATTGATTTAGCCCACTGGATCCCATTTGCGGTTCTACACACTGGCATATGCTGTTGGACTATTCCCTGATTGTTTCTCACTACATGGGAGGTTAGTTATTATTTCCAGGGTTCCCTCTGATATATTGGAAGGGACCCTGAGGTCTAGAAGATACCGGTGTCATATTATTTAACCTCCACCATCTGAGACAGGAGATAAAAGCACAAAATGACTGCGGCGGCCATCTTGTTTTGACCTCACAGCTGTGACCTACACCCGTAATAGAGAAGGGATCGCTAGATACCTTGTTCTAGTATTACCCACCAACATCTGGCGATTGAGAGGAGTTCCTCGGCTGAGCATCCTCAGGGACACGCTATCTTAATGTAATTTACTTATGGGGTGGCTGTGTGAAGACTGGTGACCATTATACCTTACAACATCTGCTGAAGCTTTAATATATTGATCGGCGGTTCTCCCTTATAATTTTGCCATTCATGCCACTGTGGAGTGTGACACCTTGTGTAGTGAGCTGTGTATCCCAGTGATAATGTATTTATACATACTCTATTCTGACAGAAAATATCAAAGCACAAAATTACAGAGGCGGCCATCTTGTTTTTGCCTCACAGCTGTGACCTGCGCCAACCATAGAGAAGGGACCGCTGGATATCTTGTTCCTGTATTGTCCACCAACATCTGGCGATAGAGAGGAGTCCCTCGGCTGGGGGTCCTCGGGGACACGCTATCTTATTCTATTTTACTGGTGGGGCGACTGTGTGAGGATTGGTGCCCATCACATCATTTTAACATCTGTTGCAGTTTTAATATCTTAGCCGGCGATTCTTCCTGATAATTCTGCCATTAATGCTACTGTGGAGTGTGACACTTTGTATAGTGAACTGGATTTCCTGATGACAGTGTATTTAATCATATTCTATTCTGATAGACAGTGCCTGAAATTGGAGACCTGGAGTTCTCCTACAGTTGTGCCGGTCAGCATTCATCCTTCATTGGCAAGTTTACACCTCTTCTAGCAGCTGTGCCTGTAATTTGAGACAACACAAGCGTCACTTTGAGGATTTCTAAATGCCTGATGGACAGTGCTGTTGTCTTGGTGATGGATGTGGTACTACAGTGATTTTCAGCACTCTTATTAACCCTTTAGCGGCTGTGTTTATCAGACCGCCCATTGCTGGTTGGTAAAGTCTGCTCCTGGACTCCTTTGGACCAACTCTGTCTGCAACATTCCTTGGAACATTTGCGGAGTTCAACAGTGCGGGGTGTTCTTTTACTATTCAACTTGCATTGTTATATTGGTGTTCCCTGCCAACAATACAACACCCAAAACTGCGTCTTAGACATACTAGATTTGGCATTGGATGTGATAGCCTGCTATGAATCATCACATCATCGTATATCTTCATTTACAGCATAATTCTACTGTGCCATTATAACCTGCTCATTCTACAACACTCTCTGGTTTTATACTGCATTTGAAAGCTCCAACCCCTTTTAGTCCATTTGGTTGTTTGATAACTATCTGGTGTCCAGTCCTCCACTATTTCTGGATATATTGACTATTACACTTTTTGGAGGGTCTCCTACTCTTCTCTTCCCAAATTATTATATACAACCTGAGCTGGACATTAAAGATTTGTACATCTCATACAGTTGTTCAAATTTCTACCCTGCAACATCTGGAAGAAGAATTTGAACTTTCAACCCCTGGACTGCTGCAATCGGGACCGGCCTCTCATTGATGCCTTGTATTAGGTTCTGTATTGTATCTGTCCTCTCTTCATCTTTCTCTTTATTTAACCCTTTCCTCTTCTTTTTCTTTGACCCAATTCATACAACTGTTCTTCATTAAATACCTAAGGCTTATATTGTTAACTAACCTGCCATTGTTTAGCATATAATATTCCTTGTGTGAAAACAAGGTTGGAATGTACTTGGAGTTTGTATTCTAATTGTACTTTGTTCAGACAATTGTATATATCTGTCTCCACTTGCAAACATTTCTAATACTGCTTGTTTTATAAGGACTTTTGGTGTAAATTCTACCAAATACCTGCACAGGAAACTAGAGATAATACTTATTTTCATTTCTATCTATTAAGTTATTGGATGATATCTAGCAAAAATTTCTATTTTCAGCTGTTACTTCCATTTATTTAATTGGTTGGCTCTACCCTTGTGTGACCGATCAGTGGTGTGTCAAGGTACTTGGGAAAAGGTGTACAGCGGTCCGCGCTGCCAAGGTAACTCACATCAAAGAATACACGGGTAGATGAAGAGTTAATCAGATCCTTCTTTATTCTCCGACGCGTTTCGGTGCCCTCCTGGCACCTTCATCAGGGATACCTCCACCCCACCAAACAGCTCCTATATATAGCAGCATTTATAACCATGATTAGTAGGTGTTGCCAAAGGTATGACGTCAAAAACGTCATCAAAACAGGGAGGACCCAGGGTTTTGGCGCAATTCTCACAAAAAACTCACAATTTACATATAATCATAAATATAACATATCACAGGCAATCTAAAAAATCCGTTTAGGAAGACCATTAAAAAACTGAACGAAATTCTAAGCGGAAACGTCTGCAAAATCACTTAGAAATGTGTGCTGAAAGATGGAAAAAAATAATAAGACCTATCCTCCTAGGGGATAGAACTCATGAGCTCAAATGTTCACTAATGTGTGTGTTCTCTAATGTCTTGTGCCACCTTCAGCTTACAGAAGAAGCATTTGAATTGTATTACTAAGATGTGCCATAAATTAATGCAATTGTGTTCGTTCTTTTTGTTTTTAGATAAAAACGAAGACAGAGAAAAAAGTGAAGAATAAAATGAACTCTGACTAAAAAAATTGCTAGCAAATTTTATTAGTTAAAAAAGAAGAATAAAAGAATGTATAATATGTAATGTTTGGATAAAACAGTATTTAAAACTGTATTTGAAGAATAAAAAGTAATAAAAAATGATAAAAAAAATTAAATAATGCTCATATACTCTGGTGATTACTTTCTTAGACATGGGTAGTATGTATAAAATGTCTGGGCTAAATGATGACGAGAAACAGGATTGTCCATATGTGTCTGTGGAGCACCAGATAAATGACTGGATTGTCAGTGAGAGACCGCTGAGTTCTATCCTACCCCAGGTAAAAAGCCTCATGATAATAAAAACACATGGGGAAAGAAAAACAAGACATATGAGATCACTTAGAATATCCATATAAAACATCATATAAATCAAACATTCAAAAAATGGTCATTTCTTTCTAAATATCTGGTGTCATATTCAAAAACATCCACAAGATGGTGCTTATCTGGAGCCTGTTACCGAGGTGATGCGAGTGAAAACTGGTACCTTGTAGACCTATTTTTCTGCCGGTAGGGGCAGACTAAAGTGAATGAATGGAATAGAGATTGCTCAGTTCGTATATGCAGTGTCTGTTATAGTGCAAGAATAAGTAGTGGATATATGTGAGGGGAAAAATAAAATAAAAATTATATATAGAAACTAAGTGTTGGATCATATAAAAGTGCATAGTGCATTATTTCAGCTGTTTTTTTTAAAACTACGAAACCAGTCAAAGTTTAAAAATAAATATAGTGAGATATATATAACAAAGCATGATGTGTACTCATATTTTAAAACTAGAAAAATTGGTTATCAAGGCTATATTAATTCAGAGACCAGGTTTAACCCCTTGGGTTTTAGTGTATCCAATTTGAACATCCAGAATTTCTCTCTTTTTTTCAATGTCTCAAATCTATTTGGAATATGTGCTCCTATGTGGTCTATAGGGGTAATTCTTATAAGTGTGGGGTCTCTATTGTGGTGTGTGTCGAAGTGATGCGATACCCCATGAGCTTTATATCCATTTTTTACATTCGACCGGTGTTTATTAAGTCTCTCATGTAGACATCTAATTGTCCTCCCCACGTATTGATAATTACATGGGCATTCCAAGAGGTAGATTATATATCTCGTAGTACAATCCATCAGGGATTTTATTGGAAACGTCTATTACTGAATGATGTGAAGAATGTCCTTTGTTGGATGTTCCTACAGCACAAACATCTTTTCCTCCCACATTTCTTAGTACATTTTTGTTGAGATCTTTCATCAGTGTCAGGCAGAATCTGTCTTAACCTGCTGTGTGCCATCTTCCCTTTTATATTAGGGGCTCTCCTGAAAGTTATTCCTGGTTTGTCTGGAATTACCTTATTCAGTATCGGGTCATTTTTTAACATGTGCCAATTTTTTTCTAAGCAGTCTCTAATCTTTTTATGACATTTATTATAAGTGGTCATAAAGTTCCACTTCTGCTTGTCTTCTGCCTTGTTCTTTGATTTGGATACCAAGAGTTGCTTTTGCGGGATCTCTGTGTAATGTTTCTGTGCTTTATGTATTAAATCCTTAGGATAGCCTCTTTCCATGAATCTATTTACCAGGATCTCTGATTGTACAATGTAGTCCTGATTAGATGAGCAATTCTTCCTAATCCTCCTGAATTGACTGTCAGGAATATTATTCAGCCATTTTTTGTAATGTCTGCTATTAAAATCTATGTAAGAGTTACGATCAGTGGCTTTAAAGAAAGTTTTTGTATGTATTTCACCATGCCTCACAAATATGTTCAGATCCAAAACATTTATGCTAATCTCATTCATTGTGGATTCAAAATTAAAGCCCCAATTGTTGTTCTTTATCTCTTTCATAAATTCAGAGATATCACCCTGCTCACTGTCCCATATAAAGAATAAGTCATCTATATATCTCCTGTATAACACAAGACCACCACTGTGTATTTTCATAGATATACACCTTTTCAAATAACCCCATTACCAGGTTAGCATACGAACATGCTGTTTTTGAGCCCATCGCTGTCCCGAATTTCTGATGGTACATTGTCCCATTAAATGTAAAGAAGTTGTTTTCAAGAATAAATTGTAAATTCTCTAATATAAATTCGATATCATCGTTTTTCAATGAGGGATCATTCCTTAAAAAATATTCAATGCATAATAGACCCAATTTGTGTTCAATATATAAGGCTGCTACATCCATGGTAAGTAGTAAATAGGATTCTTTCTACTCCATATTTTTTAGAATCCTGACCATGTCTGTGGAGTCTTTGGTGTAACGGTCTAATAGGAAGACATTTTTGCAGTTTATCAATGAATTCCGCTATATTACTAGTTAAGGAATGTATGCCTGATATGATGGGGCGTCCAGGGGGATTTTCCAGGTTTTTGTGTATTTTAGGTAGGTGATAGAAAAATGGGATAGGAGGTTCTTTCTTAATTAAACATTTCTTTAGATCTGGTGTTATAATTTCTTTCTCATGCGCCTTAATGATTTTATTGTTATAATCTTTCACCAATTCAGGGTACGGGTTTACCTCTATTTTCTCATAATATTTCCCATCTGAAAGTCCTTTATAATAATATGTTTTGGATCTGAACATATTTGTGAGGCATGGTGAAATACTGACCACTGATCGTAACTCTTACATAGATTTTAATAGCAGACATTACAAAAAATGGCTGAATAATATTCCTGACAGTCAATTCAGGAGGATTAGGAAGAATTGCTCATCTAATCAGGACTACATTGTACAATCAGAGATCCTGGTAAATAGATTCATGGAAAGAGGCTATCCTAAGGATTTAATACATAAAGCACAGAAACATTACACAGAGATCCCGCAAGAGAAACTCTTGGTATCCAAATCAAAGAACAAGGCAGAAGACAAGCAGAAGTGGAACTTTATGACCACTTATAATAAATGTCATAAAAAGATTAGAGACTGCTTAGAAAAACATTGGCACATGTTAAAAAATGACCCGATACTGAATAAGGTAATTCCAGACAAACCAGGAATAACTTTCAGGAGAGCCCCTAATATAAAAGGGAAGATGGCACCCAGCAGGTTAAGACAGATTCTGCCTGACACTGATGAAAGATCTCAACAAAAATGTACTAAGAAATGTGGGAGGAAAAGATGTTTGTGCTGTAGGAACATCCAACAAAGGACATTCTTCACATCATTCAGTAAAAGACGTTTCCAATAAAATCCCAGATGGATTGTACTACGAGATATATAATCTACCTCTTGGAATGCCCATGTAATTATCAATACGTGGGGAGGACAATTAGATGTCTACATGAGAGACTTAATAAACACCGGTCGAATGTAAAAAATGGATATAAAGCTCATGGGGTATCGCATCACTTCGACACACACCGCAATAGAGACCCCACACTTATAAGAATTACCCCTATAGACCACATAGGAGCACATATTCCGAATAGATTTGAGACATTGAAAAAAAAGAGAATTCTGGATGTTCAAATTGGATACACTAAAACCCAAGGGGTTAAACCTGGTCTCTGAATTAATATAGCCTTGATAACCAATTTTTCTAGTTTTCAAATATGAGTACACATCACGCTTTCTTATATATATCTCACTATATTTATTTTTAAACTTTGACTGGTTTCGTAGTTTAAAAAAAAACTGCTGAAATAATGCACTATGCACTTTTATATGATCCAACACTTAGTTTCTATATATATATTTTTTATTTTTCCCCTCACATATATCCACTACTTATTCTTGCACTATAACAGACACTGCATATACGAACTGAGCAATCTCTATTCCATTCATTCACTTTAGTCTGCCCCTACCGGCAGAAAAATAGGTCTACAGGGTACCAGTTTTCACTCGCATCACCTCGGTAACAGGCTCCAGATAAGCGCCATCTTGTGGGTGTTTTTGAATATGACACCAGATATTTAGAAAGAAATGACCATTCTTTGAATGTTTGATTTATATGATGTTTTATATGGATATTCTAAGTGATCTCATATGTCTTGTTTTTCTTTCCCCATGTGTTTTTATTATCATGAGGCTTTTTACCTGGGGTAGGATAGAACTCAGCGGTCTCTCACTGACACTCCATTCATTTATCTGGTGCTCCACAGACACATATGGACAATCCTGTTTCTCTACATCATTTAGCCCAGACATTTTATATATACAACCCATGTCTAAGAAAGTAATCACCAGAGAATATGAGCATTATTTAATTTTTTCATCATTTTTTATTACTTTTTATTCTTCAAATACAGTTTTAAATACTGTTTTATCCAAACATTACATATTATACATTCTTTTATTCTTTTTTAACTAATAAAATTTGCTAGTAATTTTTTTAGTCAGAGTTAATTTTATTCTTCACTTTTTTCTCTGTCTTCGTTTTTATCTAAAAACAAAAAGAACGAACACAATTGCATTAATTTATGGCACATCTTAGTAATACAATTCAAATGCTTCTTCTGTAAGCTGAAGGTGGCACAAGACATTAGAGAACACACACATTAGTGAACATTTGAGCTCATGAGTTCTATCCCCTAGGAGGATAGGTCTTATTATTTTTTTCCATCTTTCAGCACACATTTCTAAGCGATTTTGCAGACGTTTCCGCTTAGAATTTCGTTCAGTTTTTTAATGGTTTTCCTAAACGGATTTTTTAGATTGCCTGTGATATGTTATATTTATGATTATATGTAAATTGTGAGTTTTTTGTGAGAATTGCGCCAAAACCCTGGGTCCTCCCTGTTTTGATGAGTTTTTTGACGTCATACCTTTGGCAACACCTACTAATCATGGTTATGAATGCTGCTATATATAGGAGCTGTTTGGTGGGGTGGAGGTATCCCTGATGAAGGTGCCAGGAGGGCACCGAAACGCGTCGGAGAATAAAGAAGGATCTGATTAACTCTTCATCTACCCGTGTATTCTTTGATGTGAGTTACCCTGGCAGCGCGGACCGCTGTACACCTTTTCCCAAGTACCTTGATGCTTTTCCACGAGTGAGTGGTTGGTGGAGGTCCAGCAGCAGTCATCAGGACATTATTCCTATCAAGCCTTCAAACCAGTTGTGGGTGACACAACTGGATCAGGTGAGTGGATTGCTTTACTCACCGGTTTTGCAAACTAGTGTCGAGTGATAAGGGCACTATTGCGCCTCTTGTTCCCCTCCCCTTTTGTATTTGCGATCAGTGGTGTGGGCACATTAGAATATACCCACATTGAATTATTAAATATTCTAATGTTTGAGCAGATTCACCGGGGTCAATGGCATCCCAGAGACTTAGGTCAGAAAAAAAATAAACCCTCTTGGGGTACTTTCACATCAGCGGTTTTTGCTGTTCGCGGCAGATGCGGTGAAAAAAAACGCATCTGCCGCGATTACCGCATAACCGCTGCACTTGCGGCACAGTTTTGGCAAGCCCCTTACAATGTCTATGCAGGCTTGCGGCAGGTGCAGCCGCAAAAAAAACCGCGGCTGACTGCGTTTTTTCCGCGGCCCGCACATGCCGCAAGTGCCGAAACTGCACTTGCCACACCTGCCGCACACTTACCGCAAGCCCCATAGACATTGCATGGGGCTTGCCGCAAGTGCAGCGGTTATGCGGTAATCACGGAAGATGCGGTTTTTTCACCGCATCTGCTGCGATCGGCAAAAACCACTGATGTGAAAGCAGCCTTACAAAGAGACTGTTCAGTCAACAACTGTACATAGGGATAGATCCAGATCCCCTACTAAGCATCCTGATAACGAGTCATGGTCTAAAAATCGGGGTACAATATCTGATGACTCAGTATCTTCGGAGTTTGACCCCCAGCAACATAAATGGGACAAGAGAAAAGAGTCGGCCTCCAGATCACAGGCTGCTCAGAAACAGACAGTGCAGGAAAACACTGACTGATGACGACTTGTTACCTATAACTAGTCCCCCTAAACAACGGATGAGGACAGACAGCCCCACTTACCCAGACACTGCCGACCCATTGCAAAGTTTAGATTGGACTAAGCCAATTGACCAATCTTTCTTTAAGGGGATATTTTCTGCTTTCAGAGAGTCACTACGTATCAACTTTGACTCTAGATATGATAAACTACAAAAGCAAATTGACTCACTTACTCATAAAACTGAAAAAAATGAGTCAGAGATCTTTGACTTAGAGAAAAAAAATAGCAAACTAGAAAAAGAGCATCGTCTCCTCAAAGAGGAATTTAGTATAGATAAAAACAAGCTCACCGACCTGGAGGACAGGGGTAGACGACAGAATTTAAAATTTAGAGCCATTCCAGAAACTGTCAAGTCTGACCAGCTTGCCCCATATATCCAGAAACTGGTTAAAACTGCGATCCCAGCTCTTTCTGACTTAGGGGTCACATTGGATAGGACACATCACCTGCCCAAACCCAAGCATCTAAAGCCTGATGCCCCAAGGGACATGATTACTAAGTTCCATTTTTATCAAACCAAAGAGCAGCTGATGGAATTTCTTAGGCAAAGAAGTCCCTCCCCAAACCGTATGATTCCATCAAGGTCTTTGCTGATTTGTTGAGGGAGACAATGTCCCAACGTAAAAACCTAATCAAGGTCACGGATGTTTTGCGTAATAATCAGATCCCTTACAAATGGGGCTTCAATCCTACAAAGGTCCTGTTTTACCACCAAGGGAATAATTACGGTATTTCTGACACTGCAGATGGGGGGGGAACTTCAGGGAGCTAGGTATTAACATCACCTGACGTTTTAAGTCTGTACACTTGGCTGAGGCTGTAACTTTAGTCCCATCTAGGAGGTTGCCATCGAACTGTTTAGTCCCTCCTTGTTTGGAACTCTGAATTTTGTTTCATTAATTCGATTTGTACCTGCACTGAGGTCTACTTCTACTGTTTAGTTAAGTTTGTGTTTCTTTTTTTTTTTTTTTAATTTCCTGCCTGTATACAGTGTTGGCCAAAAGTATTGACACCCCTGCAATTCTGTCAGATATACTCAGTTTCTTCCTGAAAATGATTGCAATCACAAATTCTTTGGTATTATTATCTTCATTTAACTTGTCTTCAATGAAAAAACACAAAAGAGAATGAAGCAAAAAGCAAAACATTGATCATTTCACACAAAACTCCAAAAATGGGCCGGACAAAAGTATTGGCACCCTCAGCCTAATACTTGGTTGCACAACCTTTAGCCAAAATAACTGCGATCAACCACTTCCGGTAACCATCAATGAGTTTCTTACAATGCTCTGCTGGAATTTTAGACCATTCTTCTTTGGCAAACTGCTCCAGGTCCCTGATATTTGAAGGGTGCCTTCTCCAAACTGCCATTTTTACATCTCTCCACAGGTGTTCCTATGGAATTCAGGCCTGGACACATTGCTGGCCACCTTAGAAGTCTCCAGTGCTTTCTCTCAAACCATTTTCTACTGCTTTTTGAAGTGTGTTTTGGGTCATTTTCCTGCTGGAAGACCCATGACCTCTGAGGGAGACCCAGCTTTCTCACACTGGGCCCTACATTATGCTGCAAAATTTGTTGGTAGTCTTCAGACTTCATAATGCCATGCACACGGTCAAGCAGTCCAGTGCCAGAGGCAGCAAAGCAACCCCAAAACATCAGGGAACCTCCGCCATGGACTTTAGGGACCGTGTTCTTTTCTTTGAATGCCTCTTTTTTTCTCCTGTAAATTCTATGTTGATGCCTTTGCCCAAAAAGAGAGAACATTCTTCCAAAACGTTTTAGGCATTCTCAGGTAAGTTTTGGCAAACTCCAGCCTGGCTTTTGTCTGTCTCAGGGTAAGAAGTGGGGTCTTCCTGGGTCTCCTACCATACAGTCCCTTTTCATTCAGACGCCGACGGATAGTTCGGGTTGACACTGTTGTACCATCGGACTGCAGGGCAGCTTGAACTTGTTTGGATGTTAGTCGAGGTTCTTTATCCACCATCTGCACAATCTTGCGTTGAAATCTGTCGTAATTTTTTCTTTTCCATCCACATCTAGGGAAGTTAGCCACAGTGCAATGGGCTTTAAACTTCTTGATGACACTGCGCACGGTAGACACAGGAACATTCAGGTCTTTGGAGATGGACTTGTAGCCTTGAGATTGCTCATGCTTCCTCACAATTTGGTTTCTCAAGTCCTCAGACAGTTCTTTGGTCTTCTTTCTTTTCTCCATGCTCAATGTGGTACACACAAGGACACAGGACAGAGGTTGAGTCAACTTTAATCCATGTCAACTGGCTGCAAGTGTGATTTAGTTATTGCCAACACCTGTTAGGTGCCACAGATAAGTTACAGGTGCTGTTAATTACACAAATTAGAGAAGCATCACATGAGTTTTCTAAGGGTGCCAATACTTTTGTCCACCCCCTTTTTATGTTTGGTGTGGAATTATATCCAATTTGGCTTTAGGACAAATATTTTTGAGATTTTTTTCATTGAAGACAAATTAAATGAAGATAATAATACCAAAGAATTTGTGATTGCAATAATTTTCAGGAAGAAACGGAGTATTATCTGACAGAATGGCAGGGGTGTCAATACTTTTGGCCAACACTGTATAAGGTTATAGACTTATTCTGATCTGTATTGTTTTTCTGAAACACTCTACGGTTAACTTTGAGAGATGACATGTGAAGATGTATTAGATTGTCATATTTCACCAAATATTGAGCCTTTATCATTTCTTGTCCAAATTAGTCATGTCCCTTAGATTTCTCACTCAATGTCAATGGTCTTAACACTCCACAACGTCGCTTCTTTGATGCCTGGAAGACAATCAAGAACCATATGGCTGATATTGTAGCTCTCCAGGAGACAAAAATGTCCTCTGCTAAACCTCCCCGATTTACCCATAGAGCTTTCCAGAATATAATCCATGCTAATAACTCTAAAAAAAAAAGTGGGGTGTCGCCATGTCAATCAAAAATTCGATTTTGTTTGAACTTATTTCAAGTATTAAAGACCAGGGCTGTGGAGTCGGTAAATCAAACCACCAACTCCGACTCCTGAATTTCCCTGGCTCCGACTCAGACTCCAACTCCGACTCCTTTGACTCCTTCAGTCATGGCTCGTTTTTAAGTGATAAAACTATTGTAGGTCAATGGTAACATTAGGCTTTAATCATTATAATGACATATTAATCAAGATATTTAGATAGAAAATAATAAATCATAATAATATTCAGCACATTCTGCATTGAACTACTATTATATATTTTAGGAGTCGCAGTCAGAACATTTTCTACCGACTCCAACTCCACCAAAATGGGCAGCGACTCCGACTCCACAGCCCTGTTTAAGACCCAGATGGAGATATATTATTTTAATCTGCAAACTTAATCACCAAATTTTCACTTTAGCAAATGTCTATGTACCCAACCAAGGCCAAATATTGTTCTTGAACAAAATAATGCATATTATTACTCAAAATAAACAAGGTGACTTAATCCTTTTTGGAGATTTTAACATTGTTCCAAATCCCTACCTGGATTCCTCTAACAAGTCTAGACGTCAATCATCCTCATTTGACCCATGGTTGCTTAAATCGGATTTATATGACGTTTTTAGATGTCTCCACACGTCCTCCCTAGAATTTAAGCATTACTCTGGAAACCACAATTCCCACGCTAGGATTGATTTAGTTATTACAAGTATATTTTCACTCCCTAAATTTAAAACTATTCTAATAGCTCCCAGAGCATGGTCAGATCACTCCCCTGTAATATTTGAAGTATCAAACCCCCAAAATACCTCGGTAGAGAAACTCTGGCGCAATAACAGCTTCCTTTATAACCATCCTGTTTACAGAAAAGAAATCGACAAAACCATCCAGAATTATTTCACTGAGAAGGACACTGAAGATATCTCAGTCTTTTTTTTTTTATATATAATTTTTTATTAACTTTTGAAGCCATAGTACACCATGACCAAATAATGAAAGTAACTAAAATTTCTGCTTCGCAATGACAATCTTCAGTTCTCAAACAGTAATCATCATATAATGAGAAAACAGATGAAAAGATAACCAAATTCCTGAGCCCTCCCCCCTCCCTCTGCCATTTAGTCATACATGTCCGCTAGCATGGGCCACAATTTTGTCTAAGGTTCAACGTAGAATACCTCTGTGGTCATTAAATAAAGGTCTATTGTTATTAATGCCTCATGAAGGATATTGAGGTATTGTAATATCTCTTCCCTGTGTCTCCAGAACCAGTCTTCCACTCTATCTCATATTTTTAGGTTACCCAGAGTTCCTTTTAATTCTTCCATGTTATACCAGGAGGAACGTGAGAAGGGGGACACAATCTGTCTGACCTCCTCCGGGGACAGCTGGGTGGATATAAACCTCCTCCACTTCCCAAAGAATCTGGGTGACAATCTATCCACATCTCTCTCAGCCTCCATCTTCTCCCATGTCAGCAACGTTTTCATAAAAGTCACTATGTCCTGTACCCCAGGCAGAGAGTCTGTTATCCATCTTCCCATGATCAAACGCTTGGCCGCCATTGCCACCATGTGAAAGACATATTCTTCTCGTCCCATACCCGTGCCCCTTGCATCATGAAAGGCCCATTTCACCAAGTCCAGTGGGACGTCTATGTTAGTTATGTCTTTCGTCAATTGTTTGATCTTCTCCCAAAGTCTTAAAGTGTTGGGGCAATACCAAAGTCCGTGAATCATGTCCGTATTTTGTGTCTTGCATTTGGGACAGTGTGTCAGCCTGTCTGGTCTGTCTTTTGTAACCCGTAGGTTGAAGCCTAGTATGGCCCTGTGTACGAGGCGGAAGAAAGAGTCCCTCCACTTCTCATCTACAATGTGTTCCCTCAATTGTTTCCATCCTGATAATATTTTAGATTTTATGTCAGGGTCTTGAAGTTGTTCTGTCCATCTGTGAAATAATTTGTCACCATTTTCAGGGATTAATCTACCTCTTATAGAGGTGTAAATAGAGGAAATGCTGATAGAGGAGGGTTCTAGCGCTAGTAAAGTATCCCACTCATTATTGATATATTCTGGTTCAATGGACGTCAGGTTCGTCATGATGTGGTTACGGATTTTTTTTTTACTTCAATAAGTTTTCATTAAAATATAGAGAGTAATAGAACAATCAATACAGAAAAAAATCAAACGTGACAGAGCTCGAGTTAAAACTGGATCTCCAACATTTTCCCAAATGGGGATAAGCGAGTCATGATCCGTATCTGCGTAGTACAAAGCTTAATTGTAAGTCCCACGGCTATATTATCCAAGTACTCGAGTTGCCGTAAAATATGGGCGGGGGGAGACTGGGAAAAACAAGAAAGGGGGGGGGAGAGAATACGGGATTCAGAGTCCTCACGGGATGGTCAGGGGGTTAAACGAGAGGGGGGGAGGAGGAGGGGGACCAGAAATTGTCTAGGAGTGGGAGAGCTAAGGGCTGAGAGAGGGGTAAGATTAAGGAGGGGAGAAGTGGAGTGGGGGGGGGGGGCAGAAGGATAAAAGGGTAAGGACCTGAGGGGGGGGGGGGGGGACAAAAATAAAACTACAGCTAAAGCAGGAAAAGAGGAAGAATGGGAAAACGGAAAAAAGGCGAGCCTCAAACGCCAACAGAGACAGGCTGCTTAACTTAGCATGGGATCTGAAGAGCCAACGGGTGGATTGCCCATAAGTCCAAGGCCTCTGCTACATAACGTCTAGAGCCAAAGTCCAGAGCAAGATAATATTCATGACAGAATACTGAGTTCAAGCTCTCCACCAAGTCTGCCATGGAGGGAGGGGAGTCAAGCTTCCACTTTGCAGCTATGCATATTCTGGCCGCCGTGAGTACATACACGTAAGGAGGTGACGAGGCACCGGCGGGAAGTCCTCACACCCAATGTGGAGGACCGCTAGTTGTGGCGTCAGTGAGATTTTAATCCCCGTGAGGGTTTCCAGGAGGCCAGCTACTGTGAGCCAGAACGGGGTCAGTCTGGGGCATCCCCTCCACATGTGGGCTATGTCTCCCCTCTTACCACATTGTCTCCAACACAGGGGGGAGGCACCCAGACCAAAGTTTGCCAGTCGCGAGGGGGGGGGGGGTTACCAGCGCAAATCAATTTTTTTCAAAAGTTCCACATGGCCAGGGGCTCCATCAACAGGGCAAATATCAGGGGGGAGAGGGGGCAACCCTGTCTGGTCCCATTTGAGATCTGAAAAGTTCGGGACAAAAAGCCCGCCGAGAAAACTCTAGTATAGGGGTGGGAGTATAGGCCGAGGACTGACAAGATGGGACCCGAAAAACCGAAGGTGCAGAGAACCTCCCGTAGGTACCCCCAGTGTATCCTGTCAAACGCTTTTTCCGCGTCCAAGGACAGGAACACACAGGGGGCCCCCCTTCTCTCACCCACCTCCATCAAATTTAGCATTCTGCGAGTTCCATCTCTGGCTTGCCTGTGAAGCACGAATCCCACTTGGTCTGGGTGGACAAGGGAAGGGATCACCGCCGACAGTCTGACCGAACAGCTTTGCAAACACTTAAGTCCACGTTCAGCAATGAGATTGGACGATAATTTTCGGGACGGTCCGCCGCCTTCCCCAGCTTGAGGATGGTCGTAATAACGGCCTCCAGGGCTTGGCCCGGGATGGACCCCTTTGATTGCCAGACGGAAAACAGGCGAAGCAGGTAAGGCGTGAGGACCGGGCAAAACGTCCTGTAATACTTGTTCGCGAGCCCATCTGGGCCCGATGCAGAGTTGGAATTCAACGAGATGATCACCTTATCGATCTCTGAGGGAGTAAGAGGCTCATTCAACTTGTGGAGGTCATCAGATAAGAGGGTGGGAAGATCCAAACTCCGGAGGAAGCCCTTGATCGCCGAAGGTGTAGGTTGTGGGGTGTCTATCATCCCTCAGATTGTACAATTTTTCATAGTATGAAGTGAACACCTCGACCATCCGGGTGGATCCCTAACCACTCTCCCATTCAATCGTTTCATTGAAGTAATCATAGTTCTAGCGACCCTCTTTTTTAAACGACGAGCCAGCAAGGCCCCCGCTCTATCCCCCATCGCATAATATTTCATTTTCAACTTCCACAAAGACTTCTCATATTGCTGGAGGAGAAGGGCTCTCAAGCTAGTGCGAAGGGCCAAGATCCGGGACAGCAGGGAAGAGGACGGGCTCTTTTTGTGGATTGTTTCCAGATGACCTCTCTTCTATCCATTCCTGTCTCAGCTGCTCTCGGCGTCTCTTCATCTGAGAGGCTTTTTGAAGGAGAAGGCCGCGGATGACCACCTTGTGAGCATACCACAGCGTATCATCCATGACCTCCCCGTCATTGTTCATGGAGAAGTAGTCTTGCAAATTGGTTTCAAGCTCCCCAACCACCTGGGGGTCCGCCAGGAGGCCTGCATTTAACCTCCAGCGACGGGAGGCACCAACTCCCGATCCTAATACGATCTCCAGCGTTATCGGCGCATGATCTGACCAGGTGATGACCCCCACCTCTGAGGACCGACAGACTCCCAGGGCGGCGTCATTCACCAGGAAAAGATCAATCCTAGAATAAGACTAATGTACATGCGAGGAGGAGTAATCCCTCTCCTCAGCATGCTGGTATCTCCATACATCGTGGATATGGTGCTCCCGACACAGGGGACCTAGAGTCCTACCCCCCCGGACAGCAGGGGAGGAGGAGTCCAGGCGGCTCTCCATTATTGCATTAAAATCTCCACAGATTATTAGTTTATCTACAGTTGCCTCTTTAAGCCTACCAAGGAGGGATCTCACGAATTTTAGTTGTCCCGTGTTCGGGGCGTATACATTCACTAAGGTGTCGGCCTCACCCGCTATTTCACATTTCAAAATTAAGTACCTCCCCGCCGGGTCTACAATACAATCTAGCAAGTGGAATTGTACGGATCCCTTCACTAGGATGCTCTCCCCTGCCTTCTTCTCCGTGTGACAAGCATGAAAGACATGGGGAAAAGAGGCATGCTGGAGTCTGCAAGTGTCTCCCGCAAGCAGGTGGGTCTCCTGCACGCACACAACCTTCGCTGCCGTCAATTTAATTTCCCTCCACAGGAAGGAACGCTTGGCTGGGGAGTTAAGGCCTTTAGCGTTGAGGGACAGCAGTTTGAGATTCATGATGACCACTCCCTTAGGGAGGGGGGGCAGGCTCCTGCTGTACAGGTCAGATCAAAATCAGGAGATAGGAGAGGAAAAAAGGAGCAGAAGGAGGAAAATAGTAAAAGTAAAGAAGGGGGGGTAGTAGAGAGAAGAAAAATGGAAGGGGGGGTGGGGGGAGAAGAGAAGAGGGGAATGGGGGGGAGCTGGGAGGGGAAAGGCAGGAACTGGAAAGGTACAGGGACCCCGACACCCGGAGGACGGATAAGGAGACAAAGGTACAGATGGACTTGTTAACAAGGGGGGAGGACACTGGGAAAGGACACAAAACAACAAACTAACAATAAATAACAATTATGTAAACTCCAACAGACTCCCAGATGTCACCGGGGTCAAAAGAAAAGGGGGGGGGGGGAGAATCCCCCAAACTCCTCAATTCCTGCGAGGTGCCCCAAAGCCTGACACAAGCCTCAACTCGAATACCACGGAGTCAGGCTATGCCCGGCGGGGGCTAGTCACAGTCCCACAGGGTCCAGGAGTAATCAGGAAAGGAAAATAAAAATAAAAGATAGAAAAGAGCAGGTCATCTAGAGCCACTGAGAAGGTATTCTTCAGGTCTGGACCCTCATGGAACCTCAGCTGCAGCAGAGTCTTCTCCTTCATTCCTGTTAAGAGTCCCGATGAGGGGAGGGGCGGGCACTGGATGGGATTAGTCCCCATGTTTTAAGGGTCTTCCTCAGGAAGGTGGGGGAGGAAAACGATTGTCTCTTTCCTTTATGTTTGAAGTTAACTGCCACAGGGGAGCCCCAGCTGTAAAAAATGCCGTTTTCCCTTAAAATCTTGCAGCTGGAGGTGAAATCCCTCCTGCAAGCCAGGGTCCCCGTGGAGAGGTCAGGGAACACTTGAACCCCCGGAGAAGGGCTCCGGCAGGGGGGGGGGTGCATTCCTCATACGCCTCAGAAGCCGATCCCTGATCTCAACAGGGACACCAAGATAAACCTTGGCACCTCAAGGGGACGCCTCGCCGGCTTAGGGATCCGGAAGGCTTTTTCAATGTCCAGATGGTCCTGGGGAGTCTCAGGGAGGGCCGCGAGTAGAAAAGCCTTGGCCACCTCTGTCACATCTCCTGTTTCCACTATGCCCCGCAGCTTCAGATTATTTTTCCTGAGCTAGTCCTCAAGGTGGCACATAGCCGAGGAGACCGTCCCCACCTCTCTATCCAGCCCAGAGTGGCTGTCAGCAAGGCTATTATGGGCGGAGGCGAAGTCTGCCATCTTTGACTCCAGGTGCTCTGTTCTCTCAGCCAGTGCCCCCAGGTCCTCCCTCAGGGTGCCTATGAGCCCCTTCATGTCCTCAATAATGGAGAACCTTTGTGCTGCCAGTAGGGCCTTGATAGCTCCCTGAGTCACCGGGGCTCTGTCATCATCCTCTCCCCCAACAGCCTCCACGCTGCGAGGAGACCGATGTGCTGCCGGGAAGGAAGGAGGCGGGCGCTCTGGCGCCACCGCCATGTTAAGTGGGGAAGCGCGCGGCCTGCCCGACTCAAAATATGCAGTCACCTTTTTCTCAGTCTGCCTTCTCCGGGATGAAGCCCGCGGCATACTAGGGGCCGTCCGGTGAGAGTCCCCCGTCTGTGTGGAGCTGCTGGAGGTCCAGTGGGGTCGGTAAGATGCCGTTACAGCGGGTCTAGACGAGGAGCTCAGTTAATGTGCGTCCGGCGCCATCAGCAGCTGGACATGCCCCCCAAGATATCTCAGTCTTTACACTTTGGTCGGCCCTCAAGGCAGTACTTAGAGGCAAACTCATACAATTAAACTCGCAGATCAACAAATATAGTAGAGATAAAATTAGTTAATGAAATTCATGCTTTAGAGCAAAAACAAATCTCCAACCCTTCCTTTGACTATTCGAAAGATATCCTTAAATTGAGAACAAATCTCAAATCTCTCCTGACCGTCGACTATGACAAATTTTTACAGACTAATAAATCTAGGTACTATTTCTCTGCTGATAAACTACCAAAACTGCTTGCAGCTAAAATTAGACATTATAAAACTAAATCACGTATTAGCGAGATTAGGGACCCCCTAGGCCATTCCTATAAACACCTGAAAGGAGAAGGGGGTGTGGCCTAATGGTAATGGTGTAGGGTTTTACCTGTGCTCTCCCCACAACAATAAGCGACTGGGCTAAATGCCCTCAAAAAGACTGACAACTGAAAAAAGATCTACTATCAAGCTGGTAATCACCTTGGGAATGTTTTGTTTGGGTCAGTGGTCACTTTTAAGAAGAATTCTCCTCAGAGTCCAGTCATCAAATTTGCCTGAGGTAAAGGACTGTGCTGTCACTTCATGAATAATGGCTGCCTAGTCACCTCATAATATCTTCATTGCCTAATACTCCCCAAATTTTATATAATTAGGCTTCAAATCTCTCAGTATACTGAAAGAAACTTTGAGAGACAGCCTGTGTGACTTTTCCATTGATTTCCATGATTTGGGGACATCTGACAGGCATCTGACAGGCTTCCATTGGCAGCAATATTGTACCTCTTAATTTCTAGGGTGTTCCTCTACAGGAGGTTACCCTGGGATAGTCTGAACCCTCCTAACCTATTTTTGGATTGGCACCTATGATTTTGGACTTTTCCTGTCAAAAATTCCAAGATTCAGCATTTCTTTTAGAGCTTTGTGCTTTGCTGTGCCACCCTAATTTCTCCTCAAAACCCTTTGGAGAGTTGTCCTGGGTCTCCCCAGACCCCCCTGAACTATTTTTGGGCTAGTGTTTGTTTTGTGGTTTTTATTAACAGAAACCTACAGCCTCAGTGCTCCTGTGGATAAAACCAATACTTAAGAACTTTACTCACGCTTATTGCGTAGCGTCTATTATATCTATTGGTACTTGCGCCAGAGTTGATATGATGCTGTGCAGCTCACATAGTAATTGCTGCTTACTACTCTGACTTTGCTTCTCTCACTATTTAAGTAGTGCTGGCTCCTCACAGCACTATTCATGTGGATTGCAATTTTTGGTCCATTTTAAATAAAGTAGACCTGCTTTTCTCTATATATCCCACAATTTCCTACTGCACCTTTGTCCTGCATTGTCATCTAAGGAGAAGTGTAGCAGCTATTGTACTATTGTTATACTAAAATTATTTATTTTTTTTTGAGGATTTTCTGCAGAAGTTACAAATAAACACTTCTATTACTCTTCACAGTCTACTTTTTGAAGATTATATTGTCTCTTTTCATCTGGTTCCTATTTTCATCTACTAGTGATAATTATACTATATTGGACAAATTTGGATTTGTTACTAGTTCATTCACGATATTAAGCCATTGTATTGCTCCAGTATATCTGATATATACATATTACTGGTGACTTTTCTGCAATATTCAAGACTCATAACATCTGAGGAGTCTGCGTGGGCAAGTGAGGTCGGAGGGCCTCCGGCGATCGCAAGCTTCGCAGACCCTGGGATTTCCGGAGTGTGAAGCAGATCTCAAGAATATATATATGTTTATTTATTTAAGTTAACTGTTTTCTGATCTGTGTGGGTGGCGTTACAGTGTACTGGCCCTGCTGGGATTTAGGCATTGTTTCAATTAGCTTTGACGGTGACCAGATTCTAACATTGAGGTTGAATATATAGCCACACTAATATTAAGCTTTATAATCCTGATACTGTTTAGACACCTTCCTTTTATTTACTATGTATCGTAGGCAGACAGATCTTCATAAGGTCACTATGAATCCTACGGGTAGGTCCACTAAACCCCATCTTAAATGCACTCCATCTACAGCTAGGCTGATTTTGGATAGCGAACACAAAGAGAAGGTGGATAAAATAGATTCTCACATACGGGGCTCAGATATGGACACCCACGATAATAGGGGTGGTGACAGCTTGAAGCAGACCTCAAAACGTAAGGACATAAGCCCCCCTGGGAGTTCTGCTTTGGTTGGATCTACTTTGGAGGAATTGGACTCGGGAGGGGGTGACAGTTCTGGTTCCCCCCTGTTAAACAAAGACCTAGGGTCACCTCCTCTCCCTTATCTATTAAAATGAGGGGTCAGGCTGGGCCAGTAGATAGAGACTTTTTGCTTGACCTCTTCCACAGCTTCGCTGATCAGATGAAAATGGAGTTCTCTGATATTAAAGAAGCGCTCCCCACCCTAACTACCAGAGCTGACGATATGGAGGCTGAGATAATAGGACTGTCTAAAATTAATAGCTCTCTTAGAAAAGAATTGGACAAAACTAAACAGGATTATAAAACATTGTCCAGTAAATTAGATTATTTTGACAATACTAATAAACAGTCCAATTTAAAATTGAGAGGAATTCCTGAGACAGTCACGAGAGGTCTGAATTACAGCCTTACCTTAAAAAAATGATTAAAACAGTGTTGCCCTCACTGTCGGATGTAGAGTGCTGGATAAATCGTTTTGTCTTCCTAAACCCACATCTGTCCCGGAGAAGTTGCCTAGAGACACTCGTTACTTTTAGCTTTAAAAAACACAAAAAATCTCACCACCTACATGCAGAAGCATGAGACGTTACCTAGACCATTTCATGATATTAAAATTTTTACAGACCTCTCTAAGGAAACATTGTCCAAACGTAGAATTCTGACACCTGTCACCAAGATATTGAGTGCTAATGGTATTATGTATAGATGGCTCTCCCAGACCAGACTTAACTTTAAGCGGGGTCCTACTTCTCATGTGATAGACGGATTGGAGGAGGGTCTTCAACTTTTAAGAGACCTTGGCATTGCTGACCCGCCAGTACCCTGAATACTTATATTGGGTTAAACAGAACTTCATTTTGAAACACTGATGTGATTAATCTTAGGCTGGGGTCACACACACAGATATCTGGGCAGATATTGTTCACAGATCTCTGGTTGCAGTGAAATCATGGACACATGGTTCCATTTTGTGGCTGTGTACAAATGGAGCAATCGGTCCATGATTTCACTGCAACCAGAGATCTGTGAACAATATCTGCCCAGATATCTGTGTGTGTGACCCCAGCCTTAGATGTATATAATACATTAATTGTTGTGGGTGAGAGGCCTTTTTTCTCCCCAAGGAGCTTTTTCCATCAGTTAGTTGTAACTGCTCCATATAGTCCGTTATTGTAGATATTTCTTGATATTATTCTGTTCTTGTTTTATTCTTTTACCGTGTTTCCCCGAAAGTAAGACCCGGTCTTACATTTTTTTGGGGGCCAAAAGTGGCCCCCTGTCTTACTTTCGGGGGGGGGGGTCTTATATTGGCAGCCCCAGCCTACTCACATACACACACCGTATATACTCATGTATAAGCCGAGGGTGGGAAATACAGCAGCCCGCCACCCCGGTATACAGCCCCCAGCACAGGTATACGGCCCCCAGCAGTATGGTATACAGCCCAGCAGTGTGGTATACAGCCCAGCAGTGTGGTATACAGGGTATACAGCCCAGCAGTGTGGTATACAGCCCAGCAGTGTGGTATACAGCCCAGCAGTGTGGTATAGAGCCCAGCAGTGTGGTATACAGCCCAGCAGTGTGGTATACAGGGTATAGAGCCCAGCAGTGTGGTATACAGCCCAGCAGTGTGGTATACAGCCCAGCAGTGTGGTATACAGCCCAGCAGTGTGGTATACAGCCCAGCAGTGTGGTATACAGGGTATACAGCCCAGCAGTGTGGTATAGAGCCCAGCAGTGTGGAATACAGCCCAGCAGTGTGGAATACAGCCCAGCAGTGTGGAATACAGCCCAGCAGTGTGGAATACAGGGTATACAGCCCAGCAGTGTGGTATACAGCCCAGCAGTGTGGTATACAGCCCAGCAGTGTGGTACACCAGGGTATTACAGGCCCCAGCAGTGTGGATACAGCCCCAGCAGTGTGGCATACAGGCCCCCTTCTGCTGGCACACTGCCCCCGAACAGTGTTCTGAGCCCCCCCCCCGCTGCTGCTCACATCTTACCCTCCAGGGTCTTCTTGCAGCAGCCAGCGCGTCGGTCCTCCGTTCCCGTCTTCAGCTGTCTCCCGGATCATGTGACCCGTCACACCGCATGACGTCATCGCTAGTGCGACCGGCAGGACACATGATCCGGGAGACAGCTGAAGACGGGAACAGAGGACTGACGCGCTGGCTGCTGCAAGACGACCCTGGAGGGTAAGATGTGAGCAGCAGCAGGGGGGCCTTACATTAGCCCCCCCCCCCGTTTGTAAGGCCTTATATTCGGGGGAGGCCTTACATTAGCAGGCCCCCCCTTTACCCCCAGGCGGCCTTACAATCGGGGGGGGCTTACTTTCGGGGAAACACGGTAGTATTTATTGACACGATGAATGTTTTAGATTTCATTCCACAAATCTCTTGGCTTCATGGTTTAGGAAGTCTTTTCTCTACTGACGTTACTTCGTTTATTTGCTTTTATGGCCATTAATTTCATGTCCCTAAATGTACATGGCCTAAATTCCCCTCATAAGAGGTATCTACTGTGGAGAGACATATTTAGATTTAAAATAGATATTGCGGGGTTGCAGGAGACTACGTTTTCTAATGATAATCCTCTGAAATTTGAAAATAAGTTATTTTCATCTCTTATCTTAGCCTCTCAGAAAAAAAAGGCGGGTGTCGCCTTTTTGATTAGAAATAACATCCAATTTGAACAGGAGACTGTTATTGCAGATACAGAGGGAAGATATATAATTTTAATCTGTAGGTTTAGTGGTGTCTATTATACCTTGGTTACTCTGTATGCCCCTAATAAGGGTCAGATTAGATTTTTGAAAGTGTTAATGATTTTAATTTCGGAAAATCGTAAGGGTTCTTTGATTCTCTTTGGGATTTTAATGTAATACCTGATTCATTTTTGGATTCCTCTGGAACTCGTGGAGTTTCTAATTTAACCTTGAATCCTTGGATTGATAGAGAGAGCTTATATGACGTATTTCGATGTATTCATTCCACTTCTAGAGAATACACATACTACTGAGATTCCCAGCTTTCCTTATTTAGAATAGATCTAGTTCTAGCTGATAGTGTCTCTATATATGAAATTAAAAAGATCAATATCCTGCCAAAGACTTGGTCTGATCATTCCCCGATAGTTTTTGAGTTGGTCCCTAGAGGGGGTGCTTCATCCACTAGGATTTGGAGGGCCAATACCTTTCTTTATTCTTATCCCAACTCAAGAAAGGAATTGAGACACACTCTAAATTATTACTTTAAAGAGAACGATGGTGATGCAGTTAGTATTGAGACATTGTGGTTACCCCATAAAACAGTAGTTAGGGGCAAGTTGATTGAACTAAATTCACGTCTCAAAAAACAATCTAATGCCACACTTGCATCTCTGGTAGCTGACATTCATACCCTAGAAGAATCACAAATGGCGTCTCCTTCTTCGTCTACCCGGCTTAAAATCTTAAAGCTTAGAATAGAATTAAGGTCCCTTTTAATTTCTGACTAACAAAATGATTCAGTCTTCTAAACTAAATTACTATATTTATCACAATAAACCTAATTAATTTTACTCCCATCGAATAAAACTGATGAGACAAAAGAGGAGGATTCTATTAATCAAAAACAAGCAGGGGTTGACTTACAGACACCCAGAGGATATTTCAAGTGAATTCCTGCACTTTTATAAAAACCTTTAGAATTTAAATTTAAGTCCAGGGGCTGTACAACCCTCTCTGTTCGATATTAACTGGGTTAATTTTCTGGGTTCCTTGAGCCTCCCCTCTCTGACTATTGAAGAGGTGGATCTTCTTAATTGTCCCTTTCAGAATTCTGAGATTACAGAAGCAGTGAAATCCCTCAAAACTGGAAAATCGCCTGGGCCCGATGGATTATCTAATGAATATTTCAAACATTTTGCTGACATCCTAACACCTTATTTAACTAGACTTCTTAATTCGGCCTCCATGTCATCCCTTCTTCCTGCAGAAAGCATTAATTACCCTCATTCCCAAGGATAAAGGGGATGCCCTAAATGTCAGATTATAGGCCCATTTCGCTCTTAAACACTGATGCTAAAATTATAGCCAAAGTTCTTGTTAATAGACTAAGTATACAACTTGCTTAATTCATACTGACCAAATGGGTTTTGTCAGTGGCAGAAGTACTATGGACGCCACGAGAAGATTATACCATATTATATCATATGTAGAAAGGTCAAATCTTCCCACTTTGCTGATTTCTCTAGACGCCGAAAAGGCTTTTGATCGAGTAAATTGGCTGTTTTTATTTGAGTCCCTTAAAAAATATTTTTTTTCTGGTCCCATATTTTTTTTTTTCCCAGAAAATATTGTTTATTTAAGTTTAGCATAACAAATATCAAACAATGAAGAAGGATAAGACATAATAAAATAAAAAATAATAACACATGAGGATATCCTGCAATGAGAGAGCAAGAATACATGGAGGCACACAATAGAGATGGCGAGCGACCCGTCCCTTTGAGGCCAAAGAAAGGGCAAACATCAGAGCAGGCTGAGGCTGATGGTAGCGTAATCCCGTGAACCTCCTAGTACTCTGGCAGGCAGAGTAATCAGGATAGTGCCAAGTAGAGATGTAGAAAAAAGAAAGGACCAAGAGGAGCAGGAGGGAGTAGTAGGAAATCAAAGGAGGAGGAATAAGCGGGGGGGCGGAAGTCAAGATGCCCAGGTTATGTCAGCGCATTTCGCAGAAGAGGCTCGAGCAGAGGGCCGTCCCGGTAATACCACCAAGGAGACCAGAGCTGCTTGTGCTTTTCCCAGGTCTCATGATCGTGGGCCATAAGTCCCTCAATGCGGCATACCATATCCATTTCCTTTACCCATTCTCCAATGGAGGGGGTGACTGTTGATTTCCAGTGTCGCGGGATCAAGACCCTGGCCACCATCAGGCAGAAACGGAACAGACCACGTTTGCACGATTTGAGTGAACCGGGGATAAGGGACAGAAGCGCGATCTGTGGGAGAAGGTGGATGACATATGCCTGAGATAAACTCATAAATCAAGAATATTGAAAGCCAATAGGCTTGGATGGGGCTACATAGCCACCAAACATGTAACATAGTACCCGGCCCTTCGCCACACCTCCAGCACAGGTCGGGCACTGAGGAAAACATTTTATGAAGGAGCGCTGGGCACCTATACCATCTAGTTAAGATCTTATAATTCGTCTCCTGAAAGCCGCAGAACACCGACAACGTATGCGTCAGTGTAAAAATCTTAACCCGGTCAGAGTCAGAGAACGTCACCCGCAGGTCAGATTGCCAGGCCCCTATAAATGAGGGGATGGCAGATGGGCCTGCGTCTGAGAGCACGCCATATAAGAGGGAGATGACGTGAGCAGGAGGCTCAGTTAAGAAAAACAATGCTTCTAAACCTGAGAGTGACTTCCCCCGTAGGGACCGGATAAACGCATCCAACTGAGAGACCTCCAACCAGGACCCTGGCCCTCCCAACAACCCCCCTCCTCCCGCAACCCCATCGCGCTGCTCCACCACCCGAGTGAGACAGGGGTCGTTGCTAACACGCCAACCCAGAAAGACCCGTCTCCCAAGCGTCGGGGGAAAGTCAGGATTATTGAACAGGGGCCCAAGAAGGGATGGATGAACGCCGTCATGTCTCCCCCTCGCCACGAATCCCAAAAGCCCAGTACTACACGTGTAAGTTGGGGAAACAACGAAACCAGGGGGCGGGAAATTTTCCGAATCCATGGTAGCCACCGCAGCGGGAAGGGCGAAAGGAGGTTCTTGACCCTCACCCACTGCTTATGACATTGATTATACCTCCAGTCTAAAATTCGGGATAAGAGAACCGCTTCGAGTCGGTCAGGGTCGAGAAACGAACCCGGGGTCTCGCCATATTCCATATAAATTTGTGCAATGCAGAGTGCAGGCAGCGAAAGAAAGAGGGAGGGACGTCTGTAGGGACGTCTGGAACAAGTAGAGGAATTTAGGCAGAATGTCCATTTTTATGGCATTAATATGGCCAAACCAGGATAGCTGGGTACTGCGAAGTCTCTTGAGTTCAAGAAGTGTGGAGTGCAAGAGTGGGGTATAGTTAAGAGCAAATAAGTCCTTGGGGTCTCCAGGAATAGAGATACCCAAATATTTCAAGCCCCTGTCTACCCATCGGAAAGAAAGGAGGACTGGAGCTGGGCGACTAATGGGCCCGGAAGCGTGAGGTTCATCACTTCTGTCTTGGAATAATTAACTTTGAAATTAGAAACCTCACCAAACCTCGTAAATTCCTGCATGAGCACTGGGAATGCGACCAAGGGATTAGCAATATAGACCAATAGGTCGTCTGCATAGAGGGCCAATTTGAAATGTTCCCCATGTATCTGGACGCCTCTAATATCTGCGGATCCCCTGAGTGCGCACGCCAGGTGCTCCATCACGATGGCATATAACAGTGGTGACAAAGGGCACCCCTGCCGCATCCCGTTAAGAGACCCCAAAGGCCGAGGAAAGGAGCCCATTGACCTTCAACCGAGCAGTGGGGCCATGATAGAGTGCCTGTATCTTCCCCATGATGACCGGTCCTAAGCCCAATTGCCTCAAAAAAGCAAAAAGAAACTCCCAGCCCAGGCGGTCAAATGCCTTTTCGGCATCAATCAATAAAAGCATACAGGAATATTATTGTCATGAACGTAGTCTGAGATGAGTAACGTCTTAATGGTGTTATCCCTAGCCTCACAGTCTGGACATAATGGATAGAAGCCGGCAATAATGGGCCAAGTCTGGAGGCAAGAATCTTGGCAAGGATCTGTACATCAAGATTTAATAGGGAGATAGGGTGATAGCTAGCGCAGGATAGGGGGTCTTTCCCTGGCTCTGGTATGACCGTTATCGTGGCTGCTAGGGTCTGGGGAGCGATAGGGCATGAGTCGGAAATAGAATTATAAAAGGGAGGTTAGTTGCGTGAATAATTTATAAAAGTTTGCTGAGAAACCGTCGGGGCCTGGGCTCCTCCCGTTAGGGAGTGCAGCGATAGTATCAGACACCTCCTGGTCCGTAAAGGGCAGCTCCAAAGTCTCCGAGTCTCCCTCAATGATGGGCGGCAGCGGCGTGTCCGCAATATAGTCTGACACCCGGCGTCGGAAGTCATCGGTGGGCATGTCAGCTAAGGGACCTCTAAGGTTGTATAAAGATTTGTAACAGTCCCCAAACGCCTCCACTATGTCGCGTGGCCCGTGGAGAAGACCTCCCAGTCTCGACTTAATAGAAGGAATGAAGGTGGAGGGTAGTCAGGGGTGCAAGAATTTAGCCAACACTCACCCCGGCTTGTTTGAGAACTCATACAAATACTTACAGAAGCGGTCTTGTTGGCGACGACGTCGTGTCCATGATTGTACGTAGGTCCGATCGAGCTTTAGTTAGGTCCGCAAGAAGCTGCGGAGATTGTGACTGCTTATGTCTGGTCTCCAACTGATATATGGATGTCATTAGATCCGAAACCTCACGTGTTCGCTCGCGCTTCAATCTAGCCCCCTGCTGAATGAGAATCCCCCGAATGACACCTCGAATGACACCTTTTAGAGCTTCCCACCGAAAGGGGAGGGCTGTGGGGTCTGCCTCGTGATCAGCCAAGAAGTCCGTGATCGCAGAGCGGACCGCTGACACGCAAGATGGTTGCCTCAATAGTCCGGGATTGAGTGACCAAGTCCACTCCGTCGGCGCCAAACTCAAGTGGCCAAGGGACAGAAAAATCTGAGCGTGATCTGACCAGATTATGGAACCAATGTCCACGACGGGGTCAGCTAGTAAAAGTTTGTGGCTGATCAGAAAGAGATCAAGTCGACTGTACATATGCACAGCTGAGTAGTAGGTGTAATCCCTGACCCTCGGGTTCAGAAGCCGCCAGACATCGACCATTCTAACCTCAAGAAGCTTTGCCCTCAAAGACTCCAGGTGAGAAACAGCCACAGACGATCTACGAGTAGAGGAGTCCAGGTCACGATCATAAACAAAATTAAGGTCACCCCCCAGTATCACCAAACCCTCTGCGAAGTCCGCCAGGGTACGTAGGTAAGACAGAAGTCTACGGGCCGGGTCCTGGTTTGGGAGGTATAGGTTGGCGATCGTGAGAATGTCATTTGCCATCTGCAGCTTCAGGAGAACGAATCTACCCTGCGGGCCGATTCTGGAGTCAAGGACCCGTGCCTGTAAGGATCTATGAAGAGCCACACTGACCCCTTTGGGTTTAGCGTCCGGGTTTGAACTGTGGTACCATCTATTGTACTGCTTATGTTTTATCAAGGGGATTCTATCTGCTCTGAAATGCGTTTCTTGTAAGAGGAGAATATGTACGTGTTTTTTGTGCATATGAGAGAGAACCTGGGAACGCTTTTCAGGGACGTTAAAGTCCCTAATGTTCAAAGAACAAATGTTAAGCCTGGACATGATGAAGCCTGGGGAGGGTGAGGAGGTGGGTTCAGGAGGGAGAAGGGAGGAAGAGAGGAAAGCGGACTAGAGGCAAAGCAGAAAGCGAGAGAGGGAAAAGGAGTAAAAGAGGGTGAAACAGAAAAGAGAAGAAAAACAGAGAACGAAATAGGTGAATCGGACCAGGAATCTGATTCCGGTCCCAGAGGTCTGAGAGTGAAGGACCGTCAGACCAAAAGAGTAAACAGAGTAAACTCTGTAAAGTGTGTCAGAGACACTCCCTATGTGTGGGGTGACCAGAACGCGACAAAGATCCTGCGCACCCGAGTCTCAACCACAGCCCTTACTAAATGCTGTGTCCCTAACAGGTAAAAGGCAAGTGTAAAAAATCAGCAAGTAAACACAGCAATAATAACACACAAAGAGCAAATAGCAGTAATAAACAAGACGGCGAGTTAGTGCAGCCGAATATCCCGAAATTGTCACTTATGAAGCCTCAGGAGGGAAGGGAGGGTAGGGGGGTCAAAAGGAGAGAAGAGTGAGGGGAAAGGTGAGGTAAGGAGGGTAGGAAGAGGGTTGGTAGGGAGGGAGGGGCTAAGGTGGAGGAGAAAGGGGGAAGGTGCTAGGGGTATGTGGGGAGGGGAAGTCAGGTTTGGGAGGCACATATGAGGTGGGACGTCATCAACTGTCCTCCAGGTGGGACCATATGGTCAGCAAGGACCACCCCCCAGGAACAACAGCGACCAGGGGGAAGGCCCCTGCCGAAGGACAACGGTCCTCAAGAACAAAACACCTCAGTGAAGAGGCAAGGTCCACCAGCGGGCCCCCGACACGACCCCATCTAGAAAAAAAGAACAAGAAAGGTCCCAGCGCAGGAGTTCAGGTGGTAGCTGCAGGAGACGCCGGTTGATGTTCGGGGCCTCGCTTCCTCTTCCGGATCTCAGTGGAGGGCAACCGCAGGGCAGGTATAGGGCCCCCACGGAGGAAGGTGGACAGTTGAGGCCAATTGAGGATGGGCACCAGGGGCAACCCGAGCGCTGAGCAGAACTCAGGGGCGTCAGTTGGAGATCTGAGGACATGCATCCCAGAGTCCCTGCAAACTTGGAGCTGAAAGGGAAAGCCCCAAGAGTAAGGAATCGCCCGTTCCCGGAGAATGTCCAGCAGGGGGCGGAGGGCTCTACGTTTGGCCAACGTGATGGGTGAGAGCTGCCAAAAGCTGGATAGATTCACCATTAATGTCAACAGATTCAGACTCTCTCGCTCTCCTCATGATGTCATCCTTCAATTGATAGAAGTGTATTCTGCAAATAATGTCCCTGGGACGGGATGAGTCAACTCGCTTAGGGCCCAAGGACCTATGTGCCCTGTCCATCTCAATATGGTCATCTCGGGGGTCTGTCCAGTAGGGAATTGAACACACGTAGCAAAACTGGGGTGATATCACGGGGCGCCACTGTCTCAGGGATACCTTGGAGCCGTATATTATTCCGTCTATTACGGTTTTCGGAATCTTCCAACATATCCAGCACCGTGTGGAAGTTTTGCTCATGCAGGTCAAGGCATTGTTGTTGTTTCCCTAAGGAGAGATCAGCAACTTCCTGGGTCACTGTCTGGACCGAGCTATGAAGCTTTGTAGTATCATCCCTGAGTGACCCGATCTCTGACCTACAGCTTCTAGTCGTCTTATGTACACCTCCATATCATCTTTAGTAGGCAGACACTGCATCCCAGATCTAATGTCATGTAGGTCATCTGCCTGGGAGGGAGGGGGATCATTATGCTGAGGCCCTGCAGGGGAGCCAGGGAAGGAAGCGTCTGCAGTCCGAGGGTCACAGAGGCTATGAAGAGAGGCTTGACCATATTCTGAGGCAGGGGCAGAGGGTCCATGTGAGGGGCTGGAGCCCAGGCTAGATGTATGAGCACTGGCACCAGACTGTCCCGGGCATGCAGTTCCTATATTAAGAGTCTGAGCTGCAGCAGTATCTCTCCCCTCTGGGAGGAGGGAGGGGGAGTGAGACGCTCGTCCATCCTGCCCTCTGTCTCCAGTAATGGTGGCGTTCGCGCCTTTTCCTGAGCCCCCCTCTCCCCCGTTCGGTACCTTAAGTGCTGATGTGAAGAATCCAGACACACTCCTGGTGGTCCGCCGGGAGGACGGAGCTGATGTCTGCTTTGAGCTGGGTGTCGGATTCCCGGAGCGTCTAGCCCCTGCTGAAGTGCTGGAAGCCATTGCAGTGGGGCTGGATGAGTGGTGGCAGGCACCCGGCGGGATAAAAAACTGGGCTAGGTCTCGTTTACCGGGCATCTGACGAAATGCAGCTGTCCACCCCGGGTCCAGGAAACTGTAGCTGTACAGGGATCCACCGGGGAGGTTTGTAATTGCAAATGCAGGCTGTGTAAGAGGATCAGGCAAGGGAGCTCCCCTCAAGTGTGACTTGTCCCTGCCATGTCCAGGTTACGCCCCCTTCTGGTCCCATATTTAATATTAGAGCTTTGTATTCCCATCCATCTGCCAAAATTCTAACAAATAATGTTGCGTCTGACTCCTTTAGAATTACCAATGGAACTCGACAGGGATGCCCTCAGTCTCCTACTTTAATTTATTTTTAGAACCATTGGTGGAGGCAATACGGTCACATGAGGGGATCCGTGGATGTCCATTACATGGGCGTCAACACGTTGCATCTCTATTTGCAGACGATTTACTGATTATTCTATCAGATCCTCTGGTGTCTCTTAGGAATCTGATGGACATTGTAGAGAGATTCTCTGGAGTCTCTCATTATAAATTGAATACTAATAAGACAGGTTTTGCCCTATCATATTGAACATCACCTATTAGATATTCCAAAAAGGAGATTTTTGTGTACTCACCGTAAAATCCTTCTCTTAGCCTCTAATTGGGGGACACAGACCGTGGGTGTTATGCTATTGTCCGCTAGGAGGCGACACTAGGCAGAATCTGCAAAAGTGTTAAGTGGCTCCTCCTCTGCAGTGTACACCCCTGGAGCAGGAAGTGCTTCTCCAGTTTTGTGCTAAAGCAGTTGAAGAGTTAACAGATAACAGTGACACAGGAAGTCTATGCAGGCAACCTGCGTAATAAATATAGTTAACAAGGTAATAACAGTGTAACAAGGCCTGAAACCAAACAGGCACGTGTGTTAACAGTTAAGTGTTAGCAGAGTAATACTAGTACCACAAGGCCTGACTAAGCAGGCGCATGTGGAAAACAGTGAAGAGTTAACGAAGCAATAATCGTATAACAAGGCCTGGAACTAAACAGGCTGACAGTACTACAAGGCCTGGAACTAAACAGGCACAAGTTTAAACAGCCAACAGTTAACAGAGTGATAATAGGCAAACATGTGTAAACATGTTCACCATGTAACAGCTGAGAAGCTATGTGAGAACTGTAGAAAAGGCCCACAAGGGCAATAGGGTGGGTGCTGTGTCCCCCAATTAGAGGCTAAGAAAAAAGGATTTTACGGTGAGTACACAAAAATCTCATTTTCGCCTTCGCCTCATTGGGGGGACACAGACCATGGGACGTCCCAAAGCAGTCCCTGGGTGGGAAAAAACAATGGAACTAGTAACACAAACAGTCAGCAAAGAATTATACACCTACAGGAGGTCTACTGACCCCTGGAGGATACTTCTACTCAGACCTGCGTCTATCGAGGACAGTGTGAGCACTGTAGTGCCTTGTTGGTATGTGTAGGTTATACCCTTGGCTGCCGTACACACTTGGTAAACTGACGCCCGGTGTTAAACGGCTCAGGGATCCCCTAAGTCTGTATGAGAATGTGCCATGATACGAGTCGGAATGGCACGTGTTTGAAGTACAAGCGTCTTGGATGGTTGCTAGAATCTATGTAGCTAGAGTAGCTGCAGAGGCTGACAAGCCTGCATTACTGTCCTCAGTAAGAAGGAAGAGAGAGCCCAAGTTTCTAGAGGGCACTGTCGTGGATACGAGGTCCAGTATAAGTAGTTCACAACGTGAGTGTTCACGACCCGATGAACAGTAACCATGCACAGCGATGACAGAGAGAGGTTATCTAGGTGGAAAAGAGTGAACAACCTTTAAGAAAAAAAAAAAAAAAAGGATTGGACTGGCCGTAGGGGAACCTTGTCTTAGTAGAAGACCAGAAAAAAAGGGAGGTGTGCACACTGTGCTGCAGGGTCCAATACTCTGCAGAAAGTAACTGCCTCCAAAGAAAAAAACACAACTGACCATTTGAGAATGCTAAGGTCGATATCCCCTATAGACTTAAGACGTGATTAATGTAGAGCCGTGGGGACGAGATTCAGGTCCCACGGGTGTAGTGGCCTGTGCTATGGAGCAATTAGATGGCAACCCCTCGAAGGAAGGAATTTCCTTATATCTGGTAGCGAGACGTTTGTAGAAGAAGAAGGAAGGGGCTGAAAATTGCCGCTTGAAAAAAAACATAAGGACTTGCCTGCGTCTAGTCCTGATCGGAGGAAACCGAAAATTCTTGGTAGGGCCAAAGTGAATGGCCTCTAGAGGTGCACCAAGGAAATAACGATTTTCCATGAGTGATGTATAATATGATGGAGCTGGTTTACTCGCCTGATTGTAGTCGCTACCATATGCTGCGCACAAATCAGCCTGGTTAAAGGACCAGGTCTCAGGGATCACTCCCTCAAATTCAGAGAGGAATTCCGATGGTAGAATGGGCCTTGAGAGAGTAAATCTGGACGGTCAGGCAGGCGACCTGGTACATCTGCTGTGAGTTGGAGGAGATCAGCGCACCAAGCGCGTCTGGGACAATCTAGATCCCTGAGGATGATCTGGTGCCATTGTTTGATCTTCCTCTCTACCCTGGATAATCAGTGGTAGTGAGGGAAAAATGTATGCGAGACGGAATCATGTCTAGTCCTGGATTAGTGTGTCAACTTTAAAGGACTGTGGGTCCTGGGACCTGGCCGTGAAGGCTGGCACCCTGGCATTGAGGCGTGATGCTGTGAAAACCACAGCGGTGGTCTCCCAGCGTCGGCAGATTTGTTGGAAGACGTCTGGTGTAAAGGCTACTCTCCTGAGTCCATCTGTTGGCGACTGAAGAAAAAAACGCTTTTCGATTGCCTATACTCGTTATGTGAGCGGCTGACAGTACAGGGTTCGTGGAGTCCACCCATATGCCACAGCCGTGGCATTGTGTGACTGTGGCTGCCTGCCAGAAGAAGGCTGAAGAACTTCAGTGCAAGGAGTATTGCCTTAATCTCCAGAAGATTGAAGGGCATTCTTGATTCCGGGCGGGACCATATGTCCTGTGTTCTGTGATGGGGGACACTGAACCCCATCCAGTCAGTCTCGCAGTAATGGTTAGAACTCTCCAGCATGCAGGAATGAAGGCATTCCCTGCGTGAGAGAGAGAAAGCGCGAAAGAGTGGGCGAAGCCACCAGTGGGGAGACCGCCTGGTTAAAGATGACAGGAGAAACATTCCTGTTGAGTGGTCGACTGTCTTGTTCCAAGACTTGAGTAATGGAAAGTGAAAGCGGTCTGAGATGCAGCTGATCAGACTTGTTGGAACATTCGTAGAATTGTGGAGGTTGAGGAGCCTTCCTCTCTTCTTATAACGTCTACAGTGCTGAAGACGCTGTGTTCGCTGTCCCTGAGGATGGGTGCTTTGATGAGCAGAATGTCCAGGTACAGAAGGATGACGGCACCCCTGGAATGATGGATAGCCATGACGTCCGCCATGACTTTTGTGAGCACTCAGCAAGCTGTAGTTAAATTGAACTGCTACGAGTTGGTAATGTACTTGTTCGATGGAAGATGCCGACGGATCATCCTGTATATCTATGGACGCAAGGTATACCTTTTCTGCAATTATGGAGCGTGGAGATTCCATACAGAACATGTCTTATCCAGTCAAGCTGAATACAGATGTTTTAGGTACAGTACAGATCGCACCGTACCCTCCTAAAATCATTATACGGGCACAGTGACTCCTGTGGATTGGCGACACTGGCTCTGCCAGGTTAAGCTACTTGTCTGGGTAGCCTGGGACAGGTCCTTGTGTGACAACCATGTACCGACAGTGTTGGTCTAGTGACCGCTGTAATGAATTCTGAAAAGATCGGATTTCTGCTTGCTAATGGCGGTTGAAGGGCTGTCCTGGTTGCGCTGGGGAACAGGTGTCCACTGAGGTATGGGAGACCCGTGAAGGGCTCCTGAACGCCAAGTCCGTTTTTCCCGTTACGTAACCAGAGGGGACGTCAAATGGCAATGGAAGCTGTTATTGCAAAGCAATTGGCAGCATCCAGGGTTACGTGCATCCGGCAGTCAGCTGAGGTGACGACTCGAGTTACATGGGCCGCCGGAGTAGGATCGGCGGACTAGGATTAATGGTTGTCGCTGCCCAGACTGAAGCGAATATAGGGGCTAGTGAAAGCCCTGAAGCCTCAAACACTGATCTGGTCAGTTGTTAAATTTGGCGGTATTTTCGTGGTTAGGAGCTTGCGCTTCCCACCACTTTGCTATCCCGCTGTCAGTCCTAGTGGTAAGTTCAAACCCGGGCTAACATAGCAGATCAGGCTATTTCCAGACTGTTTACCAACTGCACCACCGCGAGCTCCTGAGAGATGTAGATGCATACATAACGGCTGTCCGTTATGGTGTACCGTGGAGTGGCACAAGCGCTGGATAGGGAGACTTGTATGTACGTCAGAATTAGCGATGTTATTACCACTGTAGGATACATCAGTGCTGTACAACGTGACGAGTTGTCACTGCCCCGTGTATTATCACATTGCACCTTGCATGGTGTACGGAGGGAGGAGGACAAGCTGCAGTAGGTTAGCGTTGCTGTCGTCATTCAGTTGCTATTGGAGACTGCCGCACAGCGGAGCTGTGCTGATTGTGAGCTCCAAGAGAGAGACAGCACCACTGACAACCATGGAATTAACAGTGCTATATAAATGAATATTATTATATTATTGTGCTCCCGTGCTAAGCACAGCGGATGCTGTGATATCGAAATGTCTAATGGCTGCAGAGTGATTTGTACGTGCAGGATTTCTAAAAACCAAGGCACCAGATGTGTGCCTGAATGCTGCGGTCTGGAGGAAGCACTGTGGGTCTCCAAGTGTAGTGGGGCTCCCAGGGTAGTGGGGCTCCCAGTGTAGTGGGGCTACCAGGTGGTAATAGTTTACGCCTCCGCAGTGATACATGTAATGATAGACAGGAGCATTATCTACTGCTCCACCGGCTCCCTTGTGTGGTGTGCCCTGACCTTGTATCTAAAAATGCAGGGCCCAGCGCACTGGCCTTGTATCTAAAAATACAGGGCCCAGCGCACTGCCCCAGATGCTACTGCCAGGTTTCTATAATGGCCGCCGCTGCCAAGAGGAGGGGCAGGCCTTCAGCAAGAAAAAACGCAAAGAACAGGCCTCCCGCCCCACTGATGATGGGGCTGTGGTTCTGTTCCGCCCCCTTCTATGACGCCGGCCACGTCATTCTGGTCATTCGGGGGCGGGCAAGAGGCAGCGGCTTCGCGCTAGGCCGAAGCCGCGGCCTGTAGTACAAATCCCATGCCGCAAATGGCGCCAGGCCGGCGCGGAGGTCCGGGGAGGGATCGGAGTGGACCCGGACCCCCAGGGCTGTGCAGCGCCGGTACAGTGGTGGCCCCCGCAGGAGGATCCAGAAGGCTGGATCTCCTGATGTCCGGCTGTAAATACAGGTGCCGGCTGCTGCAGGAGCACAGGTAGCCTGTGCACCTTGCAATGTTCACTGGCTGCATATTGTGTCCCCCGGCCCCTTCAGGAGCACACACAGCAGAGCTGGGGCTCCTGGTGCCGCAGTATTAAGGAGTGCTGCGTCCTGTGTTTTTTTTTTTTTCCATCATTTAGTTTTTATTGGATAAATGTTGTGACGTGACAAGACAAGTGAAAAATTGTACAACAGAAATCAGAGGGACAGGAAAAATGCTGTAGAAGTCAATCAATAGAGAGTGAACAGGAATTAAGGCATAAGTGTAGTCACTGGTGACACCGCGTAAGCACGACACTATTAGTACGGTTTGGGAGTGCGATGTTACACCTATGTGTCGGGGTGTTTTTGTATAGGGTAAACCAGATAGCTGTGGCAAAGAGTCCTCGGTACCCGCCAGTGTTAGATATCGCCGGGGTGACTGTGTTTAGTTTAGAGTGCGTACAAGTTCTGTTATTCTGTCGATCCATTTGCCGGTAGTCGCTTTAAGAGTCCGAGTTGGTATTTTCCTGACGATGTGAGGGGTGGTGACAGTAATAGTGAAGTATTTCGTCGTACATCTACTTTTCCCTTGGGGCGCCACCAATGTTGTGCCACACAGCCACGTTTTAGCGTAACATCATTGTAGTTAGAGTGATATAAAGGAGTAAAGAGGAGATCAGAGAAAAGCTTAGATTAGGGGAAAGAATGTAAGTAAAGCTCAGGGAAAAGGGCATAGGAGAGGAGGGGTAAGGAACTAGGGTAGGGGGCCACTGAATTCCGGCTAAAGTCCACCTCGCCCCCCATCTTTAGGTCCGGGGGTGCAGATTATTTAGCTTGGTAGTCGCAATGCCAGAGGGTGACGGGCCCACAGATCCCATGCCTCCGTGACATACCTTCTCGCCCCCCGGTCCAATGCTAGATAATATTCGTGTGTAAAGAGTATATTGATTTTATTCGTGAGGTCTTTCATCGAAGGAGATAGTGGGTCTTTCCATTTGGAAGCCACACATAGCCTGGCAGCCGTCAGAACGTAGGTCATTAGTCGTCTGATCACTGGGGGAAAAGCCAAGACACCCAGGTGTAGCACTGCAACCCGGGGTTCCAGAGGGATCGAGGTCTCAGTCACTGTGTCCAGAAGGGAGGCAGTGAGGAGCCAGAATTGTTTTATCTTCGGGCAGTCCCACCACATGTGAGTCAGAGTACCTATTTGGCCGCATTGTCTCCAACACAGTGGGGAGGCGCCTTTTGTAAATTTTGCAAGTTTCGCTGGGGAGGTGTGCCAACGTAGGTGGATTTTTTTAGTTAGTTCCACATGATTGAGGCAGCGGGACGCCTCCAGAATGCTATGGAAAGCGTCCTCCCAGTCCTCTGCATTTGTCGTGAAGCCCATCTCTTCTTCCCAGGCCCTGACGTGTGCTGGGCTAGGGGAAGACTCTAGTTCTGCGAGGTCTGAGTAGAGCTGTACAAGACCTTTTTTTGGGGGTGGACCGTCGGTTAGAATGCGTCGAAGGGCCGATGGGGCACGGGGAGGGGCCAGATCATGTTGAAAGTCTGTCGAGTGGACCAAATGTTGCACTTGTAGGAACAATAAGAAAGTATTCCGAAGGGTTGGGAATCTCTCAGAGAAGTCTCTCCAGGTCATGAGGCGAGAGCCGATCATAATATCCCCCAAGGTCCTCGGTCCGCCACTCCAGTGGGCGAGGTTCAGGGAGGGGATGAACCACTTGAGAGCCCCCAGAGGAAAGGCCTCCGTGGGAATCTTGGTCCAGTCCCCCCTTAGAGTCCCCAACACTCGGAGAACCTCTTTAATGGTGCCTGGAATCCCAGTCGGGGAGACCATGCCCGCAGTCCTCGCCACAATGAGGGTCCGAACCGAGCCCTTCTCGGTCAGCGACTCTTCAATCTGTCTCCACCCCTTCAGGTCAGTCTCCCTCCACCATTCTCCCGCCGATTCCATAATCGTCGCTCTACGGTATCTTTCTACGTCAGGGACTCCCATACCCCCTTTAGTCAGATGTTTGCACATGTTCAATTTTTTGATTCTCGCCGGTTTGTTAGCCCATACACATCTACTAATGAGTGCCTGGAGGCGCGCCACCAGCCCAGACGGGTAACGAATCGGAACACAGCGGAACATGTATAGAATCTTCGGCAACCACAACATCCGCACCGTTTGGATTCTAGCCATGAGCGACATTGAGGATAGGGGGAGACTCTCCAACGCTCGGGATAAGTCTCCAAGAATGTGCATGATGTTTTGGATGGCTACCGTCGTTGAGGAGCTTAAGATTATCCCAAATATTTGATCCCTGTAGTGGACCAACGGAAGGGAAAGGCTCCAGATAATCGTACCGTATCCTCCTTCCCAACACCGAGTGGTAGGAGTTCTGATTTGGAGATATACAATTTGTAGTAGGAGATATTTGCGAAGTGGTCAAGCTTTTCCATCACAACTGGGAGGGAGGAGGATGGGTGTTCCGTCATCACTATAACATCATCGGCATACAACCCAACTACATGCTTCCTGGAGCCCACCACAATTCCAGAAATCCCTGGGTCAGAACGTAGTGATATCGCCAGGGGTTCCATGAGGATGGCAAATACCAGGGGCGAGAGTGGGCAGCCTTGCCGAGTGCCATTCGTGATGCGGAAAGGTCTGGAGACATGTCCAGATGCAAGAACCCTGGCGCATGGGTTGGAGTATAAGCTGAGGATGGCCGACATGATAGGGCCCGAAATCCCGAAGGCGGAGAGTACCTCCCGCAGGTACCCCCAGTGTATCCTGTCGAACGCCTTCTCAGCATCAAGAGACAGGAACACTGTGGGGACCCCTCGTTTCTCTGCCACCTCTATCAGGTCGATCATTCTCCTTGTGCCATCCATGGCTTGGCGACTTCGCACGAACCCCACTTGGTCAAAGTCGATCAGGAGTGAAACCGCGTCGCCAAGACGATTAGCAATCAACTTGGCATACAATTTGAGGTCGGTGTTGAGAAGGGAGATAGGGCGAAAGTTTTCAGGTCAGTCCAGATCCTTCCCCGGTTTAGGGATAGTGGTAATCGTGGCTTCCAGTGCGGGTCCAGGAATAGAACCCATCGCTTGCCATTTGTTAAAGAGACGAAGCAAGTAAGGGGAAAGGATGTCGCCGAACATGCCAAGTATTCGTTAACGAACCCGTCCGGACCCGATCCCCCTTTAGCCGCTTTTGCGACCCCCTCCACCTCTGCGAGCGTAAAAGGCCTATTTAGCATTTCCAGGGCCTCCGAAGAGAGCGAGGGGAGGTGTAAACCGTCCAAGAAAGCGGAGATTGTCTCCGACGTGGGCTGTGGGGTTGAGGGATCATCCCTTAGGTTGTATAAACCCTCATAATAGGACGCAAAAACCTCCACTATCTCTCCCGGGTGTCTAACAAGTGTGTCTCGAGCATCTCGCATTGCTGGGACCCGCCGAACGGGCAGCTTTATGTCGAATTCTGTTCGCAAGGATTTTCCCGGCTTTGTCCCCGGATTCGTAGTATTTTGTTCGCATTTTGCGTAGTCCAATTTCGTGCAAATAAAGTAAATGAGAGCGAAGCTGGGTCCTGATGGAGCGGATTTGGGTTAGAAGTTGCTGGAGGGCGATTCTTTATGAAGACCTTCCAACCTGTGCAGGTCAGAGAGCCAGCCTTCCATGAGGCGCTCCCTGCGTTTTTTAGCTTGAGATGCCTTTTGGAGAAGGAGGCCGCGGAGGACGGCTTTGTGGGCATACCACAACGTGTCGTCCGCGGTCTCAGGAACGTCGTTCAAGTGAAAGTACGAGGTGATTGCATCTGCGACGGATTCTGCTACTGCATTGTCCGTGAGCAAGCCTGCATTCAGTCTCCATCGTCGGGGAGCGCGTCCCCCAGGTCCCAGGTTCACCACCAGGTCTATCGGGGCATGGTCCGACCAGGTGATCAGGCCAATCCCCGAGGACCCACACTGCTCCAGGGCCAAGTCATTGACTAGGAAGAAATCAATCCTGGAGTACGTTTTGTGCACGGAGGAGAAGGAGAAGTCTCTCTCCTCCGCGTGGTGGTACCTCCAAACGTCGTGAAGGCGACGCCCCCAACAGAGTTCACCCAACCCAACTCCCCTCTTGGACGACGTGGATGAAACATCCATGCGTTGTTCCATAACCATATTAAAATCTCCACAGATTATTAATCTGTGCGTGTATTCCTTCTCAAGACGACCCAGGAGCGCTCTCACAAACCTCAGCTGCCTTGTGTTTGGGTGCATACGCTGTAACTATCGTATAGAGGGCATCGCTGATATTGCAGCGCAGAATCACGTATCTGCCTTCCGGGTCTGCATAGCAGGAAAGAAGTGTGAACTGTATTGTATGTTTCACCAGTATACAGACTCCCACCTTCTTTTGTGGAGCATTAGCGTGGAAGGCTTGAGGGTAGTGGGTGTGTTTCAACCTGCCGTTATCTGCCGCCAGGAGATGCGTCTCCTGGAGACATAGTATGTCTGCGCCTAGACGTTTCGCCTCCCTCCATAGGAAGGATCGCTTGGCCGGCGAGTTTAGTCCCCTGACATTCAAGGAAACAATTTTGCACGACATGGATATAGCAGGGGCTTAATGAGCATGTAACCGGAAACTGGCAGGGAGGGAAGGAAGCAAGCGAGGCTTCCACGGGGTGGTGAGAGGAGGGGGGGCGGGAGAGGAGGGGTGCAGAGGGCGAGGAAGAGGGGGAGGCGAAAGTAAAGAGAGAGAAGAGGAAAGGAGGAGAATAGGAGAATGAGCTAGAAGAGAGTTTTAGATGTCAAGAGAAGAAAGGCATCAATAAGATAGAAACGTTGAATACAATAACACAATAACATTCGAATATAATGTACAAACCTGCAATACAAACACTAGTTTGCGCAGGTTCCCAATGGGGGCAGGGGAAGGAAACAAAGGGACCCGTCCTATCAAAGCAACGGCCCTCTGTCCTTAATACATTCAGTTATAGGTAACACTAACCAGTGTATAAACCAATCAAGTAGAGGTCAGAGGTCAGAGCAACCGGCCCCGTTCTGCAGTGAATGTCCTGAGCAATGAGAGAACTTGTCTGTTCATTCAGTTCATGCAACAGCAACATCTCCTGGGGCCGCCTGTTCAGCCGGTACATTATCTCCCGGTGGTAGGACCATGGCGTCCTCGCGTCTTCGCGGGGAGGCGGAAGGGGACAGATGCCATGATCTTAGCGTTTTCCGAAGCAATGTCGGCGAGGCAAACGAATGTCGTCTCCCGTCAAATCGAAAATTCAGAGACACAGGCGATCCCCAGGTGTAAGGGATGCCTTTGTCAAGAAGGATTCCGCAGCTTGAAGCAAACTCCCTCCTGCGGGCCAGTGTCCCCGGGGACAGGACTTGGTACACTGCGACTCGGGCATAGGAGCCACGTAGAGGGGGGCCCTGCCGCATCCTGCGGAGGAGTTGTTCTGCAATCCCAGTGCGACGCATTCGCACCAGAATGTCTCTGGGGGTCCCCGCTGGAAGGCCTCGTGGTTTAGGGATCCTGAAGGCAGACTCAATCTCCAGGTGAGCCGGCGGAAAGTTAGAGAGCCGACGCCAGAAAGTCCTTCGCAATTGCGGCAGGATCCTCCATGTCTCCAGCCTCAGTGACACCCCGTAGTTTGAAGTTGTTGCATCTCAGCTTGTCTTCTAGGTGATGTATCCCATTATTAATAGCACTGATCTCCTTGTCCATGATCGTATGGTCATCGGCCAAGTTATTGTGCGCTTTCGCTATCTCCCCCATCTTCCCCTCCAGTTGATCCATGCGCTCTGCGATAGCACCCACCTCCTCTCTGACGGAGCCCAAGAGCGCTGCTATATCAGACATCATGGAGTCTCGGAACGATCCCAGCAGCTCCCTCAGCATGCCCCGGGTTACCGGGGCGTCGTCATCGGATGTAGTCTGTTTCGCTTTACCTCGCGTGTGCGGGCCAGGACTGGCTGAGGGAGCGGGGTCCTGGGAGAGACGCTTGTCAGCCTGCGCCATCTTAGGGGGAGCAGCTCGAGGTGTGCCCGGGGAGAAATAGTCCGTGAGTCGCTTCTCGGCCTGGGGGTGTTTAGAAGCCTTCTTCGACATCTCACCCGGGGCAGCAACAGCAGGAGAGGTAGATCGCCCAGAACGGAGTGGTTTAGGGCAGCCGGGACGCCGTTTGATCGGTGTTGGACGGGTCAGTTGCTGGAGCTCTTTCAATGTGCGGCCAGCGCCATTAACAGTTGGACACGCCCCCGCATCCTGTGTTTTTCAGAGGCACTCCGCAAAGCTGAGGCCTCTGGAAGCAGTATTAGTGCAGCAATGTTCCCTGGCTGCATATGTTGTGTCTTCTAGCATCTTCAGGAGCGGACACAGCAGAGCTGGGGCTCCTGGTGTTGCAGCATTAAGGAGTGCTGCGTCCGGTGTCCATGAGAGGCACTCAGCAAGCTGAGGCTTCTGGATTACTGCATCTATTGTGTCCCCCGGCATCCTCAGGAGTGCACACAGCAGAGCTGGGGCTCCTGGTGCCACAGCATAACGGAGTGCTGCGTCCAGTCTCCATCAGAGGCACTCAGCAAAGCTGAGGCTTCTGGAGTGCAGTGTTAGTGCAGCACTGTTCACCGGCTGCATATATTGTGTCCCCAGCTCCCTTCAGGAGCGCACACAGCAGAGCTGGGACTCCTGGAGCTGCAGCATTAAGGAGTGCTGCGTCCGATGTCCATCAGAGGCACTCAGCAAGCTGAGGCTGCTGGATTGCAGCATGGTTTTTTCCTACCTGCGGTGTCTCGACCTAAGAACCCCAGAGGGATGATTAGGGAGAGATGCTGCTGTCCACTTTCAGAGGACTCCTGGGTAGTCTCGACCTCAACCCAGAGTCCCCAACAGTGGGGAACTGGGGAAGGAGGACCATCATCTCGACCTCAACCGGGCACTCCCAACAGTGGTGGGCCGAGGAAGGAGCATGTGGGGGGAACAAAAGTCGACCACAACCAGGCGCCCCCAACAGTGGTGGGCCGAGGAGGGACCATGCCGGGAGTCTCGTCAGAGACCCACTTTTCTTCTTCTTGAAGTAAAAATTCAAAAAGTGCAAAAATTTTAGGAGAAATTAAATTTAGGTGTGCCTCCTAACAACACTAAGCAAAAACTGGAGAAGCACTTCCTGCTCCAGGGGTGTATACTGCAGAGGAGGAACCACTGAACTCTTTTGCAGATTCTGCCTAGTGTCGCCTCCTAGTGGACAGCAGCATAACACCCACGGTCTGTGTCCCCCAATGAGGCGAAGGAGAAAACTGAATTTAATTTCTCCTGGTCACTGTCAGAAATTCCCTATTTGGGAATCACCATTACTAAACCTCTATCTAACATGGTTGATAAGAATTTATCAGATATTGTTAAATCCCTTTCGAAAGAAGTGTCTTATCTGTCTAATTTAGAGGTTTCCTGGATGGGACATATTGCGGCCTATAAAATGTTGCTACTTCCCAAAATTCTATACCTCTTGCGCTCCCTCCCTGTGGTCATCCCTCAAAAATATTTTAAACGTCTCCAGATACAACTTAGCCGATTTATTTGGCGAGGGAAATTTCCTAGAATTGCAGCTATCACTCTAGAAAAACATAAATTACATGGAGGTTTAGGTATCCCCAATCTTAGGGACTATTATCTAGCTATCATTACTCAAATCAGTTCACGATGGTGGAGTACTGAATACTCACCATCCTGGGTAAATATAGAACGATCCATCATGAAGCAACAGAATCCTGCATTGTTTATTGTTTTATATCTCCTTAGTCCCAAAAAGAGACTTCCCCTAGAAATCCCACTTAAGGCCACTAGCAAGGCTTGGAGGACATTTAATCAGATTTCTAAAACCATCTTCTCTCCAGTTTCTCCTGTCTGGCTCCCAATAGATATTTTTTCCTGGTTGTGCCCATCTCTTAATTTGGCTATCTGGAAGAGTAGGAATATTAGGTATGTGTCTGACGTGTTTGATGGTGAGAGGTTAGCCTCTTTTCAGGTTGTCTCTTCTCGTTTCAGTCGACCTAAATCTGCCAGACCTACTTGGACATTACTGCATGAGACTTTAAACAACCCACGCCTAGATTTTACACTACCTAATAATATTGACCTCCTACTTCGTCACACTGGAAGCCAACTTGTGTGGAAAACTAATAATATCTATAAAACTTTTAATAAGGATGTGACTTAATTCCAGATTCTATACAGTATGGGATCACCAACTTGACATCGATAATCATACTTTACATAATCAGTTGCCCATCATTTTAAAAAATATTTACTCCTCTGTCCCCTGCTCAACACTTCTGGAAACTCAATATAAAATAAATACTAAGTGGTATTTTACACCTTTAAAACAGCATAAGATAGACCCTACTGTTTCTAATTTATGTTGGAGAAAATGTGCACTAGTGGGATTTGTCCGTCATATTTTTTGGTCATGCTCAAAGTTACGTTCCTTTTGGTTAGATGTCCAGTCCCTGATCAATTTATAGACTTAGACATGGTCTTAACTTTTGACTCTGCTGTATTGTTGATTGGGATATGTGATCTCCCAAAATGTAAATGATTCTTGGCCTTGCGTATCCTATTAGTAGCTAAAAATCTTATCGCCTCTAGGTGGATTGATTGTGTTCCATCCATAGAGGACTGTATGGACTGCATAGCATTGCACAACTCATTTGAATTCACGTTTGCTCTTAGAGAGGGTATGCATGTTAGATTGAAGTACATGACGAAATGGGCGAGTTGGGTTCGAATGTATATACCGACTCTTACATTTCATCTGCCCTAATTTAGCCTGAATTTCTCCATTTATGATTTTGATTGTACTTAGCTTGCTAAGAGCTATTTAGTTGTTTTTTTTATTTTTTTAGAAGCTCATAATCGTAGTGTCAGTTGTAAATATTTGGTTATTTTATTTTTTACTTATGTCTTTTGTCTTTATTGTTTTTCTTATATTATTTATTTCTTCTCTGAATTTGTATACTATGCATTCATTATATTTATAATTTATGCATATGCTAAAATTCTTTCATCTTAACTTTTGTTGTTTCCTTGTTGACTAATAAATATATCTTTAAACATAAACACCTTAAAGATATAGTTAGAGTATTTGCAAACTTTAATAACTCTCTCTATAATTTCAAAGATGACCCAAGCTTTTCTAAACCCTCGGACTCTGAAATTAATAATTATTTGAACAGGGGTATCCCTAACACTGGTAAACACGTATGCACCAAACGAGGGACAGGTGAGGTTCCTCAGAGGGCTTTTGGATAGGGTCTCTGCGAATACGGGAGGATTTAAAGTCATCTGTGGCGACTTTAATCTAGTACAGGACAGACTTCTGGATAGATCTCGGGGGGCACCTGGGTCTGGAAAGGAAGCGGGACCTATATGCAAGGAATACCGTCTCCATGATCCATGGAGATACCTGCACACAACAGAGAGAGACTACTCCTTTTACTCGCGCAGGCATAGGTCGTATTCTAGACTAGATTACTTTTTGGTAGATGATAACACTCTTGCGGCCTGTGCCTGCGCTGAGATCGGGCTCATAACGTGGTCTGACCATGCCCCGGTGTCCCTTGAACTGTTGGTACACTCCCGCCCCTCTCCACCAGGCACGTGGAGACTGAATTGCGCTCTTCTGTCTGATGACGGCCTTGTGGAGGATATCAGAGCTCATATAGTCGAATTTTTTAAACTCAATGACAACGCCTGTGTGACAGACGAGACCCTTTGGGCCGCCCATAAGGCTTATGTCAGGGGCCTGTTCCTCCAGAAGGCTTCTCAACTTAAGAAGAACCGTGAAAAAGAGAGAACGGAACTGATTAGCCGACTCTCTGACCTGGAAGCTGAGAATAAAATTAACCCTACCCCTACTCTGGACTCTCAGTTGACGCTAACCAGAATGCAGTTAAGATCCCTACTCCTGTCCCGCCATTAAGGAGCCTTGCGCCGCTCGAAATTGGCGTTCTATGAATCTGGAGATAAGGCGGGAGCCATACTGGCAAGACGTTTAAAAAAAGAGATGCTCGTTCCACGATAGATAACATCAAAGACAAAACAGGTAGGGTGGTGAGAAGCCCTGTGGACATCGCAACAGTGTTTCAACAATATTATTCGGACCTGTATAACCTACACCACGATTCTGAAACCCCCCTGCCTACTCCACAGCTGATTGGGAATTTCCTAGAGGGACTGAGCTTGCCCTCTGTCTCGGCCTCAGACCTAGACTACTTGAATCTTCCCTTCCCCTTAGATGAGGTCTACCGTGCAGTTAAGGATACAAAGCTCCATTCGGCCCCTGGCCCGGATAGCCTGCCTAATGAATATCTACAGACATTCAGAGAGGCACTGGCTCCTTACCTTCTACGAACTTTCCGGCAGTGGAGGGACGTGGGTACAATTGACCCGCTCCAGCTTCAGGCTACAATAATCACGATTCCCAAATCTGGCAAAACCCCTGACCTTCCTGGGAGCTACCGACCCATCTCCCTTCTGAACTGCTACCTCAAAATATATGCTGCTGTTCTCGCTTACAGACTAAGAGGGGTGGTGCCCAAACTGATAAATCCGGACCAAGTCGGATTCGTGGCTGGGAGACAGGCGAAGGATGGGACGAGAAGAATGGTGGATCTCATCAGATCCATGGAGCTGAAGGGGACCCCCAGTGCATTCCTGTCTTTGGATGCGGAGAAGGCGTTTGACAGGGTGCACTGGGGCTACCTGGAAGCAGTACTTAGAAGATTTGGCATCGTGGGTCCCTTCCTAAAGGCGGTGCTGTCCCTTTACTCCAATCCTAACGCCAAGGTTCTTACATCTGGCTTTCTCTCGCCTGTCTTCCAGATCACGAACGGAACTCGTCTGGGTTGTCCGTTGTCACCGGTGATCTTCACCCTGGCAGTGGAGCCGCTGGCTGAAAAAATCAGCTCGGCCCATGATGTGTCGGGTGTCAGAGTGGGTGGAAGTGTCCACACCATTGGTCTGTACGCTGATGATATTATCATCACTTGCACAGAGGTGTCTCGGTCCCTCCCAGCAGTCATGCGCATACTAGAGGATTACTCGATGGTTTCGTACTACAAGCTGAACGCGGATAAGTCAACTCTTCTCCCACTGGGAGTCCCGGACTCAGAGGTAGCTGCTCTCTCTAAGTTCTTACCATTTCGCTGGTCCAGGGGCGGTATCCCCTACCTAGGGATTACACTGGCACCCTCCAGCCAAATCATGAGACTTAACTATGAGTCACTATTATCAAAAGTCCTTTCGGACGTAGCCACCTTTGGTGCTAAGTCTCTTTCTTGGATTGCTCGCTTGCACGCCTTCAAGATGATGACTTTACCAAAGGTAATATATATGTTTAGATGTGTCCCCCTTAGGATCCTAAAACCCTTTTGGCTAAATTACAGAGCGCAGTAAACACATTCATTTGGGCTAACAAGATCTCACGTGTGGCCAGAGAGACGATGTACGCTCCGATAGGGGCGGGTGGAATGGGAATGCCAAACATTCTAGAATACCATAAGGTTGTCATCTTGGAGGAGGCTGGGTCCTGGTGGCGCAGCCCTGAGCACCTCAGATGGATATCCATTGAGACTTCCTACTTGGGGGGCGGCACTCTAGGGGACCTCCTGGCGGCTGAGTCGATTCAACCAGTTACCCAGACTCGACAGCTTGAGACTTCCCAAACCCTCCTACACTACTGGAGGACACTGCCGCGGGCCTGGACCCATGTTCCACCAGAGGAGGTGCCTATACGAGCACTGCGCCTCCATGTCCCGTCGATTCAGACGAGGGCATGGGAGGATGCAGGTTTGCTCTCACTGGGAGATTTTTGTCGGGAAGGGAAGCGGCCTACATTTGAGACCTTTTGTGGGTGGTTTCCTGAGTGCCGCGCGCCATTTTTGCAGTTTTTTCAACTAGACCATCTTCTACGTGAGGCCACATACGTCCCACTACCTGTGCCCCCCCTCCCCCGTTTCTCCTTAGGGCTGTTCAAGCGGAACCCCCAAACCGCGGACACTGTCCAAGGTCTATGGAGGATTGGTGTCTGTGGACCATGAGGTGAAACTGCCTTACATGAAGAGATGGGAGGGAGACCTTGGCTTTACGTCAGACATTGAGGACTGGCACGCAGCAACTAAAGAAGTGGGGAGCACCACCAGATGTGTGAACCATCTAGAAAACAAAGAAAATTCATCTCAGATGGTACCTCTCTCCTGTTCGCCTTGCTCACACCACTAGGGGGCAGTCCCCGCAGTGTTGGAGACTATGTGGAGAGAGAGGTAACATAGCGCACATGTGGTGGACCTGCCCGAAAATGCGCCCCTTCTGGACATTAGTCCACAACCTGATCCAATCAGTCACTGGAATTGGGCAGGACCTGACACCTCAGTTGGCGGTTCTGAATATTGGCATTCGAGACTTCCCCATGCCGTTGCGAGGGACGGTAACGTACATCCTTATCGCTGCCCGCCTGTGCCTAGCCGCGAGGTGGAAGGCCTCTTCCTCGCCTACTCTGACTGAGCTGACACATAAGATCAACTGGATCTTCCATCAGGAATACTATCTAGCACTAAATAAGTTAACCAGACGGTCAGTCCATGATAGATGGAGTGTTTGGGCCTCACACCCAGGGGCTGCACCGATCCCCCAGGGACTCGTTCTGCCTTCTTGCCCCGCAAAACCTGCAGACCCGCTGGCTCTGGAGCGGTCTTCCCCGTGAGTTGTCTGTCTGTTTGGAACTCATTGGAACACATTAAAATAAAATAAATGGTGGCTTCGATTAAACGGCTCAAATCACACTCGATTTAACTAGAGGACATTATGTTATTCAGTCTATGCTGCAGTCCGTGTGGTTTCTCCCCTCCCCTTCTCCGGATTCCCAATACAACCTGACGTCCCCCCCCTCCCTTTCTCCTCTCTCTCTTTCTTCTATCTTTATTTCCCCCCCTATGACACTTACTCTTATTACTGGTGTTTTAGGTGCTTTAGATGTCTAGTGTCTATTAGATCCCCCGGTTCTGTTTCCGGCAAGGATCAGACATTGTTATGTTATGTTTGTTTCTCACTTTTTGCAAAAACCTCAATAAAAATTTAATGTTTAAAAAAAATAATAATTATTTGAACAAATTACATTTACCCACACTAACTGACCAATACCTACTAGATTTGAATCTACCATACTCTCAGAAAGATTTTGGGGGTAATTAAAGGGATCCTGTCACCCCCAAAACACCTCATAAGCTATTAAAAGATGCCTCTAGAGCATATTCACACTTATCCTACACTCCTTTTAGCTCCTAAATGCATATATTGAAAATGAAGATAAACGTTATTAAACTACCTCATTAGCGATGTTAATGAGTGACTACTGTATGCATAGTCACCCAGGCAGGCTCTCCCTCTTCCTAATATCACGCCTCAATAGGCGTGATCTTCAACTCAGATTCAAATGCGCGCCTCCCCGCTCTCCAATTCCGGCCGGGGCTGCAGTGTGCGGCTGTATGACGCGAATCGCGTCATTTCCGGCTTTGGGTGACGTAGTACACCCGCGCCACTCTGTTAGCTTCAAGACCCGCACTGCGCATGCGTGCTGGAGGCATAACTCCATCCTGAGGAAGGAGCTGGGTATTAGCTCCGAAACGCGTCGGAAAATAAAACAGAAGATTACTTGGTTCAAAACATTCCGGTGTTTCTGATACTTTTTTGGAGCAGTGGCACGGACTGAAAGACACTTGGTCCCGGATAGAGGATTTTCAGATCGTTGGTTTCCCAATGGTCAGCACGCATCGCTGCGTGTGACAGCGAGAAACCAGTGATCAGTGACCTCACTGGCTGGTAACCATGGTAAACATCGGGTATCTAGGCAGTGCGCGCTGCCTGGATACCCGGTGTTTACCATGGTTACCAGCGTCCTCCCTGCTCACAGGCAGCGCTAAGCAGGGAGGACGCTGGTAACATCACCTTCAATGTACTACAGGAATATCTCTTAATAGATATTTTTTATTGCGTATTAAAAATGTCCTGTGTGGACCGTGTGACAGTGTTAAAGTGTTTGACATACACGTAACATAGAATAAACCCTCCCCCACACCCAAGAAAACACAATCTCTATTGTATTAGGGAAGAAATGGTTATTCCATAAATGTCACCTGAACAGTGCTGATGTCCCGTATAATTCCTATTGGTTTGCCTGGATGCAAGAGCTCCTTGGGCGTTAAAAGACCATAACCTGTGGTCATATATGTGTATACATCATCTACTATATTTTTTGTGGATGTCAAATGTATGATATTAGATGTTACCTATCTTTTGGAGACCTGACCTTATATAAATGTTAATTGGGGACTCCGCTTGTGATATACCAACAGTGACTTAAAGTGACAGACAGACTACTAATACCTATGTGGCTTAAGCCTGGAGCTCTTACATCCAGGCAAACCAATAGGAATTATACGGGACATCAGCACTGTTCAGGTGACATTTATGGAATCACCATTTCTTCCCTAATACAATAGAGATTGTGTTTTCTTGGGTGTGGGGGAGGGTTTATTCTATGTTACGTGTATGTCAAGCACTTTAACACTGTCACATGGTCCACACAGGACATTTTTAATACGCAATAAAAACTATGTATTAAGAGATATTCCTGTAGTACATTGGATATAATAATTTGGATATCCTTAACCTCTGAAAATTGGTAAAAGTAACATCACCTTCAGCGATGTGGGAGGTGGCTCCCATGCCCCTGATCGCTGGGGAGATCTGCCTGTTTGACAGCTCCCCAGCGACCAGGTAACGACGCTCCAGCGATACCGGCAGGTCGTTATCGCTGTCGGGATCGTTGGAGTGGTCGTTAGGTGTGACAGGGCCTTAAGTATTAAAACGTTTTTATGCACTTTCACAGGATGCTTTTAGGAGACAAAAGGAGTGCGAGATTAGTGATAGGATGCTGCAGGGACATGTTTTTGTAGCTTAGGAGGCGTTTTGGAGGTGACAGTATCACTTTAAAGTACCTAGACACACTGGTGTAGGACTCCCTCCTAATATTATGACTGCATGTTTAATCTTTTTTACATCGTCTGAATGGTATGCCCAATGTATATAAACCATAGCTGCACTCGATCATATAAATGATACAAGATGAACCGAAGCTTTAAGAACCACAAATCTGAAAATTCTCCCCTGTGAAGATTAAGGAAAACGTTGGCACTATGATGAAGAACTCTACAAAGACATTGAGGGTTTCGACAACAATATATGCCAGTTGGACCTTAAGCGGTAGCCATCAGTGGCATACAGTTTGGTTAATCCGATTAGGGACCACAAAGTGTTTAAGGTTCATACTCCTTCTGAATATTACTGGAGGTATTATAGTAAGGGTAGTGGAGTAGTAATATTCAGGAGTATGAACCTTAAAACCCTTTGTTGTAGGGTTCTTCAACATGATGCTACTTCTTTTTCCTCTACCACTTCAGGGGAGAACTTTCAGATTTATATTTCTTACAGTTGCAGTTCATCTTATTTATGATAGAGACCAGCTATGATTTACAATACATTGGGCGTACCATCCAGACGATGCGAAAAATATTAAAAACAGTCATAATATAAAGAGGGAGTCCTACACCAAAGTGGCACTTTAATAATGAACATCACAAGGACCACACTAATAAAAAATTTACAACAGAACATTTTCTGAAACTGTGAAAAAATTGATTTGAGATAGTCATACTAAGGGAATCCTACTGGATACATAAACTCGCCACTTTACATCCAGAATGATTAAATATTAATACTGAAAAAATAAAATGAGAAATGATTCAAAAGAATACATTTTTTCCCAACAATCCTTTTGTATGTTAAAGATTATCCTTTATTTGTTATTGTTTGATCCTCTGCACTAGTAGTAAAGAATTATATTGTGGGAACTATATTGTGGAAATAATTACGGTATGCTTATTTTATAAAGAATTTTGTCTACATTTTTGTATATACTTAAGGATTTTTCTGATTTTATTTATCTTTTAATAAGATGTATCAATATATTTACCTAATTATTATGGACATTAATTATGGAGTGCAAATATAAAGCATCAGTCACATTACAAGGAGTTTATTGGGATAATTTATCTATTATATACTTACCTAGTGCTGTGTCATAATGTCCACGAATCCCAGAATCGAATGCACCACCCGGAAGCTGTGCCATATTAGCACACCCAAGTGTTGAGTGTGGTGACCCACAAGCGATGCCAGGAAGCCACCGTACCCGCATACGATGCCCCCGCCACACACACACTTGACCTGACAGGGCCTGTAGTGATGTCACAGCTATGTGACAGATCACGACAGACATAACCAGACGTCCTGTAACAGCAGCCAGGTACTCGCTACCCCTCAGCGCACTCACCCCCACTCAGTCCTCAGTGGGGCAGAGAGTGACCACAAGGGGTATAGAGAGCAACCACATAAGGAGGGGGCAGAGGGAGCAAAACCAAAAAAAAAACAACAAACAGCTGACAAGGGAGAGACAGCACAGAGGGGAGAGACAGGCACCGCCCTCAGCACCACAGGGACCACTTCCATCGTGATGTCACCACCCACTTGATGCAACAGCATCGGGCTCCCATCTAGTATGGTAATATTGTGGATTTGTATTTATATTTGGTATTTTGAATGTATTTTCAATATTTAATTCTTGACTGTACCATTGTTTTAATTTGTGATTAAGGAAATTGTAATTAAGGATACCTCCTTATGTGTATATATAGGGTGGGGGCGGAACACCCTCTCTGCACTACCCCTGATGAAGGGGACAGTCCGTCCCTGAAACACGTGTTTGTGCATTAAACAGGCCACTGATATTACCTATGAATATCCTGGTTATTTACCTTGCAGTGCTTACTTTAAACCCATTTTCAATTTTTTATTCTCATCTTTCTCTCGGTTAGAGTTGGGTTGTGCTGCAGCTGGGCACTAACACTAATATGCATTTATACTGGCCATCGATGACAACTGATTGCTCCCAGTGTGTATCCACCTCCATGGCGGGCACCTGACCACGGATCCACTAGGAACTCTGACAGCCGGCGTGTCTTCCAGCATTACCACTCCACAGTGCTGTGCCTGCCAGCACAACACTACAAGGCAAGTTCTATTGATATTTTTTTTAATATTCATGTCTGATTGATCCTGTACAGGAGCGCTCTTTATTTTGTTTTGCAATGCCTAATATAGCCATATTACCTGCCAGAATTTTGGATGGATGTCTCCATTTATTTCATGGAGATTCTTAGAGCCACTTCACGTCACAGTAGTATCATGAAAAAAAAAACGTTAATAGAAATGCTTCTGAAACATCTGTGCTTCCCCCTTAAAGAACATTAGTTACACAAATGGTCAATATAATTTACATATACAAGTACATAATTGCTATAACAGCAAGGAGGAAATTTGTCTTTTCGCAAATGGTGTTAATGCTTTCATTTGTAAAAAGAATAAAAAAGTACGGTACATTTCTAACAGGTATTAAACCTAGCAGAGCAACAATATAAAAAGGAGGTTTCGCATTAGCATACCAACCCCACGAATAGTTTAAAGCTAGGTCTACACAGCAACTATGGCCACTTTAGCTGTTGCGCAACTGAAATTAGCTGTACTGCACCATGTATATATAAAGTTGAAAAGAGAAGTTTATATACACTATATAAAAAGACATATGCATGTTTTTCTTACTATCTCACATTAAATAATTATAAACTTTCACTATTTAAGGTCAAGTAGGATTACCATAATTATCTATATTTGCCAAATAGCAGAATTATGAAAATGTTTTAAGGCATTTTTATTACTTTCTGCCAAGTCACAAGTTTACATACACTAAGGGCGCCATCACACTGGCGTTCCCCTCCGCAGCGTTCTGCAGAGGGGAATCGCCATGTGTGCGCAGCGGCCGCCAGCTCCTATCTTTAGAATGGGAGCGCACGGTGCTGCGCTTGACAGCGCATGACCGTGCGCACCCATTCACTCCCATATGTGATCTGTGCGCAGGCGGATGCCTGCGCACAAATCACACACTCCCGCCCGCACCAGGATGCAACATGTCGCGTCCCTGGTGCGGGCGGGAGTGTGTGATCTGTGCGCATTCTAAAGATAGGAGTTGGCGGCCGCTGTGCACACATGGCGAGTCCCCTCTGCAGAACACTGCGGAGGGGAACGCCAGTGTGAAGGCGCCCTAAGATTACTATGCCTTTAAACAATTTGGAACAGCACATGATGTCATGTATTAGGAAGCTTCTGTTAGGTTTATTGGCAACATCTGAGTTAAGGTCCCATCACACACTACGATATCGTTAACGATATCGATAGTGTGTCATGTTTTTTTGGGTGGAGCAAAGATGTCGTAAAGACGTCATTGCATGTGACAAGTAGAAACTATCAACGATAAGTCGGCTGATCGTTGATGGGAGGTTTTTGAACTGGACCTAAAAACAAACGGCGATCGTCCGTCCAACCTGCAGCATCGATGTGTGTGACACCTTAATAACGATGTTAACAACTTTGCCTATTCAGAACTGAAGGATGCAGGCGATCAAATGACCGCAAGTATCGTTCGCTTGTCGCTAAATCGTTGCTGCGTCGTTAATGTTATCTGTACGTATGACACTCCACTAGCGATCATTGAACGACGTTTAAGTGATCTAGGTCAAGTCGGATCGTTGATCGGATCACTCGGACGTTGAAGTGTGTGACGGGGCCTTTAGAGAGACACATGTAGATGTATTTTAGTGCACACCTGAAACACACTGCTTCTTTGTGTAACATCAAAGGAATGTAAAGAAGTCAGCCAAGATATCAGGAAGAAAATTGTGGACTTTGCACAAGTCTGGTTCATCCTTGGGTGCAATTTTCAAATGCCTGAAGGTGCCTTGTACAACTGTACACACAATTATACGAAAGTACAAACAAGATGGGAATGTCCAGCCATCCAGAAAGGAAACTGGCTCTGTGCCCCAGTGATTAACATGCTTTGGTCTGACTCCTTGTGAACGAGGTCTTGAACACCTTGTGAAGATGATGGCGGAAGCTGCACATTCTGCCATTATCCACAGTGAAACTACTACTGTATCAACATGGGTTGAAAGGCCACTCTGCTAGGAAGAAATCATTACTCCAAAACAAACAAAAAAGCCAAGTTAATTTTTGCAAATGCACACAGGATCAAAGACCAAAATTTTGGGAGACATGTCCTGTGGTCTGACAAAACTAAAATTGAACTGTTTGGCCATAATGACCATTGTTACATTCGGAGGAAAAAGGGAGATGCTTGCAATTCTAATAACACCATCCTAGATGTGAAACAGGGGTGGAAGCATTAAACTTTGGGGTTGTTTAAATGCAGGAGGGATTGGTGCACTTCACAAAACAGATGGCATCATGAGGAAAGATTATGTAGCAATACTGAAGCAACATTAATACATCAGCCATGAAGTTAAAACTTAGGCAGAAATGGGTCTTCCTAATGGACAATGACCCAAAGCATACTGCCGAACTGGTTACAAAGTGGTTTAAGGAAAACAGTCAATGTTTTGGCATGGCTATCACAAAGTCCTGATCTCAATTCTATTGAAAATTAATGGGCAAAGCTGAAAAGGCAAGTGCGTGCAAGACCTACAAACATGGCTCAGTTACACCAGTTCCGTCAGGAGGAATGGGCACTAATTCCTACCAACTATTCTGAGAAACTTGTGGAATATCCAAAACGTTTGACCCAAGACATACAAATTTAAGTGTAAATGTCATTTCATTGAGAAAAAAGAAAAAAAAAAAAAAAATCAAAAACAATACTGCACTGGTTGTTAATGATGGGTCGCATAGCAGCTAACATGATGTTTTTTTGTGGCACAAGACTTATTTTCTCACATGTTTGTGCTCTTTTAAAAATTGCTTTTTATGGCTGTGTGGGTGTGGCCAGAGTCCCTCAGCATCTGCCAGCATTGTGTATTTCTACAGCTTCTGAAAGCAGGTTGATAGGGAGCAGTGTGATGTGCCAGCAGAAAAGGGTTCAAAAGAGATCATGACATGGCTGTGTGTTGCAAGATAACAGATCACAAGCTTGTGCCAAGGAAAGAGGAGTGTGCGCTGACCTTGACATTGCTCCCACTGTGCTGTAGCCTGAAGTAATCTGATACACTGTCACCTCATCAGCTGCAGTCAGCAGTGTAGATGCTGTGTGTATGCCCCGCACCCTTTATCCCTATAGGATTACATTCCCCGTATTCAGTGTGAGAAACTTGAAGACAGATCTGACTGATATGTCTGCTTCACACACAGTCTAGTGGGGACACCTTGTGGAAGGTTTATGAATGGTTTCCTTCCAGATTTCATTAAAATTATATTTGAAAGGTTTTTAGAATCAATAGCTCTATTATTATTTAACTAAAAAAGAGAATTTTGTTTACGTACCGTAAATTCTTTTTTCTTTAATCATCAATGGGAGACCCAGACAATGGGGTTTAGGGCACTGCCCTCCGGAGGTCACACTAGGTACTACAAGTTTGTAGACACCGCCTCCTCCGCTTATAAACCCCTACCGCAGGGAACATCCTCAGTTTGGTCTACAAGCTGCGAGGAGGAAATAAACCACACCCGAAACATCGGGAAGAATGCCGTACACAAAACGGTTCAACAACCCGGCAAACACTGTCTCAACAGAGAACAGAGCAAATGCAAAACATGCAAAGGAACAACTGGGTGGGTGCTGGGTCTCCCATTGATGATTAAAGAAAAAAGAATTTACGGTACGTAAACAAAATTCTCTTTTTTCTGGTCATCATAATGGGAGACCCAGACAATGGGGATGTCCTAAAGCAATACCCCAGGGCGGGAAAAGTTCCTCAACAAGACGGATAACACATGGTTCCCTTTAAAGGTGGGCAACCGCCGCCTGGAGAACCCGCCTGCCCAAACTTGCATCCGCGAGGCATGGCATGCACCATATAGTGCTTAGAGAAAGTGTGCAGGCTGGACCAAGTGGCCACCTGACACACCTGTAGAGCAGACGCTCGATGTCGCAAGGCCCAAGAGGCACCTACAGCTCTTGTAGAGTGAGCCTTCAATCCCACCGGGAGAGGCAAACCAGAAGACCGGTAAGCCTCTTGAATGGAAGCCTTAATCCATCTGGCCAAGGTTGACTTCGAAGCCGCGGACCCCCTACAGCGACCTGTCGTGAGAATAAATAAGGAATCCGAACTCCTGAAGGAGGCGGTCCTGGACACATAAATGCGTACAGCTCTCACGAGATCCAGAGTATGGAGGTCGCGCTCCACCTGATGAACGGGAGCGGGGCAAAATGATGGGAGAACAATCTCCTGATTCAGGTGAAAAGTTGAAACCACCTTCGGCAAGAATTCTGGCCGTGGGCGCAACACCACCTTGTCTTGGTGAACCACCAGAAAGGGTGACTTGCACGATAGTGCAGCCAATTCTGAGACCCTCCTCAGAGACGTAATTGCCACCAGAAAGGCCACTTTCTGGGACAGACGAGATAGGGAAACATCTCTCAGCGGCTCAAACGGCGGTTTCTGATACGCCACCAGGACCATGTTAAGGTCCCAAGGGTCTAGAGGTCTCTTGTAGGGCGGAACCATCCGTGACACCCCCTGCAGAAATTGACGTACCTTCGGGAGGAGCGCCAATCGCCTGTCAAACAGCACCGAAAGTGCTGATACTTGACATTTCAAAGAGCCCAGGAATAATCCCAACTCCAAACCCGACTGTAAGAAAGCCAACAACGTCGGGATGGACAAGGGCCACGGAGACCGCCCACCAGAGGCACACCAGGTAAAAAAGATCTTCCACGTCCTGTGGTACATCTTCCTGGACACGGGCTTCCTAGCCCGATTCATAGTGGCCACTACTGTAGGGGAGAAACCCCTAGAAGTCAGTAGCCAGGCCTCAAGAGCCATGCAGTCAATCTGAGGGCCCTGGAATTGAGGTGGAAGAATGGGCCTTGTGCGAGTAAATCTGCGCGGTCTGGAAGAGCCCACTTGTGTCCGCCTGATAGTTGCCACAGGTCCGGGTACCAGGACCTCCTGGGCCAATCCGGAGCCACTAGAATGGCTACCCTGCACTCCGACCTGATCTTCCACAGGACCCTGGGAATCAGAGCCAGAGGAGGGAACACATACGGCAGCTGGAAGCTGGACCAACTCAGTATCAGAGCATCCGCCCCCAGAGACTGAGGATCCCACGATCTCGCCACGTACTGGGGCACCTGATGATTCAGCCTTGAGGCCATCAGATCCACGTCCGGAGTGCCCCATCTGCTGCAGATGTCCCGGAAGACGTCTGGATGCAGGGACCACTCTCCGGCGTCCATCCCCTGCCGGCTCAGGTAGTCGGCCTCCCAGTTCTCGACCCCTGGGATGTGAACTGCGGAGATCAGGCAGTCGTTTTCCTCCACCCACGACAGGATGCGGTGGACTTCGGCGAGGGCCTGAGCGCTTCTGGTCCCTCCCTGATGATTTATGTAGGCGACGGCCGTCGCATTGTCGGACTGCACCCGAATGGGTTGTCCTGCCAGGAATTTCTGAAACGCCAGGAGCGCCAGATAGACCGCCTTGATCTCCAGGACGTTGATCTGCAACGTCGACTCCGCCTGAGTCCAGAGGCCTTGAGCCCTGTGGTGTAAGAACACCGCGCCCCAGCCCTTCAGACTGGCGTCGGTGGTTACCACTAACCATGAAGGCTTGAGGAAGGATCTTCCCCGTGACAAGTGACGTGGCTGGAGCCACCACTGCAGGGAGTCCCTGGTCGGTTGTGACAGTGCCACCAACCGATTCAGAGAGATCGCTCTCTTGTCCCATCGGCGAAGAATCTCCAGCTGGAGAGGACGCAGACGAAACTGTGCAAAGGGCACCGCCTCTATCGCCGCCACCATGCGCCCCACCAGTCTCATCAATTCCCGAAGGGATGAGTGAGGTGACAGGAGAACGTTCTGTACTCCTGAGTGGATCGCCAGCTGCTTGGCCTGAGGTAGAGACACCAGGGCTGAGTCCGTGTGGAAGTCCATTCCCAGATATGTCAATGACTGGGTCGGAACCAGGGTCGACTTCTGAGTATTGAGAAGCCACCCAAATTGTTCCAGAGACCTCATGGTCACTTCCAGGCTCACCCGACAAAGGTCTTCCGATGGCGCCCTGACCAATAGGTCGTCCAGATAGGGTATGACGGCGTGACCCTGCACATGCAGGAGAGCCATCATGGATGCCATCACCTTCGTGAACACCCGTGGTGCAGAGGCCAACCCGAAGGGTAGGGCCACAAATTGGAAGTGTTCGTCCCCCACTGCGAACCGTAACCAGCGCTGATGAGCCGGTGCAATGGGCACGTGAAGGTAAGCGTCCCTGATATCGATGGACGCTAGGAAGTCCCCCTGTGACACAGCTGCGATCACGGAGCGCAGGGATTCCATGCGGAACTTCCGAACCAACACGTGACGGTTGAACAATTTTAGGTCCAGGACCGGTCGAAAGGAGCCGTCCTTTTTTGGAACAATAAAGAGGTTGGAGTAAAAACCCCTGAACCTCTCTGCCGTGGGCACTGGGACCACTACTCCGTCTCTGCGGAGTCCCTCCAACACCCGGTGAAAAGCCTGAGTCTTCTCTGGGGATGGAACAGACCGACGGAATCGGGATAATGGTTTTGACGTCAGCTCTATCCTGTAACCTTGCGAGACTACGTCTCGAACCCACTGATCTTGAACGTGAAGTAGCCACTTGTCCTGAAAGCGAGACAAGCGGCCCCCCACCTGTGGGGAGGCAGGAAGAGAGAGCGAGTCATGTAGAGGCGGGTTTGGGGGTGGCCGCTGTTGCCCCCGCCGGCTTCTTGGGACGACTCTTAGCGCGCCACTGAGAAGCGGGCTTGCCCCCTCGGTCCGTGCGAGCGGACGGCGCTGATGACTGTGAGCTGGACCGAAAGGACCACTGTTTTGGGTTCCTTTTAACGGTATATCGTGGTTTAGGCTTATTCTGCGGTATCTTAGACTCAGCAGAATCCTTAATCAGCTTGTCCAGCTCTGTGCCAAAAAGTCTGTCACCAGAGAACGGAAGATTCTGCAAAATCTTCTTAGATGTGGCATCTGAGTCCCAAAGACGCAGCCACAACAATCTGCGGATCGCTATAGCATTGGCCGAAGCCACAGCTGAGCGAGTGGCAGTTTCCAAAGACGCCGTCCTGGCGTAGTCCGCATAGGCCCTCGCTCTCTCAGTGAGTGCCAGGACCTCTGGACTGGACCTTGCCAGGTCAGTGATACCGTCCAAGCAGGTAGCCTCCGAGCACACTAAGTTTAAAACTGAGGATGTTCCCTGCGGTAGGGGTTTATAAGCGGAGGAGGCGGTGTCTACAAACTTGTAGTACCTAGTGTGACCTCCGGAGGGCAGTGCCCTAAACCCCATTGTCTGGGTCTCCCATTATGATGACCAGAAAATTTAAACGGCGGTTATGTTTTAAGGGCATCTGTACCAAATTCTGATGAAATCCGTGTCAACTTGTAGCTGCAGAAAGTAATAAAAATACCTAAAAATAAACAAACATTATCCCTCTGTCATTCTGGCAAATATAATTATGGTAATCCTAATTGACAAAATGGGAAAGGTTTATTCTAATGTCATGTCAGATAGTGAGAAAAACATGCATGTATGTCTTTTTACAAAGTGTATGTAAACCTCTGAATTCAGCTGAAAGTGAATGGGATCGCATTGTAATTGCCTTCATTACCCAAAAATCTTATTTTTTTGCAACTTGCTTGTCGTGATAATCACAATTCAGGTGTAACAATATGAAACCATTTACTTCCAGAGCACAATGATATAGCAGCGGCTACAAGCGAATACGGTAGCATGACAGCTGGTGTGGCCATAGTCACAACGTAGACTTATGGATAAGATGTGAAACCTGTTTGAGTTTTTCGCAAATCTGTTCAAAAACAGCATTGGGCAAATTCCTCTTGTTAGTCCTCCTAGAAACATATGAAAAGGTGGATGTTACTGATTTGAGGGGCTTATACAACATCTAACAATCCAATTCGGTGATGATAGTGTCATTGTGTAGGGACATGCACCTTTAACAATGAATAAATGTAGCATTAAAAAAAAATAAAAAAAAAAAATTGTCAATTTATTAGAAATACAAGTATTTACTCAACTACAGATCAGGACAAGCAATAGTTCCCATTTCAAGGGACTGTTGACACAATGTTTTCTTATCTTCTCCCTTCTCTTACTATGAAACAAGAGCTGTAAATTAAAGAAACGAAGTAGAGAATAAGGAAATCTAAACAGGTTAGATTGTGTATTTACATACGGTAATTAGTCCCACAATGATGCACAAGCACCTGTACTAGGTTAGAACAGTAATTTTGTGCTGACAGACTCCCTTGTCAGCTTTGAACATCCTAAGCAGGTCTCAGGACGGCTGCAGTCTTAACAAACCACTCCCAAAATCAATGACTCAACTGATGTGTGCGTGCCTAAATAGGACCTGTGACCCCGCTGGTGCTTTTGAAAGTAAAAGCACCACTGAATGCAGCGTGTATGCTGCATTCAGGAAAGGGGTCTCCCATGTCTGTACTTCCCCTGTAACCTGTAAAAAAACACTTGAAAATTTTAAGATAAGAAGTCAGGAGGGATTTACTAATTTCTCACTCCTCACTGTTCAAGGATCCTCCCGCCCCCTGCCTCTCTGTTCCGCCTCCTGCCTGTGGGGGCTTCCCCTCCTCACCTGCGCCACAGCGTCTGAATTCACGCAGGCGCACAGCGAGGAATTGGTAGGGGCGGGTCCCGGCTGCTGTAATTGCACATGCGTGGGAACAACAGTGCCAGAGCCCACCCTGCTTAAGATTATGTTGTATGCACAGAGCAGGGTGGCAATCTGGCACTGACTAGGCAAGGTGAGAATTCTTTCTTCTGTCACAGCACTTTTCAGGTCCCTCACCGATATGTTTGCTCCTGTCAGTTGAGACATGTTTCAGAAAGTTTTTCTTCAAACTACAGCCCATCCTGACACGTAACTAGGATGGCTACAATTTGAAATAAGTTTGGCCCTTTTATTACATACATGAAGAACCCCTTTAAGTATAACACTGCTGGAATGCAATACTGGTATGATGCTGCAGGGAAACTGAACATATACTTTTATTATTTCCACACAAAGAAAATTTAAATGAAGCATTAAAAAAATCATGGATTCAAATCAGTGGGTTGGTTGAATGTTTGCCTGTGTAAATATACATACCAAATTTTACTTGTTCCCCCTTCACAGGATCATATATGTTTTCAGAGGGTCACATTTTGTCCATTGTCACCAGGGACGACAAACTAAAGAATTATTCCCACAATCTTAAGTTTTCAGAAATCAAAATAAATATATACTTTTAGTAAATATACAAAGCCCAAGATAATTTTTCCATCATCGCAATGACAGCACCACCTGAGAGATGCACATGCATGGCTCCTACTGTCACGCTGTGAGCTCAGGTACCTGAACATCAGAAGCCGGCTCCTGCAAATTTCGCGCCTTCGGGCTTCTTCCGGTTTCGGGCTGGGAAACCGGAAGTGACGTCACTGGAGCATACTCAGTCGATTCAAACATGGTGGCGCCCATTAAATGCTGGCTCCGGAGGAAATATAGAGGGCGGTGGAGCGGCTGGTTGGTGTTCTGTACTCCAAAGGTATGGTAGACAAACAGAACTCTGATGCAGCCTAAAATTGTGAGTGGGGGAGGTCTATGGGTCGGGGGCAGTGGAGAGAAAAGCGGGGGTCCTGATTTTGATACACAAATCGCTTGCCCATTCAATTCTATCTACCTCCACTGATAAAGAGGGTAGAATACTACACGTAACTATACAAATCCAAAATAACACTTTTAATGTATACAACATATATGCCCCCAATGAGAAACAGAAACCTTCTTCCAACAACTACAAAATAAGCTACTTATGGACAACGGGTCTAATAGGATACTAAGAGGGGATTTCAACACGGTTATGAGGGTGGAGGAGGATAGACGCTCTGCATCATATTCACAGTTGAAAAAGCAAGTGGGGAAAGATGTAGGAACAGAGAGTGTTTTGGAATCCTTGGTTAGGGCAGCTGACTTAACTGACGCATAGAGAACTGTGAATCCACTGGGAAGAGAGTTTACCCATTTTTCGCACCCCCACGGGTCGTGGTCCAGATTGGACATGTTCTTTGTGTCATCTAGGATACTTCAGCAGATGACAGAAGTTAAAATTGAGGATATGCTGATCTCAGATCATAGTCCGTTGGTGTTAGAGACCAGAGATAAATTTGAGAAGGGCTCCGACTATTTGTGGAGATTCCCTGACACGTTTGTAAGGGAGGAAAACTTCCTTAAATTACTTGGAGAATGGTGGTCACATTTCTCTATTGACAACATATAACATAGATCAGATCCGGGCTTATACTGGGAGACAACAAAGGCAGTTATGAGGGTGCACATCATGGCCTATAGCATGAAGATTAAAAGGCAGATTAAAGAAAAAATTGTTAAGACCAGTATGACAGTAAGAGAAGCATATCTGAGGTACCAATCCACAATGGCGGATCCTGACAGAGACATGGTTGCAAGCAAAGAAAGAATTTGATGTCTGGGCGGGTTAAAGGGAAGACATATTTAAAAGTAGGCTAGAATTGGAACTTCATAAATATGGAGACAAGGCAGGGCGTCTGCTATCACGACAAGCTAGGGGTAGACACAACTCCTCCCCTATCCAAGCGATAATGGATCAATATGATAATATCTGGAATGATCCTAAGAACATTTCCCTAGTGCTAGGCAAATATTATGCATCGCTTTACACGGAGGCGAATACTGAGGACCCAGAATGCCTTGCTGGTTAAACAAAATTGAATTGCCAACTATTTCTCAGGAAGACATACAGTTTCTTAATAGCCCAGTTTCCATTGACGAAATTGAGTTGGCTATAAAAAATTTAAGCACAGGTAAAGCCCCTGGGCCAGATGGCTATAACGGTGCTTTCTTTAAGGCATTGAGGGAGCAGATTTCTCCGGTTCTGTGTGATCTGTATAATGGGATACTACAGGGGGCTCCCATACTGGATAGAATGAACCTGGCCTATATCAAATTGATTCCTAAATCGGGTAAGACACCCACTGACCCAGCGAGCTACAGACCGATTTCCTTAATAAATCAGGATCTGAAGCTCCTTTCTAAATTACTGGCTGATAGACTGGAAACGATCCTACCTAAATTAATACCCTCGCATCAGGCGGGCTTTGTAAAGGGGAGATCGACTACCACAAATATACGAAAAACGATGCTTATGTTGGATATCATGGGAAAAAAAACAAGGTTGGAGGGGGGAAACCCAGCCATGATTACTTTGGACGCCGAGAAAGCATTCGACAATGTCAGATGGTCATGGCTGGGTAGGGTGTTAGACTCTACAGGTTTAGAAGGCCCCTTTCAACAGTATATTTGTGCCCTATATAACAATCCTAAAGCTTGTGTTAGCACGCCTGGCTTTCTGTCAGATTCCTTTTTCCTCCAGAAGGGGACGAGACAGGGATGCCCGCTATCACCCCTTCTTTATAATTTAGCCATAGAACCTCTGGCCTTATATCTGGAACGTCATAGTACTTATGAAGGATTTAGAGTGGGAGCGGACGAGATTAAACTCTCGCTTTTTGCGGATGATGTGATTTTATATGTCCAAAATCCAGAAAGAGACCTTCTGGATATATTGACAGATATAGAGACATGGGGTAAATACTCAGGATTCTCACTTAAGATAAATGTGAAATACTTTTTATAAATCCGGGAGAGGTTTCGCAGAAAGGGAAATATTTTTGTGGCCTACCAATAGCAAAAGAAAGTATCAAATATTTAGGGGTACATTTAGCCAGATCTAGTGGACTGTCATATAGACTTAATTTCTTGCCAATCATCGTGAAGATAGAACAGGAATTGACGAGACGGGAGGGACTGCCACTCTCTCTGATGGGACGCTGCCATTTACTTAAAATGGTTAGCTTTGCAAGACTGCTTTATCCTCTTCAGACTATCCCTATGTTGTTGAAACATGTCGATATAATGAGACTCAACAAAGCATTTTCCAGATTTTTGTGGAGGGGCAAGAAGCCTAGGCTAGCCTTTAGAGCCCTAATTTAATCTAAACAAGAAGGAGGCCTACAACTCCCAGACATTAGGGGATACAATTTAGCGTGCATTTTACGTAACGTACTGGATTGGATCAAGGGCACAAATAGATTTTCACATGTAAAATTGGAGGAAGGATGGGCCAGGCCCTGGGACTTATCTGCCTTATTACACTCCCCATTACCTTGTCTTCCTGCCACTCTGAAGAACACGGTGATTTACAGGGACACTATCATAACGTGGAAAGAGGTTAGGAAAAAGCTTAAACTAACGTGGAAGATTTCCAGGCGACTTAATCCATGGAGATGTCCGGCCTTCCCGCTGGGACGGGAAAACTCCTTATTTAGGATTTGGAGAGATAGAGGTGTCCGTACATTGGAAGACCTCATGAATTTGGAGGAAAAAAGATGGTTGACTGAGAGGGAGGTATTGTCTGTTTATGATCTACCCCTACATCATGCCATACAGTTTCGCCAGCTGGATTACCATCTCCTTTCCCAATTGCGGGACCTCTCTGGAGAAATTGACAATTTATGGTCTGAACTGTTAAATATAAATGATGAATGCGATGTGTCAATTACTTCATTATATGCTAAACTATAGCAGGTTCTACGAACGCAAAGGAGAAAGGGGTTTTTCAACAAATGGCGTTAACATATAAATGACCCAGAACTCACTCAGAAGATCCTAGAAGGGTGGGGACTGGTAAAACGCTACATAACTAACGAGAGGTGGAGGGATTCTCAATTCAGGATCATGCACGGTACTATTCAGGGTTTTAATATACCTCCTTCTCAGGCCAACCAGGGGAGATGGGTTCATTGCCCAAAATGCAGAACAACCATGACGGACCTGGAGCATGGCCTGTGGTCCTGCCCTGACTCACAAAATTATTGGAAAGGGGTAGAAATGTGGGCCAAGGAAATATGTGGGGACATGGAGACTTTGGACCCGATGCGATGGATTTTCCATTATCAGGCAAACTCTGACACTAGCAGACACCCACATCTCTTATGGCACTATATTGCATTAATAGCCAAAAGGCTTCTCCTCCAGCATTGGCTCAACGACAGACCCCCAGACTTGTATCAGGTCAAAAACACGATGCGTCACACATTGACACTTGAATCTTTAGACACACTACGTAACCTAAGTAAACTAACTAAAAAATTTTTCTTCAAGTGGAAACCATTTATCGAAAAAGAATTCACAGATGGTGAAATTTTATGAGACCTTTCCGAGTGGTACGCGTTGGAAGACTTGGGACGCACCGATAACGAGAGAAGAAATTGGGAAGATTATAAAACAAACAAGAAAAGGGAGCGCTCCGGGTCCAGATGGGTTCCCCAATAGTTATTATCGAGAATATTTGGAGGAACTAGTCCCCTTTTTGGTAAGATGCTGTGAACTTTGCAGGGAAAGAGGCTTTATTGCAGGCAGTAATCTCGAAGCTACTATAGTCACTATACCAAAGACAGGTAAATCACCAAACAGACCCCAGAACCTGAGGCCGATTGCATTGTTGAATGGGGATCTGAAGATTTTTACGAAATTACTCGCATCTAGAATAAATCAAATAATCTCTATTTTGATAAAACCAGATCAGGTAGGTTTTGTGCGCGATAGGGAAGCCAAAGATGGTATAAGACGTATGGTAAATCTGGTACAAATAGCAGAAGTATCTGGTTCCCCCAGTGCATTCCTGTCATTGGACGCAGAGAAGGCCTTTGACAGGGTGCACTGGGGGTATCTTTTTGCAGTATTGAAAAAGTTTGGCTTTGAAGGACCAATTTTGTCGGCAATATCTGCAGTATATTCGGCCCCTTCAGCAAAAGTATGGATTGCAGGAACAATGTCGGAGGTCTTTAATATAACAAATGGGACCCGACAAGGATGTCCCCTATCTCCAATAATCTTTGCTTTATGTTTGGAACCACTTGCTGAGAGGATTAGGAACTCATCATTAATCTCGGGAATCATGGTAGGGAAAGAAGCACACAAAATTAATATGTACGCGGATGATATTATTTCCTGTGAGAAGGTAGAGCAATCGATTAAGGCGATATTAAATGAATTGGAAGCGTATAGCAAAGTCTCTTACTATAAAATAAATGTTGATAAATCGGTAATATTACCTATAGCTATACCCTCAAATAGTAAACAATATATAAAAGAATTGTGCGCATTTCAATGGTCAGAGAATGGGCTTCAATACTTAGGAATCAGGTTGACACCATCAAAGAAACTAATAACAGTGAATTTTACTATCCTGTATAGACAAATTAAAAAGGTGATTGAGGAAGTACGTCAAACCATACTATCCTGGATAGCAAGAATTAATATTATAAAAATGCTAGTGTTGCCTAAGATTTTGTATTATTTTAGATCACTTCCCCTCGAAATCCCTAAAAAATATGTTACTGAATTACAAAGATTGATTAGCAAATTTATTTGGGCGGGTAAAAAACCCCGGATAGCGAGAAATGTACTAGTCCTACCTTTGGATAAAGGGGGAATGGGGATACCAGATTTAAGTTTATATCATAAAGCGTCTATAATAGGAGGGCTCCGCGATTGGTGGCAAATGCGGAAAGATCATAAATGGCTGGAGATTGAGAAGGTCTATTCTAGACGGGGCTCGACTTGATTTATAATGGAAGCGGAAATATTACAGCGAAGCACAACTGTACCGCCACTATTGACAATGCAAGCGGCCTTACGGGTTTGGAGATCATTAACCCCCAATCATAACAGGTCGATGAGAACATCACTATCTATCCTATCCATAGAACCACGTCCCATATTTAAACCTACAAAACTGGAAGGACGCAGGAATACAAACATTAGGAGAGATAGAGGGACCAATGGGAGTATTACCGTTTGATCAAGTGGCTGGTAAATTCGAAGGAATACGTAGATATTTCTACCAATATCTGCAAATCAAACATTACTTAAATAAAAATTCATATAGAGGAAGCGGAGTGCATGGGAAGGAAGAAGACATTTTGAGATATATTATGATAGGAGGGAATAACATGAAATGCCTATCTAAATGTTATAAAATTTTAATTAATCCGGTGAATGAAAGTAAATTGGCCTACATGAAAAAATGGGAACAGGAGTTAGGAGAGGAGCTAACATTGGAAGAATGGGGAAATAGTATAAGTGAAATTAAAAAATATACTGCGTGTATAAATCATGTAGAGCAAATAAAAAAACACAAAATGAGGTAGTATTTATGCCCGGACAGAATAGCAAAAATGAATACCAAATACTCTAAATTATGTTGGAAAGGGTGCGGCCAGGTGGGATCTTTGATACACACTTGGTTTGCATGACCGGCCTTAGGGTCTTTTTGGACCGGGCTGATAGAATTAATCAAAGAAATTACTGGAGAAACAATTCAAATAAAAATATCTCAGGTAATCTTACATATGGGTATGAATAGGTTACCAAAACAAATGAGAGGCATTGTTTCGCATGTGCTAATAGCCGCTCGTTTGACGGTAGCAACTAAATGGAAAGAGGTTAACCCTCCACTTATAAAAAATGTAATAGAGAGGTTAAATATACAGTGTCAAAATGAAATGATGTTATATCAATCTAGAACCAGAGGGGAAGAAATTCGAAAGATGTGGAGACCATGGTTGATGTGTAAATATTATAAAGGTTAATTTTTGGATACATAAAAAAGTGTATTTGCATCTGTAATGTTGCGAACGGGGATGTTTTTTTTTTTTTGTTGTTGTTTGTTACAGTATGTACAGGAAACCCCAAATAATGGTGATCTTGTAGTGCCTTGTATTATATTGTGATGAAAATGTATTTTCTTTTCTTTTTTGTATTGTTTAAAAGAGAAAATTAATAAAAATTTATTTAAAAAAAAAAAAAAAAAAAAAAAGGAAGACTTGGGAGGAACATTGGGTAGATTGAGGTGTGATGATTAGGTGACTCACGAGAATAGATCTCTTATATCAACTGTATAACAACTTATAATATTTTTCATTTCTGCTACGTAAGAATGGTATAATTTAAGGGAGATTTCCAGGGGAGGGTGGAGGGAGGGTTAATGGGAGACATTATTCATAATTGTAATTGGATGTCTACCTCTGTCTTTAAAGGCTTATGACCAGTTTCTGTTTATTTTTGTTAGACATGTGTATTTGGACTTTACAAATGTCTGGAAATGTGTTCATATGTTGAAAATCTAATAAAAAAATGTTTAAAAAAAAAAAAAAAGAACTCTGATGCAGCCTTAGGTCCCCACTCCTGAGGGTGTGTTCTCCAACCCAGCCATGGTTCTGGGACTCCAGATTGTGACCCCAGACAACCTCCTAAATCGGTACTGCAGTTTTCCACAGGGCGAGTACTGTGTGATACAGCTGCCTCTGATGGGTCCTTATCTTGCTATCTTTTCAAGATGCAAAAAAGAAGCTTTCTAAAAAGAAGCATAAGGAATGGGGTGTTTGTAAAATACTTCTTCCGAATGACTACTATAAAAATCTCTGCTCCTTCTGTATTGATAGGACCATGAGAGACACTGTTCTAAGTTTAGCCTCTAGTCTCAAGACTGCAATGAGCGCGCACACAGCCCTACGTCACAGGAAGTGACCCGCCACGTCACAGTGATGCGGCCACAGGCGAGGAAATACAAACATGCCCGCGCTCTGCCACCAGAATTACGCCCATCAGGGCGTCAATTAAGCACTGAGGCGGGGGCAGCGCGGACCAGGAGACCCTGCCTACTTGACAAAGACCCCCAGGGAACACCCAGTTGACAAGAAAAATGTAAGTAATAAATTATTTATTCAGCTTCTACACCTACATAAAATGTCAGACTGGGATGGTTATTATAGTAGTTTTAGGCTGCAGGGATAGGTATTCATAGGTTAGGAGGGCTAGATTAGGTGACAGGTTCCCTTTAAATAGATGCGGCCATGGCAAAATCTACCAAGCGGTCAACCCTGCCCTTCGAGGATTTAGGCCCCCTAAAGGACCAATTAGACTGGAAGACTGGTGGCTATCTGAGAGGTGCCAGGGAAGTTACAGCAAACATAATTAGGTCTTCAGCATCAAGTACCTATGTCGCCCTATCCATGATGATATGGCTCCAGCAGCTGGAATCTCAAATAAAAGGGCAACGTTCCTAGGAATGATCTACTATCCTCTCTCCCTTGTATCCAGGGTGCAGCTGCCTTCCTAGCCAACGTCTCTGTGGATTCCTTTTGATTGGCAGCCAAGTACAGTGTACTTCTGAATTCAGCACAGCGGGTAGTCTGGTTGAAGACCTGGCCAGGTGACTTCCAGTCTAAATCCAAGCTTTGTGCAGTCCCCTGTGAGGGGGATTTCCTCTTCAAGAAGCCCCCGGATGAGATTCTAGAAAAAGAAAAATTATAAGAATTTTCCTTCTTTTCTTACAACCACCTCTAAAGGGAGTTCCTTTTGGAGGAAAAGGTTCTCCCGTAAAAAGTCACCGGAGAGATCCCAAGATTCCTGGTCCGAGAGAGGTGACAAGTAGTTGGGATTAATGTTTAAGAACACATCTGACCATAAGAAATCCTCCAAATGACGGATTGCACCAGGTGGGAAGGGGTAGGGAAAGATGTTAATTTCTTCCAGCCTGGCCCAGTATAACCACGTGCACCCGGATTCATAAGATCATTCAAGCCGGCTTGAAACTGGAATTTGCCTCGACCCTTATGAGGTCCCTCATGACAACTCAAACCAATGGTCTGGACAAACACAGGGCCCTTGTTGCGGAAGTAACTTCTCTTCTTCACAATGGTGTCTTAAAGGTAGTACTGGTGGTGAAAAGAGGCAGGGGGTTATACTCCCCTCTCCTTCTGATCATCAAGCCGGACGGGTCCTACAGACCATAATCAACCTCCACAAGCTGAACTCCTTTTTTTCTGCAGAAATCCTTAAAGATGGAGTCCATTGCCTCAGCCATAAAGCTTTTGTTTGCCGACAGTCACATGGTGGTATTAATCTCAAGGACGCTTACCATCATGTCCCAATTCATCCATCTCATCAGATACCTCCGGGTTGCACTATACACAGGAGAGGTGCTCATTCACTTCCAGTTTCAGGCTCTTTCGTTCGGTCTGTCAAATGCCCCAAGAATCTTCACTAAGATGGTAGCAGAGATGTTGGCTCACCTACATAGTCAGGGAGCGCTTATAGTTCCATCTCTAGACAACTTAATAGTGGGAAAGTCACCCCTAGACTGCAACATTCAGCTGGAGAAAGTCAGTACCGCATTGACAAATCTAGGGTGGTTGATCAACTGGGAGAAATTGAGATTAATACCCTCAAACTCATCAAACCTTCCTAGGCCTCATATTGGATTCCCGGTCCCAACATTGTCTCCTTCCTCAAAAGCAGAGAGTCATCTCATTAGTGACAGACTATACACAACCCTCAGATGGCTCTGAGAAGAGCCATGTCCCTATTAGGCACATTAATCTCTTGCATCCCAACAGTCCCTTTGGCTCAGCTTCACATGAGACCGCTTCAGTGGGAGGTCTTAGCAGACTTTGGAGGGGACAATCCTTTCTTTAGAGCCTGTAGAGTCGCTAAGATGGTGGCTTCAGAGGGAACATCTGACAGGCATTTCCTGGGCGCTTCCAGTGTCGGACGTAATTACAACAGACAAGCTCACGGGTTGGGAAGCTCAACGGAGGGAACATGTCTTACGGGGGAGTGAGATCCAGATCATTCCCACGTCGTCCAACCTCAGAGAACTTTCGGCACTAAGGAAGGCCTAGGAGGGGTTTCTTCCTCTCCTGACGGGGCAACATGTTCGCATACTGTCTGACAACAGAGTCTGGGTTGTGTACATAAACCACCGGGGGGGCACAAGATCTCCCTCTCTAATGACACTCACCTGGGAAAACTTTCAGATAGTTCAGGCTCATCACTTGTCTATCTGCTCTCCACATCAGGGGAATCTGAATCACCGGGCAGACTTCCTGAGTCGTACTCAGCTAAGACAGGAGGAATGGAGGCTGGATCCAGTAGTATTCGCTCAGATATCCGAGAGATACTAGAACGGGTGCAGAGAAGAGCGACCAAGGTTATTAGAGGACTGAGGGGTATGAAAAAATACCAAGACAGGTTATTAAGTTTGGAAAAACGAAGGCTTAGGGGTGATCTTATAATAATGTATAAATATATGAAGGGACAGTACAGAGACATTTTTAATGATCTTTTTACTCTTGGGCGTGAGACGGGGACAAGGGGGCATCCTCTACGTCTGGAGGAAGGAAGGTTTAATCATAATTACAGACGTGGATTCTTTACTGTAAGAGCAGTGAGACTATGGAACTCTGCCACAAGATGTAGTAATGAGTGACTCACTACTAAAATTTAAGAGTGCCCTGGATGCCTTTCTTGAAAAATATATTACCGGTTATATATACTAGATTCTTTGATAGGGTGTTGATCCAGGAAACTAGTCTGATTGCCATATGTGGAGTCAGGAAGGATTTTTTTTCCCCAATGTGGAGCTTAGTGTTGCCACATTGTTTTTTTTGCCTTCCTCTGGATCAACATGTTAGGCTACGGGTTGAACTAGATGGACTTAAGGTCTTCCTTCAACCTTAAATACTATGTTACTATGCTAGATGGGGGACCCCCCCGTAATAGACCTGTTTTCCACCCGACAAAACAGACAGGTAGCTCAGTTCTGCTCCCTACATCACAGAGACAGGCCCCACGCTGTAGATGCACTCCAGATGCCATGGAGCTCCATGGATCCTCCTGGACTCTCCTACACTTCTATCTCAGGGCTCGATTTACCATCCTTGGGTCTTGAAACTTTGGCTGTCTGCCTGGAATTTGAGCGGGAACTACAGAAGAATCAAGGTTTCTCTGACAATCTGGTGACCACCCTCATGAGCAGCAGGAAGCTGCTTACCACCAGAATATACAGTAAGGTGTGGAAGAAATCTCTCCTGCTCGGGGGTGCACTCCCCACTGGGGAGGTCACTATTGTTTAAAATTTTGGAATTTTTACAGAAGGGATGGGATATGGGGTTGTCGGTCAATACCCTAAAGGGACAGATTTCTGCCCTGGGGGCCTTAAGCAACTACAACCTGGCCTCAAACGTCTGGGTATCAAGATTTAATAAGTCGTGTCATAGAGCTACTCCGGTTCGTTGCCCTACCCTGCCTCCATGGGACCTTGGTGTAGTCTTAGATGCCCTGGCTAAACCCCCCTTTGAACCCTTACCTGATGCACCCTTAAATGTTTTGACCTTCAAAGTCGCCCTGACTTCCGCTGTCGGTGTCCCTTCCTTACACTCAAGTTCATTCTCTGTCTAGACCCTGCATATTTACCTAAGGTTGCTATGTTTCATAGGACACAGTCCTCCCCTCCTTTTGTGACAAACTTACTAACCAAAAGGAGATGGCCCTACATACACTAGACGTGCCTTGCTTCATTGCTTAGAGGTCAAACAGTTTAGGAGAACCCAGACCTTATTTGTTTTTTTCCAGGGAGGTTCCAAAGGTAGCAGAGTAACCAATTGTACTATAGCCAGGTGGCTTAGGGACTCCATTGCCTTAACCTATTCTTCCTCCGGGGTCCCTGTTCCGTCAGGTCTTAGCGCACACTCCACCAGAGCATTTGCTACTTCCTGGACGGAACGGGCTGCTGTACCTTTAGAGCTTATTTGTAGAGCTGCTACTTGGTCTTCTCATACTTTTTTTCAATCATTACCATTAATGGCTTGACTTAACTTCCACTTCTGAGGAGACCTTCGGTAGGCGGGTCCTTGAAGAGGTGATCCCTCCCTAAGTTTCTCCCTTCTCTGGAATCTCTCAGATGGTGCGGTCATGGCGATGATGGAAAAAAGCTAAGTTACTTACCAGTAATGTATTTTTTCCGGAGCCATGACAGCACAACCAATTTTCCCCCCTTCTCTTCTTTAAGAGTGTTGCTGGCACGTGTGTGTTGTTTTTACTGACATTTCTTTTTTGGGGGTGGCAAATACTAATTAATTTTTGGTAGTCCTCTCCATACTCTGTAACCAACTAAAGCAGAGAGGATGTGCAGCTCTTTCTCTTTCAGGGATTTCCTGTCCAGGATGGGCGGAACCTCTCAGGTGGTGATGTCATGGCTCTGGAAAAAAACATTACCGGTAAGTCATTTAGCTGTTTTTGTACCTTTTTGGCTCTATTTTATTCTTAGTCTGCCCTCTGTATATCCAGCTTCATAAAGCTGAAAGGTATTCATATTCTTAAGGTACCGTCACACGCGGCAATATTGCTAGTGATTTCACTGGCAATTTGCTGGTTGCTGTGAAATCATGGACACATTGTTCTATTTTGTTGCCGTGTACAAAAGGAACAATGTGTTCATGATTTCACTGGAACCAGCAAATAGCCAGTGAAATTGCAAGCAATATTGCTGCGTGTGACGGTACCTTTACTCTGTAAAAAAAACATTTCCCAGTAACACCTTACTTCTCCTGCTGCAGACCTTTCTGGCTAGCCCCACCTGAACTGATAATTTCACACCAAAGGCAAGGCTTACCGATGAATGTGTAAAATACACAAGCTTCCAATACAGGTCTGTTCTACTGTGCTCAACATCATCCACCATAGATATATGGCATGTAATCAGGGTAATTATGCTTAGAATACACTATTTTTCTGTGCACTGTATGGTCCTGTACAAAGTACTGCCTTACTTATTTTCCTTTTTGCCATATGCAATCCTAGTTCCCTGTGTGCTTTTGCAAAGTAGATTTGATAGCTGGCTACAGAGATTAACAGTCCTCCACAATGTAGCTTCTATCAACTGCACACAGCAGAGCTAGTTAAAGCAGGGCTTAATCATGAATGATGTCAGCAGTAAACAAATCAATGATACAAAACTGCAAATACCACTTTGCTGATGCACATGGTAAAGAATTATCTACAACATGTATCAAAAGAACAGGATTTGTAGTTTCACATCACAAACCAGCAACAGGCAACAAATATAGCTAAGGCTGGCTTCACATTTGCGTATGGGAAGGCAGCGTATTGCTGCGTTCCCATACGCAGTCAAACGCATGCGCACTGCGTTCCTATGTTAACATAGGAACGCATAGTGCTTGCGTTTGCTGCGTTCGGGTGCGGATGCGGACGATATCTGCTCCTTCCGGTGTTCAGCATCCGCACCCGGGATGCAGCCAGTTGCATTTTTTTGTGCGCTCGGGGAGCTTGGAAAATCAGCAAGCGTCCCCAAGCACACAAAACCTGCATTGTCTTCAATGGGTCCGCAGTGTTCAGCGCTTGACAGCGCAGGAGAACGCTGCGGACCCATTGAAAAATCTCCCGGTGGCCGCCGGTGATGTCACAGGAGCTCACCGACGGCCACCGGGAGATCAGCTGAGCCACTGCTGTCCTCTTCCTCCCCACCGCTGGTAATCTGCTAGCGATGTCGGCGGGGAGAACAGCTGATCTGAGAGCTGTTTGAATCTTCCCGCGCCGACATCTCCTCTCGGTGTCGCGGCGCGGGAAGATTCAAACAGCTGTCAGATCAGCTGTTCTCCCCGCCGACATGTCCCGGAGCTTACCGGCGGCCGGGTGGCGGACATTCTCCGCTGAGGACACATCTTTCGGCCCTGCTTTACACTGCGTTTGTGTCTGCATGCCATCAGCATGCAGACACAAACGCAAATGTGAAGCCAGCCTAAGCCCTGCTTGTGCTAGCTCTGCTTTGATGTGTAGGCAGAACAGAGTTCAGGACCGCTGATATATGAATCAAGGGTTGACAGGCTACTGAACAGGTATATAGAGTGCACAGAAGTATTAGTAGAGGCATCTTAGAGCTATGCTGGCAGCCAGCTGAGAGACAGCAGTGTGCTCACTCAGCCAAAAAGCAGTGGGAATTACAGTAGTAAAAATCAAAAGGCAGCAGAAGGGAAAATAGAACCTGGACGGGAATATTTGGTGTGTTATGTGCAAAAAGGTACAGATTTTACTAACTTATACTAGCATAAATGAATAACTATGTTCATAAGACCATATTGTGATTTTAGGAATAAGCCTTTATGGACTAGGATATCCAGACAGCACTAACACTCAAATAAGATTGCATTATTAGTATACTGAACATGTTTCTACTAAAATTCAAGAAGCCAAAAGCCCCATCTGAGGGTGCTTTAATGTTTCAAAGCAAGCTTGAGAGGCAAAAACAGACCTAAGTACATAACTTACCTGTATTTTCATTTTGTTTTAAAGACCACATAAAAGTGCACCTATCTGCCCATCAGTAACTAAGGGTATGAGCCGATTTAAAGTAGAATGTATTTTTATTTTAATACTGGAGTGGTGCTTTAAATTTAAGCTCCCTGCCCTATATTCCCTTTCAGCTGATTCACCTTTTATTGACGCCGCTCTTTTCCCGCAGCGCCCTCTTGTGACAGTTACGTTTGACTAACCAGAAGCCAGAAGTTACGTCATAAGCTTCCAATGCATCTCCATGTGAGCCAGAACAAGGGTCTCAGTTATGTATTGAATTGTGATCTCTGGCACACTCCATGAAATAATGGAGCGCATCAGCAGGTCACAAATTGCCAGAAAACGATCGATAGGAGCAGTGGCGACAGAAGACGAAGCTGCCAGGAAGTGAGCATAATACAAGGGTCAGGGGACTTGCATTTGAAGTACCACTGCAGCAGTGCTTTAAAGCTGTGGTCTCATTTCAAACAACAAATAAAGTGTTCATTTTCGCATGTTAGCAAATGCAAAACAAAAGTAATGAAAGTAAACAGGCGGTCAAGCCTTTCACTGAGCTGACACATGACTACAGATCAGCAGTTGTGTACTATCCACAGAAAAGTTCTTCACAACTCTGTTAACAAGATTTAATGTACATTTATTCTTAACACGGGAACATAGAGTATAAAGATTTCATACTGAATAAATGATATATCATTAAGCAAAAATAAAACAAAAGGAATAGGCTGAAATTTACATTTTTTCAGAGCTACAAATATGCAGAAATCGCTGGAAAAAAAATGTCAAATTGTTGTAACTGAAAAAAACAAACAAAACACACCTTGATTGGAAATGGCAAAAAGTAAAAGTTGATAAGATTGCTGGATATACAAACGGTGAAACGAGGAAGAGGTGATGGATGGGATTGCTGCTCTGTGTATCAAACCATCTATAAGATGTCCCTCCATTGGGAGGTTGGTTGGAAGGGCCTTAGGGAAAGTAACCGTGACCCTTCCTCCATTCTTTCCATGGGTCCAAGAAAAAGGTTGTGAGCATGGTGAGGGTAAGTGAGGAAATATTGAGGGAAATACAAGAGGTGTGTCTTTAATGTACATCATCATATATATACAGACATCGCAGCTTGCAACCTACAAGCTAAAGGTTAAAACCAGTTATAAGAGGCGATCTCCGATTATTACAATCTAAGTTTAAAGAGGTAAGGGTGTTGCTTCACATGAAACTTTGGGGGAAAAGCGACTTCTCTGCGTCTGTCTCTCCTCCAGAAACTAAAAGCGACCTTTGCCACTCTCCATTTAAAAACCTACATCTGGAGTCTCTGAGGTTGTGGGTTTTTCCAGCTCCGATTGGATTCTGCGGGGTTTCTCAGCACAGTTAAAAAGGTAATGTCTCAGGTTTTTTTTTTTTTTCTTCTTATGTTTAACGGTTCAGGGCACACAAAATTCTAGTCTAAACATTGCAAGGTGAGGAGCAGGGCAAGTTAATTTTAAGATCAAGAAGGAATCCTTCTCCTTTCTTGAAGATTCAGAAGTCTTTATCTTCTTAGAATATGGAGCCCATCCCTTGGCTGTTGTGGGCCTAATAAACAGTAGACTTGGGGGGAGGAAGTGTAGTTACAGTGGAGCCCCTTCCCCTAGATAAAAAATAAATTCACTGAAATACAGTAGCTTTGGTTAACACCAAAACACAGAGAGGAAGAGTGGGTGGGAAATTCCACAAGGGTGACCAAATTTCCTCTCTGGGGCGGACAGTGGATTGAGACGTAGTTTTTTGCATAAATAAAAAGGGAGGAAAGGAAGAGGGTATAGAATCAACAGTCAGGGGGGATTCCTTTCTATGGTGTAGGGAGGAGCAAACCATTCTGGGAAGGTATCCACTCCAGCTGTCATGACTGGCCTATCAAGAAGAGAACATCGCAGATGACCTGTGACACTGAGCAGTTCATTAGTGGAGACACTGAGATGTCCAGCAGACGGGCCTCATACAGTGTGAACTCAGAATGGTTCTCCTCAACTTTTGCCAAAGCAAGCAGGGCACGAGAAGCCCGTCGCATCATGTCCGTACTTGTGGGTTCAAAGGGAGCAGAGGGTCCATGTAAATGTGCAGCCTGACTCTGTTGGAATTGAGTCGCTGCCAGGCTATCCTCAAGAAAACTTAGAAGGTTACCAATGCTGCCTTTTTGAAGGGCTATTGCCCTAGCTGCTAAGCTATCGCCCTGTGCCAAGTTTGCTAAAAGAACCACTGCCATTTCCCTGCACACATGGTTTTTTCTGTCACTTAGGAACCTCACCAATGTCCCATACAACTTTTCAAGACGACTGAAAGGTGGTGTGGCGAGTATTAGGTCCACATTGCTATCTTGAATGCTCAGTTTGCTAAGAGCCTCCAACACCAGTCTCTGAGGAGAAAGTACTGCATTTGGACCTAGTGTCAGAAACGGATCCTGAGCCTCAGCTGATGGACACACAGCCCAGTGTAGCAAGCCATCTAAGATAGGCAGACAAATGCTTTCAGGGTATGGAGAAAGATCAAGCTGACCAGATATATTGGCAATGGTGACCAGTGTGTTCTCACGCAACATTTCCAAACAGTCCCACCACCATTCAGCCTTATTGCTACTAACTCCTTGGTCTCTATCCTCCTCTTTCTCGTAGGTAAGGGGTGCTTGTTTCCGTTCTGGGTGCTTGTGATGGAGCAGCGCAAGTTTCCCAAGGAGTAGTAACAGTCCTGGGTGCTTAGACATTTCCAAGTCATTGCCTGGCACAAAAGACAAACTACGCAAAATATTTGATATGCACACACAACGGCGAGAGAGAGCATCTTGCCAATCTTCCAATGTGCACAGTGGAGTTTCATCTTTGCTACGTGGTTCATCTTCAAGAATTTTAAAACCATGTCTGTTTCGTGGAGGACTACCACCTATCTGTAATTTAGTATCCTCTTCAGCAATTTCTCCTGAATCAGGCGGCAAAGAACTGGAACGGGAACACAAGACATCATCTATGGTGGCAGCTGTGTCCTGTGCAGCAAGACCTTGCTGCTCCTTTGAACGACGCTTTGTTTGGGGACGCTTACAAAAAGTTGGCTCAAGACGCCTTTCAAAGTGAGTCTGGATGTGCTCAGTTGTGTCACCCCCTCCTATTCGCCAGTGTAAGAGGCCACTATCAAATTCTTGTCGACGACCCAATTGATGAGAGCAGTCCAACACAAAGGCATCTTCCCGTTGAACTATTTTTACAGGAAGTTTGTCAAACTTGCTGGTATGCCGTTGAGTATCTTCACTTGAATTGCAGGGAGCAGAATAGGCCTTCCTTTCTTCTTCACCCTCATCCTCACTTTGTGAATAGCCATCTGTCAATGGTTGGCTCACCTCTTCCTCACTTGACTCTGTATCACCTAAAAGAGGGCTGTGAGAGCCATGAGTGGAAGGATTAAGTAGGGTCTTTTGTGCAGGCTCTCCAACTTCATACTCCCGGAGTATCCCAAAGATTTCAATTAGGCATCGTCGGAAATATTCCACCAACAACCTCAGTAACCCAGGTAACTGCATGAACAAAGAGAAAAAATGGTCAGAAGCTAGCTGAAAATGAACAGAAAAAGGTCTACAAAATGTGAATTAAATGTATAAAATTACCTGACTAAGGTTAAATGTCATGATACTGTTGTCATCGTAAAGAAGAATGTTAATGGTGTCTAGCGCCCAAGTACTTTCAGCAAGAAGGCCTGATTTCAATGACATCATCACACGCCAAGCTTCAGGAGTACCTAAAAAGAAAAGTAATAGTAAACTTCAAAAAGCCATGCACTCACAAGTTATCAAAAAAATAGAAAAGCCTAGTTGTACGACTCTTAACATTGTTCACTCTTAAAAAAAGTGATTGAGTTACGTGAATATCAACAATATGAAAAAATTGCAGTCAAAGTATCCAGCACATTTCTGTTGTTATAGAGACAGATAATTATGTTAACCCCTTATTGCCTAAATTAAAATCTACATATGCATACAAATGAATTGAACTGGCATGATCTGAATAAGCAACTGCAGGCATTAAGGGGTTAAGAACTGCTTAACTCAAGTAATTTAACATTTATTTAGAACTAAATGAGGGACCAATGCCATCGCATCAGGAGTGCAATATAGTCACGATAGGGGCGGGCTCTGTTGTGCTGGGGGCGGCGACTGTCTCTTCCACTTTCTACTGTCTTTAACCCTCTTGTGGTCTTTCCTTTGACTTGTCTTCCCACTGTGTACTCCCTCTCTCCGTGTGCAGTCTTCTTCCCTCCTGTGCACTCTCCCTTGGTATGTCCACCCCTCAGCACTCTCCCTTGTGTGCAGTCTTCTTCCCTAATGTGCTCTCTCCTGAGCTGTCTTCCCCCAATGCAGTGTTCTCCCCTCCTATGCACTCTCCTTTGGGCTGTCTCTCCCGTCCACGTGCGCTCTCACCTGTTGTGTTTAAAGATTGCGGCGGCATGAGAGCACATTTGCGCACCGGGTCACGCCGCCATCTTTGTATACCCAGGTGTCCAAAGATGGCAGCCATATAAAGTGCACATGCGCGGCGGGTGCACAATTGCTTAGGTGGTGATGTGTGATGGACGGCTGCGGTTTCAGGTGATGGTGGTTGCAGACAGCTGCGGTGCTGCTAGTGGTACTGCGCAATGTGCCAGTACCACCAATGGGCTCCATATTTGCACACCCATCACTTGGGTGTGTAAATGTGGCTGCCGCTGGCACGTGATAGTGGGACATCCTAATGTCAGGTGTGACGCCAAACACAATACTTACAATAGTAAGGATAGAGACCCAGTCAAGCAGACAAGCCTCAACGCGGCGATTGGGTGGTTTGTTGATATGGCCATATTTATAAAGTTAAGTGAGAAATTTTTTTGCTTATGAAATATTCTAATTGTCATAGCAGAGCGCCGCTTTTTCTATTATTGTAAGCATTGTGTTTCTTGTCGTGCCTGTGTACACTGACAGGATTGAGTTATTCTTGAATTTTAGTAACTTGCTTAAACACAAGATCCACGAGAGCACAAGTAATACCCTCATGATAAATGCATGACAATCCTAGCCTGTCCTAGGGAAATTTTTTTGGAACCGATTAATGACCACTCTTCAATACATTAGTTTAGTGGATACCACTCAAGAGTTTTTGTTCAGAAAACTTTACACCTTTATTAATAATTAAAATGCATAACAAATGACACCAATACATTGAAAAATAAATGCTGGGGAGATACCAAGGACAATACCACATTCACATAGTAACACTGGCTATAAACTCAGAGGTCATTATATTACAACTAGCACAATCAGGTAGTGAACACTTACCGTATATACTCGTGTATAAGCCAACCCCCTACTTTTGCCCCAAAAATCTGGAAAAACCTATTGACTCGTGTATAAGCCGAGGGTGGACCCCAGCACAGGTATACAGCCCCCAGCAGTGTGGTATACAGCAGCCCCAGTGGTAGTATACAGATTCCCCAGCAGCCCCAGTGGTAGTATACAGATTCCCCAGCAGCCCCAGTGGTAGTATACAGATTCCCCAGCAGCCCCAGTGGTAGTATACAGATTCCCCAGCAGCGCCAGTGGTAGTATACAGATTCCCCAGCAGCGCCAGTGGTAGTATACAGGAGCCCCAGCAGCCCCAGTGGTAGTATACAGATTCCCCAGCAGCCCCAGTGGTAGTATACAGATTCCCCAGCAGCCCCAGTGGTAGTATACAGATTCCCCAGCAGCCCCAGTGGTAGTATACAGGAGCCCCAGCAGCCCCAGTGGTAGTATACAGGAGCCCCAGCAGCCCCAGTGGTGGTATACAGCAGGCCCCCATGGGTACATATAGCAGCCCCCAGGGGTACCCAGCAGCCCTGGGGTACCCACAGCCCCCTGGGGGTACCCAACAGCCCCCTGGGGGTACCCAACAGCCCCCTGGGGGTACCCAACAGCCCCCTGGGGGTACCCAACAGCCCCCTGGGGGTACCCAACAGCCCCCTGGGGGTACCCAACAGCCCCCTGGGGGTACCAACAGCCCCCAGGGGGTACCCACAGCCCCCAGGGGGTATTAACAGCCCCCAGGGTACCCACAGCCCCAGGGGTACCCAGCAGCCCCCAGGGGGTACCCAGCAGCCCAGCCCCCAGGGGGTACCCAGCAGCCCCCTGGGGGTACCAACAGCCCCCTGGGGGTACCCAGCAGCCCCCTGGGGGTACCAACAGCCCCCAAAAGCTGGCACTGTCCCCCCTTGTAAGGGCCCTTCCCCCCCGCTGCTTATACATTACCATCCCGGTGTTCTGATCGGCGCCGCTCCTCGGTGCTGCGTCTTCATCCTCCCGTCCGCGCTGGCTGCATCCGGGATCTCCGGCCGGCGCGCGATGACGTCATATCGCTGCGACAGCCGGAGATCCCGGATGCAGCCAGCGCGGACGGGAGGATGAAGACGCACCGAGGAGCGGCGCCGATCATACAGCAGCCTCCCCCCGCCTCCTCCAGCCTCCACAGCCCCGGGACACAGCCCCCCCACTCCATGTACTGTATATGACCCGTGTATAAGCCGAAGGGGTGACTTTTCAGCCCAAATTTTGGGCTGAAAAACTCGGCTTATACACGAGTATATACGGTATATAAATCTCATCCACAAAGAAAGAAGAAGGCGGCACTCATTGGACCGGTGAAGACAGGTATGTTTATTCCAGTCGCAGCATTACATCAGGTGGAGGGTGCGGGGAGGGAGGTGCAGAGATGACGGAGCCCGTTTCGAGTAGTCCTTACTCTTCAACAGATCCCAGTTATAGGAGGTGGCGGCCATTTTTAATGAGACCAAAAGGCTATGTTAATCAATGAGGAGCCCAAATCTGCCAAAAAGCTATTAGTGCCCACCCAAGTGCAGCCCTTCTATATGCAGCAGCGTATACCATACCATTCACTCTCTCACAATACAATTACAAACATGAATTCATGTACAGTGAGTAACAGACTATAAATAACCATTGTATAGTGGTCATATAATATGACAACACAATCAATGTGATTCTGTATAGGAGTGGTGTGAAGAGATATATAATTCATACAAACATAAAGTGTAATACTAGTAACATAGTATTTAAGGTTGAAGGAAGACCTTAAGTCCATCTAGTTCAACCCATTGACATGTTAGACTATCCAGAGGAAGGCAAAAAAAAAAAAAAAAACCCATGTGGCAACACTAAGCTCCACATTGGGGAAAAAAAATCCTTCCCGACTCCACATACGGCAATCAGACGGATTCCCTGGATAAACGCCCTATCAAAGAATCTAGTATATATAACCAGTAGTACATTTTTCAAGAAAGGCATCCAGGCCACTCTTAAATTTTAGTAGTGAGTCATTTATTAGAACATCGTGTGGCAGAGAGTTCCATAGTCTCACTGCTCTTACAGTAAAGAATCCACGTCCGTAATTATGATTAAACCTTCTTTCCTCCAGACGTAGAGGATGCCCCCTTTTCCCCATCTCAGTCCTAAAAGTAAAAAGATAATTTAAAAGGTCTCTGTACCGTCCCCTCATATATTTATACATTATTATAACATCACCCCATAACCTTCGTTTTTCCAAACTAAATAACCCAAGTTTAATAACCTGCCTTGGCATTGCATACCCCTCAGTCCTCTAATAACCTTGATCGCTCTTCTCTACACCCGCTCTAGTTCAGCTATGTCTTTCATCGGAGACCAGAACCGTACACAGTATTTTAAGTGTGGTCGCACTAGTGACTTGTATAGAGGTAAAATTATGTTCTCCTCATGAGCATCTATGCCTCTTTTAATGCATCCCATTATTTTATTTGCCTTTGCAGCAGCTGCCTGACACTGGGCACTAAATGTGGGTTTATCATCTACCCCATACACCCAGGTATTTTTCAGTGGTAGTTTTGTCAGTGTTTTACAATTAAGAACGTAATTGTACATTTTATTTCCTCAGCCAAAGTGCATGATCTTACATTTATCCCCATTAAAGCTCACTTGCCATTTATCAGCCCAAGCTTCTAGTTTACATAAATCCTTCTGTAATATAAAATTGTCCTCCTCTGTATTGATAACCCTGCAGAGTTTAGTGTCATCTGCAAATAATGAGATTCTACTCTGTATGCCTCCTACAAGGTCATTAATAAATATGTTAAAAAGAAGTGGGCCCAATACTGACCCCTGTGGTACCCCACTGTTAACGGAGACACATTCCGAGTGTGTTCCATTAATAACAACCCTTTGTTTTCTATAACTAAGTCAGTTCTTAACCCATTTACAAATATTTTCTCCTATCCCCATTGCTCTCATTTTATGTATCAATCTTTTGTGTGGCACCATATCAAAAGCTTTTGAAAAGTCCATATACACCACACCTACTGCATTTTTTTGGTCCAGTCCAGAGCTTACCTCTTCATAGAAGCTTATTAGATTAGTTTGACAGGAACGGTCACTCGTAGACCCATGTTGAAATTAGGTCATGAGGTTATTTTTATTTCAGATACTCCAGTATAGCATCTCTTAGAAAACCCTCTAGGATTTTACCCACAGTAGAGGTTAAGCTTACTGGCCTATAATTTCCTAGTTCAGTTTTTGTCCCCTTTTGAAAATTGGCACCACATTTGCTATATGCCAGTCCTGTGGTACAGACATTGTTATTACGGAATGTTTAAAGATTAAAAATAATGGTTTATCTAGGACGGTACTTAATTCCTGCAGTACTCTGGGGTGTATCCCATCCGGGGCCTGGGGATTTGTCAACTTTAGTGATTTTTAAACGGTCCCGTACTTCCTGTTGGGTTAAGCAGGTTACATTTAATGGAGAGTTTTTGTTATCACTGATCATATTGTCTGTCATGGGATTTTCTTGTGTAAATACTGTTGCAAAAAAGTCATTAAAGCATATCGGCTTTTTCCTCTTCCTCATCCACCATTTCACCTAGACTATTTTTAAGGGGGCCAACACAATCATTTTTTAGTTTCTTACTATTTATGTAGTTAAAGAATAATTTGGGATCTTTTTTACTTTCTCTGGCAAGGAGTCTCTCTTTCTCAATCTTTGCTGCCTTGATTTGCTTTTTACAGATATTATTTAATTTTCTGTATTTATTTAATGCCTCATCACTACCTACTTGATTTAATTCCTTAAATGCTTTCTTTTTGTCACTTATTGCGCCCCTTACAGCCTTATTTAGCCATAGTGGTTTCCTCATATTTCTAGCATGTTTATTCCCATAGGGTATATATTGTGCACAGGGCCCATTCAGGATGCTAATAAATGTGTCCCATTTGCTTTGTGTACTTATATTGCACAGATGAAAGATAGCCATATAATAGATTATAATACATCTCAATTATAACAATCCTAACGATAATAATAGCCATAAATCATGTGTGCAAGTGATATGTGGGCGAAAGCCATAGTGAATAAAGTGCAAGTGCCTATGTAAACAATATAATTTAACCCTAATGCTAAAAAAACATGTTACAGTAATAACAAAATTCTTCATATGCAGGACACATCTTTGCGCTGCCTGCGACATGGCTTCTTCCAGGTTTTTCACATCCACTTGTTCCATATCTTTCTTATTTGGCATCATGCATCACCCATAGTGTCTATTCAAATTAGTCCCATGCAGTCAACCAGGGTCACTGGGCATATAGGTAGTGAATATCAATATCCCAAGAAAACTATAACAATAGTACTACAAGTTCTCCTGTGTATCTCCCCATCATTTATTTTTGTATATATTGGTGTCATTTGTTATGCATTATAATTATGGAAATAAAGGTGTAAAATTTTCTGAACAAAAACTCTTGAGTGGTATCCACTAAACTAATTCTTGAATTTTAGTATGAGTTCACAGCCTCTGTTGAGCACTATTCCCACCCTGAGCCCGTTTGAGCTAGTGTTCGGTTATTTTTTTCAAATTTGCCTATATTAAGAGGAGGTTTTTAACCCAGATAGTGGCTGAAAATGGAGGATAGAGACCCAGTCAAGCAGATACACCTCAATGTGGCGACTGGGTGGTTTACTGATATGGTCATATTTATAAAGCTAAGTGTCTTAAATTTTTTTGCTTATCAAATATTACTATATTCGAATTGTCATAGCAGAGTGCTGCTTTTTCTACTATTGGAAGTGGATGACAGACGTGACAGGATGTTTATTTAAGGAGATATTTAGTATGCATAGCCTTGTATTCCTGTTTCAATATTTTTTAAGTCTCTAACCTAGAGTAAACAAGTTAACAAACTTGTGTTGTCACCTTTCAATTAATCTTCACTGCTCCGATGTCATGTAAAAAAACTAGCAGCCAATCAGTAAGCTTAGGGGGCAATCCATCTACACTGGCAAAGACGCTGAATTCACATACTCACTGCCAATCTGTAAACATAAATGTCACTGTTGCAGCCAATGCCAGACCCAAGAAACAGCAATGGAGACAAGAAAACTACACCCATGGGACTAAGACTAGTTAACGGGACAAACATTTCAAATTCATTGCAATTTATAAAAATAGAGATTCTTCCCTCCAGCAACATACCAATTTCCTTTGCGGTTTAAGCGTCTCCTTGGCTTCAGGATAGGCTGTGTGGCTTCCACTGAACCTGGAGGAAAAGTTATGTCCCTGCGAATAAGAGGTGGCTGAGTCGGAGTGGGCACAATATGTGATGCAGGTACAGGAGGTCCAGCTTTCTGCATCTTCAGGAATGGGGACTTGCTGGGTGAGGTGTGGGCTTCCAGTGGCCGAGGGGTGGCCGGACTAGCTACCTGAGGCAAATGGTTAGTCATACTTGCAGAGGCTTGATATCCAGACTGTGGTGGAACTCTGGTCAGAGGTTGGCCAGGGGCAGGCACATAGGGAGGCTGCTGCCGGTTAACATGAGGCGACCACTGGCCCTCGTGGCTAAGTCGCTGGTCGGAATGCGCCATATCATCTCCACGAGATGGCCCAGAATGATAACTAGGTCCCTGTGTGCTGGCTGGAGGAGGACCAGGCCTCCCTTGATAATTGTAGCCCATATCTCCGCGACCTTGCCACATCGATCCTGGTTGTGTTCCATCTGTAGAACCTCCCATCCCACTAGGTGGTAGCGGTGGCTGTGTGTTGTTCCCTGGAGTAGATGACACCCGTTCACGTCCGAACTGAAATGGAAACTGATTCTGCCCTGTGGGTGCAGGCCTGCGTTCTCCACCACTTTGTGGATAACCACTCCCATATTGACCATAAGGGTCTTGTGTAGGCTGTGAACTTGCAGCTGGAGGAGGCTGACCAGTAGGAGGTTGCACTCCTGAACCAGGTGTCTGTTGCTGTTGAGGTTGTGGCTGTTGTGGACCTTGAACACTCTGTGACCCAGCATAAGAAGCATTGTACATTTCCCCTTCATGACGTTTAGAAGATGGACCATAACTACCATCCAGTGGGCGCTTGTAGTTCTAAGAATTAGAAAGTTTGTAAAGTTAGCAAACTAACTTGAGATAGGAAATCAAACTGTTAGCTCTGAGATAGAGGACTGCATAATGCATAAATAAGTTACATTTAGAACAAACTGGTTAAAAAAGACATTTGACTTTCGAAAGAGTTGCTCAAGTCAGATTTTTGTGCTTAATGTATTTAACCATAATTCAGAATAAAGAAAAATCTTAAATAGTACACTTAAGTTTTTACACTTCCTGTTTCAAGAAATATGTACATTAGCAGTGATAAACTGCCTTTATATTTTGTATTGAAGCAAGTAATAAGCATGTGCAAAGGTAATTGGGTAGGGAGGGGTAGCTATTAAATCATCTATTATAATTGGTGGATCCCTTGGTAACAAGTGTGTGCAGAGGCGTTGTTTATCATAATCCTGTCTGGGATGATAAAAGATAACTCTTCCTGAATATATAGACTGTAAGACCCCTTTTCACATCAGCGGTAATCGCTGATCGCGGCAGTTGCAGTGAAAAAAAACGCAACTGACACGATTACTGCATAACGGCTGCACTTGCGGCAAATCCCAATGCAGTGTCTGTGGGGCTTCCGGTAAGTGTGCGGCAGGTGCGGCAAGTGCGGTTTCGGCACCTGCGGCTGCGAAAAAAAAAACGCGGCTGACCGCGTTTTTTTTGCGGCCGCATGTGCGGCAAGTGCCGAGACCACAACTGTACCGCACTTGCCGCAAGCCCCACAGACATTGCATGGGGCTTGCCGCAGGTGATCCGCAAGTGCAGCCGTTCTGCGGTAATCGCGGCAGTTGCGGTTTTTTTCACCGCAACTGCCGCGATCATCGATTACCGCTGATGTGAAAGGGGCCTAAGAGTCTAAAATATTCCAGTGGCTGCTATAGTGATACTGAAGATTTCAATTCACATATTTTAATTACATACCAAATAAAAAAAAAATATTGATCCAAATAAAAAATAAAAAACCTTTTACACAGAAAAAAAATGTTTGAAAGGGAAACTGTCATCAGGTTTTTGCTACCTCATCTCAAAACAGCAAAATGTAGGGAAAAAAAATACCTGATTCCAACAATGCTTCACTTGGTTTACTAGTTGCAGCAATTGTGACACAGTTCATAGACTATAATGAGCAGACCTAAGAAATTATCCCACCTACACCAGACTTTTTACTATTGATTGTGAGCTTCTTATCAGAGAAGTTGGTATATCAGTTGGTATAAGCATGAGTGTGCCAAATAGTCTAGCAATCATAAGGTGCTAGTGATAAAACCTTCATAAGTAAACACTCAGCTTGAAAAGTTATAACTGAATTCACCGTTTTGCAGCATATCGTGTTCAAATTACATAGCTAAGACCTGACAGATTCCATTTAAAGAGAACTTGTCATATCCATTTTTGTTATTAAATTACCCCCAATGTTATTTAGATCATGTAGTGTTCAATAATAACTTTTTTATTTTGCTGTATTCATCCCAGAAAAGTTTAAATACACGTTTTCATTAGCTAGCTCGGCTAACAGTCAAGAAGTCATCCAGCTGTTTACTAGTGAACAGCTCAGTTAACTAAACTTGTAGCAATGCCAAAATTCAGGAATGCTGAAAGGACCAGTGTGAGGTCACAATGATGTGACCAATAGGCGGATCAAAGTCTACATAGACCTTAACGATGTAGCTCGCTTAGCTCTTGCCATTACAGTCATATGATTGTGACATCACAGGTCCTTTATATAGAGCATTCGGAATAGCTACAAGTTCAGTGACATCTGTTAACCGTTAACCAGGTGGATGACTGCTTGTCAAGCTAGCTCATGAAAGTATGTAAGGCGATGTTCACACGTGGCGTGTATTACCGCATATTCGGCAGTGCCGCTTTTTTGCGAGCAAAAATGCGTCACTGCATGCCGATGCCACGCTTTTCCCAGCGCCCTTTCCCCGAGGCGATGTTAACATGTAGCCTATGGGGAAAGCACGCTGAAAAAAGCGCCAAGAACTGGCATGGCAATTCTTTTTGCACGAACGCTTTTGCAGTGAAAGCGTGCAAAAATACGCGCCAAAACGTCTCTCAGCAAAAGCCATAGCTTTTGCTGGAAGGCACATCCAGCTTTGGTTTGCACTGCTTTTATGCGAGCGCTCAAAAGTGCCACATAAAGGCATGAATACGCGCCCATTACGCTACATGTGAACATAGCCTAAGTATCTAAAATAGCTTTTTTGGGATGAATACAATGATTTAAAAAAAATAAATAAAAATAAAAAAAACGAATGAACAAACACTACATGATATAAAAAAAACATTGGGGGTGGTTTAATTTACAGGTTGCCTTTAAAAAAAGTCATTTTTGTTATACATTTTCTATAAGAATAGGTGAGTAGAGGGGGAAGCCCATTCCAGTTTACCCCTTCCATTAAAATTAGCTTTTCCATTGACACATGGTTTACCTGTTGCTGATACATTGGGTTTTGCGGACTTTGATAGGGACTACCTGAAGTACCCTGTGTGGGGTACTGATTGCTGTAGGAGTCATGCCTAGAAGGTACGAAAAAGATTAAACAGAAAGCAGTCAGCCTAAAAGTATTTATTTTTTTAATAAAATCTCATGTGTTTAAGTGTGCCTTCATATAACATTGTAACCTTTCATACCTTTGTTGGGGATAACGCCCAGGTGAGTACATGCCACTGTCTGTATTGGAAGGGATAATATTTGGCTGCGTGCCACTGCTCCCCATGCTTCCCTCTGGTCCAAGACCAGGTTCTGGCCTTTAGTTTAAAAGAAAACAAAGAAAATGCAGTTTGAGTTTGGTAAAATAAATAATGCCAATTGTCATAATTAATATTTTAATTAATATATTTAAGTTTGTGATATACATACCTCCCTCTGTCATAGCCACCATAATAATGCTGACGCTGAGTCATATTTGGCATACCTGGGCCTGTAGCCCTACTATAAGGATCTCCCATTGTCCCACTGGGTCCCTGACCTGAAGACATGAAAGGATCGGCACCTCAAAATAGAAAATAATTACTTAGCCAATACACTGAAACATTTAATTAACATATTCATAATTTATACCACTGAAGCATCAAGGCTCACCTTTCCTCATACTGCCATAAGGATCTTTGTTAGCATCATATGCCATCCTGCCCATCATGTCTGACTGGTACCCAGGATTAGGTGTCATAGAATTTCTTTTATGATAAGAAGGATCTGAACCGTCATATGCATCCTGCAGCCCCACCGAATTATTCCTTGTATACAGACATTAAGAAAAGGAACAAAAAGGTATAAGACGGCAGAGCTTCCGATATGGCAATATACACACATTTATTCACAGACACACACTATAACATATATATCTCTGTATTTTTAGACTATAGAAACGCACTCCCCACCCACCCCCCCATGCCCAACACAGAAAAAAAAAAAAAGTGTGGTTGGTGAGGTGGATAGTGGGTGTGTGTCTTAAAGTCCACATGTACCTGACTGGCTGGAGGCAGGGGGGTGGGTAACAGCGCTGAGTCATAGAAAACAGGAGTACATTGTCAGGAGGCAGGACCCAGCACTTGTGACCACTGTTAAAGCCTGACTTTGCACTATGACTATGCCCATAATCTCCCGCTCACCTCTCTGCACTAAAATCAGCACCGAGAAATGGGCGGGATTACTGGCATGGACAGCAATACAAATGCTTTGTGCTTCTGCCGTCTGTCTTTAATAAATGGGCACGGTGCAGTCAGTCAATTTTGGTGGAGTCGGTATAAATGGACAGACTCCTAAAGCATATAACTAAATTGGGTACAGTAGTTCAATGCAGTATTTGCTGATTATGTTTTATGTAAATAGCTTTATTATTGTGTCATAATTAAAAGCCTGATGTTACCATTGTACTACAATAAATTTATCACTTACATATGAGCCATATAGCCTTATACAATTGTCAATCGGAGTCAGGGAAATTGAGAAGTCGTCGGAAGTTTGGCTCACATATAACCAGGTGGCCCCACGATGATGGCCATGTGTATCAGAATAGGACCATATATATCAAGATGACCCCAGGATGAGAGCCATATATACCAGAATGGAGATAACATCCCAGAATGGTACAAGGATGGGGGACATATATACCTGAAAGGGTCCAGGATGGGTAACAAGACAGAATTAGGGGACATTACCCCTGTAACTGTTTCAGGAGCAGATTTCCCCTCCCCCCAAAACAGTGAGTGGTGACTAGTGATGGGCAAACATGAACTATTAAGTCCGGGGTCCATACCGAACACCTAGATCCCGAACATGGACTTTCCTGTGAAGTCTGTGTTACAGTTCAGGAGCGGGGGAGCTGTAAAAGAAAAAACTAATCAAATAGTGGTTTAACAGCATTATACTTACCGGGTCCCATCGCTTCTACTTCGGGGCCACTCAATAACATCTGGGACATTCACTGCAGAAGAACTCAACAGCCAATCACAGACGCTATCACAGAGAATGGACGTCTGTGATTGGCTGTCTGAATAACCTGGAATCAGTCCATACATTCTGGATGCTAGAATGTATGGGCTGGTTTTAGGTTACTCCAGCAGCCTATCACAGGTGCCCATTCTCTTGACACCATCTGTAATTAGCTGTTGGGCCCCTCTCCCATTCACTGACATCATGGTATAAAAAAATTATTTTGCGTAGCGCTTCGCTTTATCTGTGCTGAGAATCAAAAATACAGTGGACAGCTACGGCCTGCCAGCTGCCTAGCTTTACCTTGGCTAGCAATCAAAATACAGGGAAGCCCATTTTTTTTTAAATAATTTATAAAAAAAAAAAAAAAAGTGTGGGTTTTGCCCTATTTTTATTTTTGATTGCCAACCAAGATAAAATCCAGGCAGCTGGGGGCTGGATTCCTCAGCGTGTTAAGCCACAAGTGTCCTGCACCCCCCCATGCTTAAGCTTGCAGCCCAAAGCCACCCCTGAAAATGGCACATTCATAGAAGCGTTATTTTCAGAGGCGGCTGCGATTTTCAGCGCAATTTTCAGGCGCTTTACCTGGGTCTTCCAGCAGTCCTGGTGGGGGTGGCATGCTGGGTAATAAGGGGATAATACCAGCTTTGTATTGTCATCTGAAACTCAGCCCGAAATTCATGGTGTCAGGCCAATATTAAACCCGGTCACAATGAATCTCTAGTAAAAACAAACAAAAATATAAACAGTAAAATTATTTTAATCAAAATAAAACACAAAATGACCCCATGAGCAGCATCACACAGCACCAGGAGCCCACCTGTAAAGTGAGCGCCTCTCTTGCCCACTTATGGCTGGACTCCGTGTGCCGTGATGCTGGGATTATCTGAGTTCATGCCAGTCATGGCTTAGGTGTGAACTAATGGTGCCGTCACACAGCACGATCTGGCCAGCGATGTCGGAAGCGATGCGCGGGTGCCCGCTCGGTTCCGACATCGCTGGCCAGCTGTCATACAGCATCGCTGCGGCCGGCGACACCGCAGCGATGCGGGCGGGGACATCGCTCGCTGGGCTGGGCTCAGCCCAGCGAGCGATCCGCAGCAACGCTGCGGTATAGGCTGGATCGCCGCCAACATCGCTCTGGCGATGTCACACGGCGCGATCCAGCCTTATCGCAGGTCGCCGGTTGACAGGTTTACGGTTCTTCCCGTAAACCTGTCAACCTGCGACCAGCGATAAAACGCGGTCGCGGCGCTCGTTTACACAGCGCGACGTCGCTAGCGACATCGCTGATACGTCACTTTTTCAGCGACGTCGGCAGGTGTGACGGCACCATAAGATAACAACCACACAGCCGGGGGTTCAGTCTGTGCATGCTCATCTCTGTGAGCATTGTGTGTCTTCTCACAAAGGTGTAGCAGAGCTGAAAATGTTTGCTGAGGATTACATCGGAGGTTTTTTTTTGTTAATTAAAGATGGGAAACAGGGTTGTCTTGTGTTTTTATTCTATTAAAATATTTTTTCTGTGTTGTTTTTATTTTATGTTTACTAAAAATTCATGGTGTCCGGGTTTAATATTGGCCTAACACCATGAACTTTGGGCTAAGTGCCACCTGACACGACAAAGCTGGCATTAACCCGTTATTACCCAGCATGCCACCCCCACCAGGGTCACTGGAGAGCCGGGTAAAACACCTGAAAATGGCGATTCTATAATTGTGCCATTTTCAGGGGAGGCTGGGGGCTGCAATTTTCAGTGCTTGGGCCTTACCCCGCTGAGAATACCAGTCCCCAGCTGTCTGGTTTTATCTTGGCTGGTGATCAAAAATAGGGCAAATCACACGCATTTTTTTAAATTATTTAAAATAAAAAAAAAAAAAACATAAAAAAGGGCTGCTCTTTATTTTGACTGCCAGGGGGTGGCAATCTGTAGCTGTCCACTTCATCTGCGCCGAGTATCAGAAAAATACTGCGGAGCGCTATGCAAATTTTATATTTATTTTTACAGTACTATGATGTCAGTGAATGGGTGAGGGGCCCAACAGCCAATCACAGGTGCGGTCACAGAAAATGGGCTTCTGTGATTGGCTGCTGGAGTAACCTAACACCAGCCTATACATTATAACATCTAGAATGTATGGGCCTTTCCAGGTAACTCCAACAGCCAATCACAGATGCCCATTCTATGTGACAGCATCTGTGATTGGCTGTTTGGTCTCACTGCAGTGAATATCCCGGAAGTAGAAGTGGCAGGATGCGAAACAGTGGGATGCCGGTAAGTATGATGATTATGTTTAATAATTATATGCTATATTTTACAGCCTCACCCCATTCCATAACTTTTAAGACCAAGTTTGGGTTTGGGGTTCAGACTCACGTTTGGCACCAAACTCTGGGGGGAAAAAAAAAAAAAAAAAACCCATGCGAGCTCGCCCAACCCGAAAATCGGCGACTTTGCCCATCACTAGTCATAACGACATTTTTTGCTTCTATTTTTTTTTCCCTATTTTCCTAAACTTAAAACCTAGGTGCATCTTAGTCTTATATATACACACACACATGTATATAACACACAGTTCTTATTTAACGGCTTTCAGTTCAATGTTGAGCGATCTTGTACAAGCTTAGAGAGGCCCACCAGGATCTTCACTGCTGTTTTCTTGATAGTAGCAAGCCATCGGGTTGCTTGTCTTTCTCTTCGCCTTGTTCCTTCTATTCTTCCAACCATGATGTCATTCATCAGTGCTTGCTCTTTCCTATGAAGAGTCCAAAGTAGGCAAGTCGCAGCATTGTAATCCCTGCTTAGAGTGACATGTCTTGCTTGATTTATTCCAAGTTTTTTTTTTTTCTTCTTGCCATCCATGGTATGGATAACATCCTTTTCCAGCACCATATCTCGATGGCACCAATTCTTCTTCTGTCATGTGCCTTTATTGCCCAGGTTTCACATCTATGTTACTACAGAAAAAAGCTAGACCATGTATGAACCATGTGTTCATCACTAGTGAAATGTTTCTTGATTTAAAAATCTTGTCCAGTGACTTAATTTACTTAACCATAGCTATTCTATTGATTTCTGATGTTGTCGCTGCATCTCAAGTGGTCATTGATCAGAGTAGGCTGAAGACCTTTACAACTTCCATCGTTGCCATCCATCTCAAAAATGTACTGGTTGTACCTGGCACTGGTCAATATCTGTCTTCGTTATATTGAGTAGGTGTCTTCTGTTCGAGATTTCCATCTTGGCACTACATAATTCATTTATTCCATCTACGCTTGTTGCCATCAATGTTGTCTTGTCTGCTTATTTAAGATTGTTTATGACATTCAACAATTTTGACTCCTATATCATTAAATTCAGATTTCCTGAAATTAGCTTCTGCATGTAAATTAAAGAAAGATTGACGGGGTGCAGCTTTGTCTGACACCTCGCTCTACTTGGAACCATACTGTTGCTTCTTGGTAAATGTAGAGGTTCCTACTGAGGCACAAAGAGAAAAATCAGCACATGCACAGAATTAAAATCTCTTCCTTCTTAAGGTTTATTAAAAACAGCAACACGCATGCAGAGAAACCATCCTGTTTCCTCAGTCAAGACTGCACGTTTGTGCACTCCCCTCTGCTCTCATTAGTTCCTATTGAGACTGATCAGATTGTTCGGCACACCCATTTCTTCATGGTAAGCCAAAGTCATTATAACTAAGGGTGTTTTTTTCTGATGACAGAATGGAGACGGGTTTTTGATCAGCATGCTGGCATATTTCTAACTGATTAAATAAACTCATTTTTCATTCTATCCTGGTCTGGATGTGCCATTTACAGCCTTTCTACTTACAAACAGTCAATTTGATTCTTATAGGCCCCATTCTGTGATGTCCTTGTGTAGTGTCTCAATTTGTGATTTTGTAAGGTGGTGTTCATGATGGACAGTTGATTTGTTGCAGAAAAGTCAATGAATCTTCCTCCATGCTCATTTTGCTCACTTAGTCCAAAGTTTCCAACAATGGGTCCAAGTTTGCTGTGGGACACTTTGGCATTTAAGTCTCCCATGATGAGTAAGTGGCTGTTTCTTCTTAAATGTGATCGAAGAATAGTTCAACGCTTTCCTCCTCATCTATTGTTAGTGAGTATGTAAAGAAAAAACTTGTAGTGCGCCTGTACACATGGGGCTGTTAACGGGCGGTTCTTTTGCGTTTAAACTCACCTGGTCTAGTTGTAAACCACAGCCGGTAGATAAGCTTATTAATATGAAGCAGCGGAATCCTCCGGTTCCGTCCTCGTGCTTCCTACGAGGTCTTCTCTGGGGAAACACTAGTGCCGGGCGGCGTCACGTGTCTAGTAAAGGGGCCGATCCAGCTGACGTCTTCTCAGGTCCTCTCCCTCCTCTGCAGCTCACTCCACCACTCTCCCCATAGGGAGTCAGAATGATACAAAAAGATGGAAGCGTGGTGTATGTTTGAGCGCTGAGGTAAGGAAGATCTCTGATGCTGGCTTCTTTTCCGGACTTTATTAAAATAATTGCAGTTATAATTATTCAAGCTTAAGGCTCTCAAAACCCACGATGCATTTCGACGTGCATACACAGAAAGACGTGTATGCACGTTGAAATGCATCGTGGGTTTTGAGAGCCTTAAGCTTGAATAATTATAACTGCAATTATTTTAATAAAGTCCGGAAAAGAAGCCAGCATCAGAGGTCTTCCTTACCTCAGCGCCCAAACATACACCACGCTTCCATCTTTTTGTATTGTTAGTGAGTAGACCTGGATAACTGACATGGTTTGGCATGTGTGTAATAATATATGCATTATTTATATATATATATATATATATATATATATATACACATAGACACACCCTTTCAGACACTTAGGGATATCTGTCTTTCAGGCAAAATTTATGGAAAATGTATAAAGTTCACCGTACAGTATCTTATAATTAAAGGACATTTAAGTAAAAGCATGCAATGGTGATTTCCTCTTCTCAAGCAATTTATTGGATCAAAAACCAAGGATGGTGGGTACACACCAACAAAAATGTCAAATGTCTCAGCTTGTCATGAAGGCTTGAGCACCGATTACAGCTTGATAATGATGCCTGATGCTGCTCACAAGTAGAGTTATTGGCATCCAGCTCTTCTTGCAGAAAGGTACTCAGTTCATTGAAGTTCTGTGATACAGAGTTACGAGCCTTCACACAGCGACTCAGCTGATCTCATAGGTTTTCTATGGGTTTCAGGTTTGGAAACAATTCAGGCCACTTCACTTGAGATACCAGTCTCCAGCAGCCTGATGCAACCTTGATAAGCTGGAGCATCATTGCCCATGGAGATGAAATCAGGTCTGTATTGCTCATGCAGAGGTACAATGACTGGAGTAATGATAGAAAAATATTAGAATCAGAGTCCTCAGTAGTTGATACCTTTTAATGGTTAACTGAAAAAAATGGTAAATAGCAAGCTTTCGAGACAGCTCAAGTCTCTTTTTCAGGCGTAATAATGATAATTCTTAAACACATATATAGGGTTGAATAAGCAGGGCATAGTGGTCTGCATTGGGAGAGGGAAGAGCATTTGGGCAGTAAATACCAGAGTTCAGAGATAACACATGTGATAGCTTACTGTCCTTTGATTAGTGGTCCCAACACAAACTGCCCTGCTTATTCAACCCTATATGTGTATATATGTGTTTGTTAAGAATGTGTCATTATTAAACCTGAAGAAGAGACCTGAGCTGTCTCGAAAGCTTGCTAGTATATACCATATTTCCAGTTAGCCATTAAAAGATATCAACCACTTGAGGACTCTCAGATTCTAATATTTTATCTACTGGGTAACACGGTACAAACATTTGTTACCTTATCAAGATGGATTAATGATGTTATTTAAGTAGTGTGGGCTTGTCAATGTAGCATTCTCAAAACTGTAGGGCAGTTCTGTATTAAAGTTTCGCTACTAGTCCCTCAATCCAGTGTAAATGTTCCCTGGCCCATGCAAGATGACGACATGTGCCTGGTGGTGTGGTCAGCTTCCCTTGCAAGTCATCTAACATGCAGACCATACTGATTTAAACTGTTTAAGGGTCTGATGTGTCCATCTCCTCACTTAAAATGTGCTTGGTTTTGTGGCCCATTTATCATGCAGTTCCACAGGTCATTAATGTGGGGATGTAGCCAAAGGACATCTACAATGACTGAAACTTCCAGTTTTTCTACAGGGTGGGCCATTTATATGGATGCACCTAAATAAAATAGGAACGGATGGTGATATCAATTCCTGTTTTTTGGCACAGTAGTACAAGGGAGGGGGAAAACTTTTCAAGACGAGTGATGACCATGGCGGCCATTTTTAAGTCGGCCATTTTGGATCCAACCATTTTTTTTTAATGGGAAGGGAGTCATGTGACCTGAAACTAATTGAGAATTTCATTAAGAAAAACAATGGTGTGCTTGGTTTTAATGTAACTTTATTCTTTCATGAGTTATTTACAAGTTTATGACCACTTATAAAATGTGTTCAAAGTGCTGTCAATCGTGTTGGATTGTCAATGCAACCCTCTTCTCTCACTCTTGATACACTGATGACAACACTGCAGCAGAAATGCTAGCACAGGCTTCCAGTATCCATTGTTTCAGATGCTGCACATCTCATATCTTCACAGCATAGACAATTGCCTTCAGATAAGTGATGAGGCAAACTTATTTTGTGAATGGTAAAGTTAACAAACAAAACCACCGCTACTGGGGTGACACTAATCCATAGTAGATAGATCCCTCCAAGCCTGTTGGAACACAAAAATTGATGTTATGGTGTGGTATATGGGGTACAAAGATAGTGGGGCCATTCTTCATCAATGAAAAACTCAATGCCAGTGAATATCTGAATCATGTAGCAATTTCAGATATCCAGTGGCATTGAGGTTTCCATGGATGAAGAAGATTGAAAAAAATAAAGTTGGATCCAAAATAGCCACCACGGTCACCACCCATCTGGTAAAGTTTTCCCCCTCCCATATACTAATGTGCCACAAACAAAGTTGATATCACCAACCATTCCAATTTTATTTAGGTGCATCCATATAAATGGCCCGCCCTGTATATTTCTATTGCAACCTGATGGAGACACCGACACTTTAAGCTCAGCAGCCAATTCTGTCTGAAAACATCCTGCTTGAAGCCTCACAATGGTGAGGTACTGTTGATAAATTGTTATGTCTTGCAATTTCAAAATGTGAAGAGTATGATGAGGAGGGTTGTTAAAACACCAATTATAATAGATCCATGACGTGGCGTACAGACAACAATGGCAGACCATGCAACTGCTATGGGGCCTGTGAGTCAAGGGAATCTGTGCCCCCCCGCACCCATCATCGAAATGAGGAGAGATAGAGAACGGAGCTCCTTCTTTCCTCATTCTCCCGCTGTGCCTGTGCTCTCTGATGACTCAAAACAGCAGGGCGCGATGACATCACTACTGCGCGCCACTCTGTACTGAGAATGAGCAGAATTTGGGACGCTGCGGGGCAGAGCAGCAGGGAGTAAGGACCAAAGGGTTAAGTATTTAATTTAACAGTGAGCACATGGTGGCCAGAGGGCTAGGGGGGCAATGTGCTATATGGAGGACAGGACTATAGAGGCCACATTATGCTGTAAGGAGGACAGGACTATAGAGGCAGCATTATGCTATAGGACAGGACTATAGAGGCTACATTATGCTATATGGAGGATTATAGAGCCGTATTATGCTATATGGAAGATTATAAAAGCTGCATTATGCTATATGGAGGATTATAGAGGATGCATTATACTATATGGAGGATTATAGAGGCTTCATTGTACTATATGAAGAATTAGAGGCTGCTTTATACTATATGGAGGACTGTAGAGGCTGCATTTTACTATATTGAGGACCATTGAGGCTGCATTATGATATATGATGGCTGCATTCTATTATATGGAGGCTGATTTAAACTATATGGAGGACTATGGGGGTGCATTATAATATACAGAGGACTATGGGGATGCATTATTCTATATAGAAGGCAACGGGGGGTGCATTATACCATATGGAGGACTATGTAGGGCCCATTACATTATAGAAGTCTATGTTGTGCCACTAAAATATTTGAATGGCTTTGCGAAGAACATTATAGTATTTGGACGGCTATGTGGGGCCTTTATACTTTATTTTAGGGCCATTATATTGTATGCAAGGAAATATACTGTGTGACGGTTTGTGTGGGTCCATCATATTGTGTGGAGGCCATTATACTATGTGGAGTGAAAGTAGGGCCATTATATTGTATGTAGACCCATTGTACTAAATGAATGGCTGTGTGGGGGTCACAATTGAAAATTATGCTGTGCTGGGGTCACTATTAATTGCCAGGACAGCTGAGGGAGTAGAGTAAGGATATCAGGGCTTTCTTTGTACCGGTACGTCGTAACGGAAAATCCGGGAAAACCCGGTGCGTACCGGAATATCTGCTGCCTGCCGCCGCCTTCCCCCCCCCTCATCTGTGCCCTGTAATTTTGGCCTCTCCTCTGTGGGAGAAATGCGCCCGCGCCGTGGAGAAAGCAGCAGCAAGACCTGGCTGCTGTGTGTCTCCACCATGGGCGTGGCTGGCAGCGAACACCGCTGATGGCAGCGGTGTGGTTTCTGCCGGCCAGGGCAAGGACCTGCACTGTCTGCGCAGCGCGTAGACAGAAAGTGACTCCAGAGGGAGGGCAGGAGCGATGGACTCCGAGGAGCGAGGCGGGGATGGTGAAAGACGCAGAGAGGTGGAGGGTGCAAGTGAGCAGTGTGTGTGCAGCAGTTGTGTGTGCATGTGTGTGCTTTGTGTGGTGGTGTCATTGTGTGTCTTTGTGTGCAGTGTGTGGGGCTTTGTGTGCAATGTGTGTGGCTGTGTGTGCAGAGACAGAGGATCACAGGGAGTGTAAAATAAATGTAATGTAAATAAAGATAAAGTTGGCTGCACTGTGCTTGTGATGGGGGCCTCCAGCCTCCGTCCTCCTGCCCTCACCCCTCCAGCCTCCGTCCTCCTGCCCTCACCCCACCAGCCTCCGTCTTCCTGCCCTCACCCCCCCAGCATTCATCCTGGTCTAACCGCCTGCCCACCATATGCTGTGCTGCTAACCACTGAGCCATCATACTTTGCTAACCACAGAGACATCGCGCAGTGCTAACTAGTGAGCCACCATACACAGTGCTGACCACTGAGCCACCATATACAGTGCTAACCACTGAGCCACCATATACAGTGCTAACCACTGAGCCACCATACAAAGTGCTGACCACTGAGCCACCATACACCGTGCTGACCACTGAGCCACCATATACAGTGCTAACCACTGAGCCACCATGTACAGTGCTAACCACTGAGCCATCATATACAGTGCTAACCACTGAGCCACCATATACAGTGCTGACCACTGAGCCACCATATACAGTGCTGACCACTGAGCCACCATATACAGTGCTAACCACTGAGCCACCATATACAGTGCTAACCACTGAGCCACCATATACAGTGCTAACCACTGAGCCACCATATACAGTGCTAACCACTGAGCCACCATATACAGTGCTAACCACTGAGCCACCATATACAGTGCTAACCACTGAGCCACCATATACAGTGCTAACCACTGAGCCACCATATACAGTGCTAACCACTGAGCCACCATATACAGTGCTAACCACTGAGCCACCATATACAGTGCTAACCACTGAGCCACCATATACAGTGCTAACCACTGAGCCACCATATACAGTGCTAACCACTGAGCCACCATATACAGTGCTAACCACTGAGCCACCATATACAGTGCTAACCACTGAGCCACCATATACAGTGCTAACCACTGAGCCACCATATACAGTGCTAACCACTGAGCTACCATATTCAGTGCTAACCACTGAGCTACCATATTCAGTGCTAATCACTAAGCCACCGTACAGTGCTAATCACTAAGCCACCGTACAGTGCTAACCACTGAGCCACCATACAGTGCTAACCACTGAGCCACCATACACAGTGCTGACCACTGAGCCACCATACACAGTGCTAACCACTGAGCCACCATACACAGTGCTAACCACTGAGCCACCATATACAGTGCTAACCACGGAGCCAGAGCCACCATATACAGTGCTAACCACTGAGCCACCATACACAGTGCTAACCACTGAGCCACCATATACAGTGCTAACCACTGAGCCAGAGCCACCATATACAGTGCTAACCACTGAGCCACCATATACAGTGCTAACCACTGAGCCACCGTACTGTGAGTGTATGCCCCTGTGAGTGTATGCCTCCCCCTGAAAATAAGACTGGGTGCAACGTTCGGAGAAAATATATTAATATATTAATCTCGCCCAGCTCCGAGAGGCATACCAGGAAATATTTTTTTTTACAAAAAAAGCACTGAAGGACATCATACTGTGTGTGCAGGGTAGAGTGGAGGAATTCATTGTGGGGGCATCATTCAGTGTGTGTGTAGCACTGTGGCTGCAATGAAATAGGAATCCAGGGGCTTGAAGAGGAGGAAAACTACTTTGTAAGGGCTGCAAAGTTGTGAGGTATGTTATTATTTAACCAAGACGAATAATTTTTTTTTTTTGAGAGGAGGGGCGGAGGGGGCTCAATTAGAAATTTTGCTATGGGGCTCCATGATTTCTATGTATGTATGAATTGCTCAATAAAGTGAGTGGTTCAAACACCTGTTGTGAATTTTGCCATTAAGCTCCTTATTAGAGAACAGCAAAGTGTACAAAAAATACGAAAACACTTAACAGCTAGACATGTGCATTCAAAAGTGTAGAGAAAATCATCAAGTTCACCTGAAAAGGTTTAAGTGCATTTTAGTTTTATCCTGAAATTTCAACCCAAGGCCAAATATCCCCAATAGTGGTGAGAGAGCACTACCATGCTTGGGTGCTCAGTACTTGCCACGTGCAGTTGGATGCGCAGATGGACGCAACTCAAATACAGAGCATAATGGAAGTCAATGGTGAAAGAGCATTTTTCCTGAACATCTACCAGAAAATGCTTGCGTTCCCCAATGAACTTGTAGTATACTCGGTACTCTAGTGGAGCTCGTTAGAGCTTCCAACTGATTGTTACGAGTACCAAGCACCCGAGCATTGTGGTTATGGAGGGGGAATCTGCTGCTAACGCTTATATGAACATCTTATCCCCCAAATCTGTACTTATGTCCCTCATACAGGGCCTCTTCAAGGTATATATCTTCCCATTCTGGTTTATGTCCTCCATACTGGTATATACCGTATTTTCCCCATCCACGTCCCATCCTGGTATATTGTCCCAAATTGTTGAAATAAATTGTTGAAAAAATTTCAGCAATATAGTCGCACTAAAAATCAGCAGGCGTCCATCCCACACGACATACAAAACAGGACAATGTGGTGTAACACTTGTGGAATAAGGGACGGTGAAGATCAGTTGAAGCGTGCTTGCCATGCGAAACGGCTGTTGTCCATATGGCCCCGCATCCTAATCTCTCCTGCATGAACGTTTAATATGAACAAATATAGGATCTACTTTCATAGATGGCAAGTTCCACTTGCTTTTTTTCGCTTTATTTGTTTAAAATTATACTGTTCTATATATTTTCATCCTGGTATAAATTTGCCCTCATTCTGGCATATACAGATGTGGCCAAAGGATATTGACACCCCTGCAATTCTGTCAGATAATACTCAGTCTCTTCCTGAAAATGATTGCAATCAAATTCTTTGGTATTATCTTTCATTTAATTTGTCTTTGTCATTGTCCTGCTGGAAGACCCATGACCTCTGAGGGAGACCCAGCTTTCTCACATTGGGCCCTACATTATGCTGCAAAATTTGTTGGTAGTCTTCAGACTTCATGCCATGCACATGGTCAAGCAGTCCAGTGCCAGAGGCAGCAAAGCAACCCCAAAAAATCATGGAACCTCCGCCATGTTTGACTGTAGGGACCGTGTTCTTTTCTTTTACGGTAAACCTCATATAATTGAAATTAAGAATGTAAAACATACATATAACAATTTTCTTATTACAGAGTATTACATTTCAAGGAAGTGTGGTATAAAAACAATTCCAAATAATGAATTCAACTTTAAACAGGTGTCAACTTATTCAACTAGATCATCTTCTGGTGACACAAATACTAGAATGCAGCTTGTATAGTTTAAACTAACCAGAGTATTATACTTTCCAAGGATTTTAATATAATCTAAACCTGAGAGGGTTAAGCCTCACTAAAGTTTTTCAGTAACCCTGCATCACTATCATCGTGCAGGCCTGAGGTTTAGGTTGTTACCACTTATGGCCCGCCGGCAAGGGGCCCAGGCTGTTTTGGGCAATATCTAGGGTTCTATTAAGGTGAACCTTTTATGGATAGACTTCTTTATAACTAAGTATTCCTCACCATTCTATGTTCAGCGAATTACGAGAGGAGTGGTCTTGGAAAAACCAAAGATTCTCTAGTGAAGGGTAGAGAGAAGCAGAAAATAAAAGGGGAAGGAAAACGGGAGGAAAAGAAAAGTAAGAAAGAGAAACCAAAAGAAGAGCCAATGTCAAACTCGGGGAAAGTTAAGTCTTATACAGGAAGAGGTACACAGTAGGGAAAGGGAGTATGTAGGTCAACCTGACTCCCCGTCGGCCAGAGGTCCAGCCATCAAGATCCTGAAGTCATCTGAATCCTGAAAAGCTATCCATGAAAACCAAATCTCAGAAAACTTGTCACGATATCCTGCTGCATCTGCTGAAAGCTCTTCCATACGATATATGTCCATCAATTCCCTGAACCAGTCAAGCAAGGATGGAACCCGAGTTGATCTCCAATGCCTAGGGATTACAGCGCGTGCAGCTGAAACACAAAATCGGAGGATCTCTCTCTTCTGAAGTCCAATAGGACCAGGGAAGATGGAAAGCAGTGCAGACTCTGGGCAACATTCAGCATGTTTACCCGTTATCCGGGTGTATGCATTATATACCTCAGACCAGAACCGCCGGATTCCAACACAATTCCACCAAATGTGCAACATTGTACCTATTTCTTCTCCACAACGCCAACATGCATCAGGAGTTCCAGGAAACATATTCCGCGGGGTTGCTGGACATAAATACCATCTGGTGAGCGTGTTTTTTTCTTTTAATGCCTCTTTTTTTTCTCCTGTAAACTCTATGTTGATGCCTTTGCCCAAAAAGCTCTACTTTTGTCTCATCTGACCAGAGAACATTCTTCTAAAACGTTTTAGGCTTTCTTAAGTAAGTTTTGGCAAACTCCAGCCTGGCTTTTTTATGTCTCGGGGTAAGTAGTGGGGTCTTCCTGGGTATCCTACCATACAGTCCCTTTTCATTCAGACACCGACGGATAGTACAGGTTGACACTGTTGTACCCTCGGATTGCAGGGCAGCTTGAACTTGTTTGGATGTTAGTCGAGGTTCTTTATCCACCATCTGCACAATCTTGCATTGAAATCTCTTGTCAATTTTTCTTTTCCGTCCACATCTAGGGAGGTTAGCCACAGTGCCATGGGCTTTAAACTTCTTGATGACACTGCGCCCGGTAGACACAGGAACATTCAGGTCTTTGGAGATGGACTTGTAGCCTTGAAATTGCTCATGCTTCCTCACAATTTGGTTTTTCAAGTCCACAGACAGCTGTTTGGTCTTCTTTCTTTTCTCCATGCTCAATGTGGTACACACAAGGACACAGGACAGAGGTTGAGTCAACTTTAATCCAAGTCAACTGGCTGCAAGTGTGATTTAGTTATTGCCAACACCTGTTAGGTGCCACAGGTAAGTTACAGGTGCTGTTAATTACACAAATTAGAGAAGCATCACATGATTTTTCTAACAGTGCCAATACTTTTGCCCCCCCTTTTATGTTTGGTGTGGAATTAGATCCAATATGGCTTTAGGACAATTCTTTTTGTGTTTTTTCATTGAAGACAAATTAAATGAAGATAATAATACCAAAGAATTTGTGATTGCAATCATTCAGGAAGAAACGGAGTATTATCTGACAGAATTGCAGGGTTGTCACTACTTTTGGCCACAACTGTATGACCCATCATCCTGGGATATATGCCTCCCACCACACCTCACAAATAAAAAAAAAAAAACTATTCTTGCCCTCATTCCGGTCCCCTGCTGCCTGGCGTCCTCTTCTGATGCTGCCAGCTGTCATCTTTGTCGCATATTTTTCTGGTTTCACACACACAAAAGTCCAAATTATATGCATAAGTGAAAAAAACTTTTAATAATTTGTATTCAGGATTGGTTTTAGTATGGCATTTTACCTGAGAGGCAGAGTTTTACAGAAAGTGATACTGGGTAGTATAAATACTTTACAAATTGTCAATTTGTACATTAGGACAGTGTATAAAACCTTAATCACAATATAGGTTTATCATAATTATGTATACAGTGAACTTTTTATAGGAGTAAACATTTATTACCATACAGAAGAATAATAGTAGTTTAGTATTCCAAAATAGTACTCTCTCCTCTATGCAAGTCCTTATTTTTGACAACACTATTAACACCACAGTATTTGTATTGATGTTAGTATATAAGGGAATGCTGTAAGTTATAAGTTATTTTTCTACTGTTTTATAGGGCGGATTTAGCGCAGAGAGGGATAGATCGGGAGCAGCTAGGAGTGTGCAGGGACAGGTAATGATTGTGTAGGGGCTTACATCCAGGTGACAGGTTCCCTTTAACCCCGGGCCTATTTTGACCCTCATGACCAGGCCATTTTTGTCAATTCTGACCAGTGTCCCTTTATGAGGTAATATCTCTGGAATGCTTCAACGGATCCTAGCGATTCTGAGATTGTTTTTTCGTGACATATTGGGTTTCATGTTAGTATTAAATTTAGGTTGATAATTTTTACGATTATTTGTGAAAAAATAAAAAATTTGGCACAATTTTTGAAAATTTAGCAATTTTCAAATTATGAATTTTTATTCTGCTAAACCAGAGAGGTATGTGACACAAAATAGTTAATAAATAACATTTCCCACATGCCTACTTCACATCAGCACAATTTTGGAAAAAAAAAAATTTTTGTTCGGATGTTATAAGGGTTTAAAGTTCATCAGCAATTTTTCATTTTTCCAGCAAAATTTACAAAACCATTTTTTTTTGTGACCACATCACATTTGAAGTCCCTTTGAGGGGTTTACATGACAGAAAACACCCAAAGGTGACACCATTGCAAAAACTGCACCCCTCAAGCTACTCAAAACTACCTTCAAGAAGATTATTAACCCTTCAGGTGCTTCACGGGAACTAAAGCAAAGTGGAAGGAAAAAAATGGTCATTTTAATTTTTCCAACAAAAATATTCTTTTAGCCTCAGTTCTTTCATTTTCACATGGGCAACAGGATAAAATAGATCCTAAAAATTGTTGGGCAATTTCTCCTGAGTACATCGATACCTCATATGTGTCATAAACCACTGTTTGGGCACACGGCAGGGCTCAGAAGGGAAGGAGCGCAATTTGACTTTTGGAGCTAATTTTCCATTCAAAAAGTCAAATGGCGCTCCTTCCCTTCTGAGCCCTGCTGTGTGCCCAAACAGTGGTTTATGACCACATATGAGGTATCGGTGTACTCAGGAGAAATTGCCCAACAATTTTTAGGATCCATTTTATCCTGTTCCCCATGTGAAAATGAAAACATTTAGGCTAAATAAAATTTTTGTAGAAAAAAAAAAAAAAAAAAAAAAAAAAAAAAAAAAAAAAAAAAAAAAAAAAAAGAGTACTTTTTATTTTTACGGATGAATTTGTGAAGCACCACGGGTTTCAAAATGCTCACCACCCATCTAGATCAGTTCCCTGGGGGTCTAGTTTCCAAAATGGGGTCACTTTGTGGGGAGCTCCAATGTGTAGGCACACAGGGGCTCTCCAAACGCGACATGGTGTCCGCTAACAATTTGACTGAAAAATTAGCTCCAATTGTTAGCGGACACCATGTCGCGTTTAGAGAGCCCCTGTGTGCCTAAACATTGGAGCTCCCCCACAAGTGACCCCATTTTGGAAACTAGACCGCCCAGGAACTTATCTAGATGGGTGGTGAGCATTTTGAATGCCCCAGTGCTTCACAAATTAATCTGTAAAAATGAAAAAAGAAAATTTTTATGGAAAAAAAAGTTTTTTCATTTTTACGGATGAATTTGTGAAGCACCTGGGGCTTAAAAATGCTCACCACCCATCTAGATACGTTCCCTGGGAGGTCTAGTTTCCAAAATGGGGTCGCTTGTGGGAAAGCTCCAATGTTTAGGCACACAGGGGCTCTCCATACGCGACATGGTGTCCGCTAACTATTGGAATTGTTAGCGGACACCATGTCGCGTATGGAGAGCCCATGTGTACCTAAACATTGGAGCTACCCCACAAGTGACCTCATTTTGGAAACTAGACCCCCCAAGGAACATATCTAGATGCATAGTGAGCACTTTGAACCCCCAGGTGCTTCACAAATTGATCCATAATAAGGAAAAAGTACATTTGTTTTCACACAAATTTTCTTTTTTCATTTTCATGGATCAATTTGTGAAGCACCAGGGGGTTCAAAGTGTTCACTATGCATCTAAATACAGCGAAGCCCATTTTTATTTTTTTTTCGAGGACTAATTGTAGAAAACAAATGGCGTGGGGCTCCGCCATATTTTTGGTCCAGCCAGGTACAACTTGGCAGCTACGGATTGCCACCAACCCCCAGCTGCCTCGTTGTACCTGGCTGGCCACCAAAAATACAGCAAAGCCCTTTTATTTTCTTCTAGAACTAATTCTAGAAAAAAAATGACATGGGGCTCGGCCATATTTTTGGTCCAGCCAGGTACAACTAGGCAGCTGGGGGCTGGAATCTGCAGCATGGAGAGGTCCAAGCGTTCTGGGCCCCCCATGCTGCGAATTGCAGCCCGCAGCCTCCCCAGAAAATGGCACATTCATTGAAGCGCCATTTTCTGGCGCTGTACCCATGCTCTTCCAGTTGCCCTGGTGCCGGTGGCAAACTGGGTAATAAAGGGGTTAATGCCAGCTTTTTATTGGCAGCTGGCACTAAGCCAGAGATTCATAATATAGGGCCGAGGTTAGACCCGCCATTAGGAATCTCTGGTAAATAGTCAGAAAATACACACAGAGAAAAATCTTTTTATTTGAAAAAAATAACACAAACAAAATTCGGACTCCATCTTTATTATAAAGATCCGACGTAGTCCACAACAATGGTCCCACGACGCTCGATCGCCTCTGGTCAATTCAGAGACTGCAGCAAGGGATGAAGTGTCCTCTTCCTACAGTCTCTGGGGTCAGAGTTATGGTGCACTGTATGACAATGACCTCTCATACAGTGCACCATGACTATGATCCCAGAGACTACAACAAGAGGACACTTGATCCCTTGTTGCACCCATCCATCCACCTATGCACCCATCATCCACGCACAAAACCACGCACCCACATCCACATCCACGCACGCTGACATTCAACCATGCTGACATCCACGCTTGCACGCTAACATCCACGCACGCGGACAATCACGCACGCACGCGGACAATCACGCACGCTGACATCCACGCACGCACGCTGACATCCACGCACGCACGCTGACATCCACGCACGCACGCTGACACACGCTGACATTCAAGCACGCACGCTGACATTCAAGCACGCACGCTGACATTCAAGCACGCACACGCTGACATTTAGCACGCACGCTGACATTCAAGCACGCACGCTGACATCCACGCACGCTGACATCCACGCACGCTGACATTCACGCATGCATGCTGACATTCAAGCACGCTGACATCCACGCACGCAGACATTCACGCATGCATGCTGACATTCAAGCACACACACCGACATCCACACATGCACACATCCACGCACACATCCACACACGCACGCTGACATCCACGCACATCCACGCACGCCGACATCCACATCCACGCACACATCCATCTATGCACACATCCACGCACGCACACGTGTATGCATATACACATCTATGCATGCACACGTCCACACACGTGTCCACACATGCACACGTCTGCGCACGCTCATGTACGCTCACGTCCACGCATGCACCCCCCAAACATCTATCCATTCACCCATCCATCCATCACCCATCCATCAATTCATTCATTCATACATACATACTTACCTCCCTCGTTCCACTGATGTGCAGGAAAAGGCCGGGAGAGGAGGCGGGGCCACAGACAGGCGGGCAGAGGAGGCGCAGCAGCGGCGGCAGTTGCACCAAAGTGTGCAGCCCGCCGCCGGAGGTGAGGGAAGGGGGGGGCCAGGCACAGGGCCCGGAGGTGGGGGCAGCCTGGGGGGGGAGCACCAGAGCAGGGGACCAGGCAGTGTTGCCGGCGGGCGCACGCGGGTGCAGCCCGCCGGCAGATACATTATAATAGAGGGGGCGGGCGGGCTGGGGGGAACGGGGGGGCCTGGACAGTCATGGAGCTGGAGGGGGCTGAGAAGGGGTGGGCACTTGCCGATCCGCCCCTCCAGATCTGATTGGAGAGCTCCAATCAGATCTGGAGGGGTGAATCCCTATGATTCCCTCCGATTGGCAGTTTCACTTTTAAACTGCCGATCGGAGGGGCCCTGGGCATGATGGGTTTAATCCACCCCCTGTGGGGTCAACTACAGGCTGTCACAGAGCAGCAGCATCTGTGACACCTTAGCGACCCCACTCACAGGAGCTGCAGCAGCTCAAATCTGCCAGGACGTTGTACAATGTCCTGTGTCGGGAACGGGCAGAAACACAGGACGTTGTACAACGTCTTATGTCGGGAAGGGGTTAAACTACTGCAGAGCAGACTACATGACACTCAATTACATGCAGATGTCAGCTGACAGAATATTCACTGCTCTACACACCTAAGATTATGGATGTGGCGAGGAGTTAATATTTAGTCTCTTTAAATAAAACCTGTCATCAGTATTACACATTTTAAACTAAAGTCACTGTCATAATATCACTGGTTTACAGATTTAATACACACTTCCACCGAAAAAATCTTATACAATCTTTACTACAAATTGTGGTCTCCATGCATCGGGGCAGGCTTACGGGTTGGGACTGTGAGTAGGTTCTTTGGCTCCGCCATGGTTTCTCTGACCATTATGCACCTTATTCAAATTCAGCGCCGATGCTGTCCTATCCATGGACGCTGCTGGCAAAAGATTGTTTGTTTTTTTTGTTTTAATGTGCTTTAATAAAATTGCACCGGTAAACGTGCATGAGCATATTGATCTTCTAGAAACCTTCAAGAAAACGGCACCAGTGACAGTCCATGCAAGATTGAGACATCTGCTAGTCGTTGACCCGAGATCTCAGTTTGCACATTCACCATTACCAGAGCAATTTTATTGCAGCCCATTAAGAGATCAATCTGCGCAAGGGCTGTCAGGGGCTAGGTCCACGCAGAATCTAAATAAAAAAATGATGACAAGACAGCAGGGAGGCAATGGCAGAGCCGAATAACCTACCCACAGATGCGCTGAATAAGAATGTCCCAATGCATGGAGGCCAAAAGTTATGAGAAAATTCTATAAAAAAAAAAATCAGCCTAGATATTTCTTCAGTGAAAGTTTGTATTAAATCAGTACACAAGCACCATTATGGCAATACCTTTATGTATACCCCTGATGACAGGTTCTCTTTAATAGCAGACACATAACCACCCAGCCGTTGCAGTAAGCGGCTGAGTGATCACAAAAGACCGCCATTAAAGAGAATGAATATGCACTGCTTCCCACACACAAAATCCAGCCCACCTCTCGGCCTCAGCTTCAGTGTAGAGAGTTCGGCAGAACTAAGGGCATGGGCCTAAGTGCATATTGATTTTCTTTAAAGGGACTGTCAGGTCATTTTTCATTATGATACTAATAGTACCCCTTGCATAGTGCTCAGCTAGCCCTTTTAAAACATGTAAAAATCATTACTGTACCCCCTATAGTTTTGCTATAAGCATTTTACATCCCGCTGGCAGCTGGCTGCAGTGATCTGGCACTTTACTTTCAGTGCCAAATAGTCAATTGTATATAAATGTTAATTCAATATCGACGCATGGACAAGCTTGCAATCCCCCAAACCCCACCACTACCTGCTGAAGTTAGTCACTGTAAATATCAAGGTTTGTGCAAGCTGCTGCTGAGGGGGAGGGAGAGATGGGAAAAGTGTTTGTGTTGCAACTCTTGTTGTAGAGGATTACTACAGTGTGTGGTTTCTGAGATTTCTACATCTTAATATGAACATTTGTTTTCTACATACATGTAGCGTATCTGCTATGCAAATTAAAAAATATTTATATAAACACATAGAAATATCTCAGACAGCACACACTACACATATGTAGATGTGTGCCTCAGATATACACAATGACACTGCTTCCTGCTGGAGAAAAATGAAGATGTCAGAGCGGCAGCTAAGAGCACACATCTCACCCTTCCTCTCTCCTCTACAGTGCGTGCTGACAAGACCGGATCTGCTGCTCGAGAAAGCAGAACAGACAAGAAGATACAGACCAGCGAGTCATTTCCACTGAACCTTCCTTGTGTGATTGCAGATGAGGGCAGTGGAGTTATGTTACTACATAGTCATTCCATTGGGAGTGGGCAGCAGAGAATCACTCACTGTGATTGACAGATGGAATGATTTTTTTTTTCCTGCAGTTTACAGAGGATGGGGAGGAGTATAAATAACATACATGAATAGAAAGAGGTTCACCAGAGGAATTAGAAAACGATATTGGTTACGTATGGATTTTTGACCTGAAAGACTTCCTTTCCAATAGAGAGAACACTGTTCGCCCCATCACAGACTGCCTCCTGTGACGCGCTCCTCCTCCCCACAGCCAGGTAGATCCAGACTATAAGATGCACCCCCCCACAAAATTTAGGAGAAAAGTATTTATATACTATATACACACACACACACACACACACACACACACACTAGCCTTAGTACCCAGCGTTGCTCGGGATAGTAACTATTCTTAGCTATAACAAAATAGAATGGTTTACAAAAAAATTATTTTGCACAGAAGCCACAAAGTAAATAGGCCTTCTGCAGTATACTAGGGTCTGTGTGCACCCTCCTGCTGTATTACTGGTCGCTAGGTGGTTACACGCGCTACTATAGTGTGTGCAGAATTATTAGGCAAATGAGTAATTTGATCACATGATACTTTTTATACATATTATCCTACTCCAAGCTGTATAGGCTTGAGAGCCAACTACCAATTAAGTAAATCAGGTGATGTGCATCTCTAACGAGGAAGGGTGTGGTCTATGACATCAACACCCTATATAAAGTGTGCTTAATTATTAGGCAACTTCCTTTCCTTTGGAAAAATGGGTCAGAAGAGATTTGATGGGCTCTGAAATGTCCAAAATTGTGAGATGTCTTGCAGAGGGATACAGCAGTCTTGAAATTGCCAAACATTTGAAGCGTGATCACCGAACAGCCAAGCGTTTCATGGCAAATAGCCAACAGGGGTCACAAGAAGCGTGCTCGGCAAAAGAGGCGCAAAATAACTGCCCATGAATTGAGGAAAATCAAGCGTGAAGCTGCCAAGATGCCATTTGCGACCGGTTTTGCCATATCTCAGAGCTGCAATGTTACTAGAGTATCAAAAAGCACAAGGTGTGCTATACTCAGTGACATGAGCAAGGTAAGGAAGGCTAAAAAATGACCACCTTTGAACAAGAAATATAAGATAAAACATCAAGACTGGGCCAAGAAATATCTGAAGACAGATTTTTCAAAGGGTTTATGGACTGATGAAATGAGAGTGACTCTTGATGATCCAGATGGATGGGCCAGAGGCTGGATCAGTAAAGGGCAGAGAGCCTCCAACTTAGACACTAGGAAGGTGGAGGTGGGGTACTGGTATGGGCTGGTATCATCAAAAATGAACTTGTGGGTCCTTTTCGGGTTTAGGATGGCATGAAGCTCAACTCCCAGACCTACTGCCAGTTTCTGGAAGACAACTTCTTCAAGCAGTGGTACAGGAAGAAGTCGGTATGGTTCAAGAAAAACATGATTTTCATGCAGGACAATGCTTCATCACATGCATCCAACTACTCCACAGCGTAGCTGGCCAGTAAACGTCTAAAAGAAAAAAAAATAATGACATGGGCCCCTTGTTCACCTGATCTGAACCCCATAGAGAACCTGTGGTCACTCCAAAAATGTGAGATCTACAGGGAGGGAAAACAGTACACCTCTCGGAACAGTGTCTGGAAGGCTGTGGTGGCTGCTGCACGCAATGTTGATTGTAAACAGATCAAGCAACTGACAATCTATGGATGGAAGGCTGTTGAGTGTCATCAAAGAAAGGTGGCTATATTGGTCACTAATTTTTGGGGGTTTTGCTTTTGCATGTCAGAAATGTTTATTTCTAAATTTTGTGCAGTTATATTGGTGAAAATGAACAAGTGAGATGGGAATATATTTGGTTTTTATTAAGTTGCCTAATAATTCTGTACAGTAATGGTTATCTGCACAAACCGTTCTCTTCCTAAGATAGCCAAATCTAAAAAAAAAAATAAAAAAACTTTAACTTCCAAAAATATTAATCTTAGATATTTAAATCTTTTGGGATGATTGAGAACATAGTTATTGATCAATAATAAAAATAATCCTCTACAATACAACTTGCCTAGTAATTCTGCACACAGTGTGTTCTTCTTTTGCCTTTATGAATCTGTCCCTGTGTGCTAATCCCAAGACTCATCACATAATACTTGGGGTTGGGGGGCTCTCGCCTTCTAATCAACCTGAGGCCCTGGTTGCTCTTAATCCTCCCCTGATCCTCACTGTGATCAGTTTTGTACTTTCTCCAAATCTGCAGGGTATTTGAAAGGTTACAGATTGTTAGAAGAATCAGAAAGAGGTGTCTTAATGGCTATGGGGTTTGTGTGGCTGCTGCTTTACTGACAGTTATGTCCCAGTGAGTGCTATTTTCCAAAAGTCCTCGTCTTCGGCAAGCTTCTTTGAATGTTTCACAAACATGTATAAGCGGTGTTATACTATGAATGTCCTTTGTTGCCTACAGAAACTAATCAGAAGTGAGCTCCGATTGTTTGCTTTAGGCCACCTGCGGAACACAGGGGGCCGTGAGCGGCCTCCTGCGGCACACAGGGGGCCGTGAGCGGC